>WAAB01018798.1:0-124166 GCA_013389865.1 Piaya cayana
GAGTCGGAGTTATTCAGCCTGGACAATAGAAGGGTCCCAGGAGACCTTATAGCAACCTTCCAGTACCTAAAGGGGGCCTACAAGAAAGCTGAGGAGGGATGTTTTACAAGGCCATGTAGTGACAGGACAAGGAGTAATGGCTTTAAACTGAAAGAGGGTAGATTTAGATTAGATAAAAGGAAGAAATTCTTCACCTTGAGGAGGATGAACAGGTTTCTTAGAGAAGTTGTGGATGCCTACTCCCTGCAAGCATTCAGTTTCAGGTTAGAAGGGGCTTTCAGCAACATGATCTAGTGAAAGGTGTACCTGCCTATGGCAGGAGGGTTGCAACTGAATAGTCTTTGAGGTCCTTTCCAGCTCAAATCATCCTATGATTTCATAGCATTCTTAGGTTCTAGTGCTTTATCATCCTAATTAGATAGTCCGGCCAACTTCGATACAAGGAGGAACCACCTCAAATGGGCTCTCCAACTGGACTTTGTTTACACCCAGTTGAGTCTGAACTATAACCAGTTCTAACTGACTATGGGAGGCCCAGGTCTTACAGGGACTTGGAAGGTAAGCAAGTGAAAAGAGTAATCAGACTTCAACCACCGGGAAGCTCCAGTCTTTGTCAGGTGTTGAGCAAGTGTTACTCTTTGTTAGGTGTTTGCATCTGCCACAGTTTGGTTATTGTAAATTGAGGGAATTAATGACAGCAACATGCAGGTGCATAATCATTATGATGCTATGGTATTAATTTATATTCAATGCTGTAATTCTTATGATATTAAAAACCGGATAAGCAACTTCTTTTGACAGTTTAGAGGATAAAAGCAAACCTAAATGGACCAAAACTGTTTTATGATAGCGCACACTTCTCCAACACTTGTTTGCCTCCTACCTGCCAGCTTCCTAACTGTAGTGTCCACCTGTGTCCAGTTCTAAACGGGCCAAGAATACATATTGTGCTTTTCAGACCATATCATGTTCTGAATAGTAGTCTACTGTTTCAAAGAAATCATTTCTCAGCTGAAAATAAGAATGGATTCCAGTTGCAAAGTGCTTCAAAAGTAAACTTGTTGAGCAAACACTCATTTCCCAAAAGTTATAGTCAACTATTTGACCGACTCATGATATGTTTCAGGTGGCATATGAGGATGCAAGAATATTTGTCCAAATATATGTGTTTGAGAAACTAGATTTGCATTCAAGAAGGCATTTAATGAAAAAAAGGATAGTCATTAAATGAAAAAAAAGACAAGTTTGAAGAGATTCACAGCGATATGCATTTAAATGTGTGCCATATTGTCTAAGGTAGAATGAAATGTGCCTAAATTTCATCCATCCCTGGGAATGTCGCATTACATGATTTTAGGACAATGCCTTTTAACTTCTTTGGGGGAAAAAAAATCAAAGGCCATTGCTATGTGTCTGTAATAAAATGATTTTTCTTTTCTTCTTTTCTTTTTGGTGATAACAAATGCCATAAAAATACAACCATCTCCTGCCTACTCAGTCAAGAGTATTGTCTGATTATAGGTCTAAAGTCTAATAATTTTGTGCTTGTTTTAGGCAGAATCACAAGTTAAAGAGGCAGATAGGAATATAATCTGAGTTCTACATGGTCATTCTATGCTTCACTTAGACAAGGAAGAAAAAGGTCTGATCAAGTAATTATATTTGTTTATCTGTTGTTCTGTCATTAAGTCAAAAAGATGAAAAGAGTTACAATTGTTCTCTCAAAGCTGCCATTATATTTCTCTCAAAAAATGAGGAACCTGCTGGATGAATTATTTTAATAATTTTAATATTAAAATACTACTTTTCCTTGTACAAAAACATTTCCTCCTCTTAATATGGTTAAATAAATATCCATTGGATGCCTTTTGTATGACCATCAAACATTTGGATTTCTTTTTCTGGCTTGGGAGGGCAGGGTTGAGGGTTGGGTTTTTTTCTGCAAGGGACTATCTGTTTTTAAATACCGTTTCTTGAATGGCCAAAAGGGCTATTAAATCAGTGTAACCATATAGAATAAAGCACTTATTCACATTTTCTAGCTGTCAGCCTCTGAAGACCTTGATTTATTTTATCAGGTGATACATCATCAGATAGGGTTTTGATAAAAAAGAACTGAAACGCTTTATTCTTATGTACATCTGTTAATGACCTACTCAGTATCATGCTGTTCTGAAGAAGTCCTTGTAAGCACAAGATCAACCATTTCATGCCACCCTTATGAGCAGTAAGGTTCAGCTGATCACCAATCATTTATTAAAACACCACATCTAAGCCCCTTCTGCCCTTAAGGCAGCCTGATGGGAGAGCGAGTGGCTCAAAACTTTCTGAGAATCAGGTCATGTTAGTCTCTAAAATTTGAAGATGGAAGCTAGGCCTTGTGGGACTGATCCTTAGTTCTTGAAGACAGTTAGTAACAGAAAAAGAACAGAACAGTCTTATGTAAAATGTGAGTACATGAAAATCAGAGAAAGTAAAGTTTAGTGTTACAAATTAGTACTATCTCATCACATTCCTGGAATTTAAGAACTTACAAAAAATTCTTCATGTTCATAAACAATACAAGTAATTCTTAATTCAGTTATTTCCTGAGTTTTGAAAATATTTCTTCTAACCAATGTATCTGACAAGTTAAATAAATGTCTTACTGTCTGGGTGCAGGTTTCTGTTCAACATGATGTCGTGGCAGCATTGAGCAGTTGTCACAGGTGACTTGGTTCACATTCAGTTATTTACATCCCTTTGTATAAAGTGCAACTGTTTTAGTTTGGCAGTATTTAAACCCCACTTTCAAGCATGCAAGATGATATTTTAATTGAAGAAAACAAAGGCATGATTGCAAGGATGTGTAATAAGTGTAGCTTTAATACTTGCCCTCGAGATGGCAGTATGAAAACAGCAAACAAATGCCTCAGCAGGGACTTCCCAGGGCTACTTGGATCCTCCCTTCTTGATTTTATTCCGTTCCTAATAAGACTGAACAGTTTAAACCACATCACAATTAAAATTCAGAATGATCAGCAATGTGAAACACCCAGAGAGAAAATATTCAAGAGGGGGCAAAAAATCATTAAAACATGCATTATTAAAAGCAGAGTAATTAAATAATGAACCTTTTCACAGAAGTTCATTAGCATTAACAGGATGCACAGTTTCAAAATACTGAATCAGAAAAATATTAACATTCAACTAGACAAGGGCAAACTCCTAGAGAAGCTTTAAGCTGCAGTGAATGTAATCGTGATGAGCTGCTTCTCCTACCAAAATGACAGCTATGATATTTAAAAGGAACATCTTGGTTCTTATTCTGAGTGACAATCCTTTCCTGCATTTTAATCTATTCCCCACCAGAGATGTCTTCCTTCAATCCTTTCGCTTGTCTGTCTTGTATCTCCTTCATGAATACAAACACGTAAACCTTCCTATCAAAGCTCAAGAATTATCTAATTGTTTTATGTCCCTAATAACTATCTAAAATGTTTAACTACAAACCAACATAATGTATCCTTTGCCTGAATGCTGAAAATTACTTAATTTATGACTCATCAAGTAAATAGAGCTTGATGCTAAGGGGCTTTTGTGCCCTTAAACTCAGATATGTTGAAAAGATCACATCAAGTATCATTATTTTATTTTGTTTTGTCATACTCAAGTGATGACTGGATAATAGGCTCTAATCTAAGGTAAAACAGAAATTGAATGACATTAGGAAATATTAACAGGATGAAAAGGTGAAATCCATCTGGAGTCAATAAATTCTTACCAAAGACCTTCCTAAAAGAAATTCCTCCAAAAGCACAGTATTTCCACACAAGTATAAACTGTGATATGTTAACTTTTCATGGCATTGTAACAATATTAGACTAACAATTCTTAAACACTCCAGGCCCCATTTGTATCTCTAAGTCTTCACATCAACATTTTTTCATTAACTGCAAACTAAAACAATGTGTGAGAGAGGAAGAAAAATGACTGGTATTACAGGTTATGGTAAATGATCTTTTAGCCCTTCTGTATAATAAGAGGCTATTCTGTAATGTTTAGGGAAGAATCTGGTGACTTAGAGAAGAGTATGAGCAGCCAATGTATTGGAACAATGAAAAAGTTGGCTCAAATTCTACTACAAGTTCCTGATACGTGACTGGAAGAAGCAGTTGAATCATCACTTTGTCTTTGAACATGGCTGGAAAATACCATGACGGAGTGAATCATCACCGTCCTGTAAGTTCTCTTTCTTACTGTAAACAACATAGTGCCTGGAAAAGTACTGTAGAACAAATGTTACAACTCCTGTAATTCTGGTTTGGGAAGCGATGTTGCTAACAAACGGCAAGAGAGTTCTGTTTGCATCTCTGCAGCTGGAATAAGCTTTTATACAGAAATTCTCTTAAGCAATAGTCATTGATGTCACAGCCAAGTTTTCCTATAGATAGTTTTGTCTGTACGTTATTTGCCTGAATGTCATCTATTAGGTGGTCGGTGCACATGAGATACCTTTCCCCTTAAGAAATGGATGGCTGCTAAGTTGGTCAGGAGAGAGCTCCTAGAAAGGGAGCAGCTGTTGCACAGTTTGCTATGTTCCTGTAGGTAGTGTAATATTTATGCATTTTCATAGCAATTTCAAACTTAAAACTGTGCCCAGCTTTACAATTTAGAATATATAAAGTCCTTGGCAAATGCCTAGACTCTGGGTTGGAGTATTTTTGTTTTTCCTGAAATGGGAAAATGATCTGCAAACCCCCTTGACATCTGCCATTATTTAACAGTGGGGATTTAGTAAATTAATCCCCACTCCCTATTAATAAACGTTATGAGAAAGAGAGGGAGATGTTTGTAGACTTTGATTTCTTAGTCCTTGTCCGCAGGAGCACTTCCAGAGAGTCACGTGTAGCCATCTGGCTACCATCTGAGTCTTATTAAACAGTGTGGGACATTTCCAAGTAGTTATGCAGCCAAAAGCTGAGCATCCACAGCTTGTGTATAAGAGTACCTGATAGAAATATGCATACTCAGTCATGGAGGCCATGTGTACTGAGCATATGATCCTCTCTGGCTCTTCATCTTTGAATACCTAAGGCTAGATTAATTTTGATTACAGTAACTCCTCTGATGTATTGCAGATTGAGTCCAGCCTTTGCTTTCTGAGCTATAATTATGCTGCTGAAATTGTACCTTCTGATATCAGTGAGATAAGACTATACTTTCATCGCACTTAGTACTTACGGAGGATTTATACCTCAGTAGAAGGCAGCTGTACAGGCTGAAGATGTGGCTTCAAGGATGTTCTGAAGGAACAACAAACTTTGTTGTCTCCCATGTCTCCCATGTTTTTACTCTGCAACCATGCCTACTTCTTGAGGTTCTTTGGAGCCACAGAATACCCAGAGAAACATTAAATTTCTGAAATCCATTTCCTAGTCATAAACCTATTTTAAACATATGAACACAGGAGGAGTGCGGTAAACTCAGCATGAACATTTGAGCTTAGATTCAAATGAATTATTACATCCTTTTGCAGCTGCCATACTCAGACAATGGGTCATCTTTTCAGATGTAAAAAACCAAAAATCTGCAGTATCTTTTTGTAGCAAGCCTTGATGGCATCTCTTGGTAATTCAGCCCTCCAATTCTTCTTATCTCTTGCTGGAAGCACAGTTAAAGGGCCCTGAACATAGCAATATAACACTAATCTTCTAATCTAGTAACTGGTTCTACTGAAAGACTACCTTATGCAGACCTAACCAAGCAAAACCGAAACCAAAACCAGCAATTAATGAAATAAATCAGATGTCAAGTCTTTGATACCCCCTGTCCTTTCACTACAGAGTATGTGGGAATTACCTAAAATATTCTAAAAAAATAGCAATATAATTTAAGGTCATTTGAAGTTCAGCTTAAAGATAAAAGCTAGGATATGTAACAGGACATTTCAGGAGTATTCTGAAAGGAGCAGGGAAGCTCTCTATCTTCATGATTTTCAGTTTGGACTAAAACCAAAAATTCCCCTATGTTTCAAGAAAGAGTATCCATCTACATACCATATTTGAGGTTCAAACTGAAGGTAATTAATAGCCTTCCATATAAGAGGAAAATAGGAGACAGGCTGATGGGATAGCCCTTGAAAAAGCAGAAGAGAGTTCTGCTCTGAAAAAAGATATCAAATCTGTAGTAAGTATAGAAAGATTTCTTTCTTCCTCTTTTGCCAAAGTAGACACAAGTTGTGGGAACACTATAAATGGGGAGAAGGGGGGAGGAGGGGTAAGGAACTGGAGCATAAAAAGAACTGATCCAACTAATTTCTCTGTATGAATATGTCTATTGCTCTTTAGGAGTACACCCATTGCTCTTTTGGTGTCTATCATGACCAAAAATTGATAAGGTAATAACACCTCTGGAATTTGGCAATAAGGTAGGTGACATTAGTATGCAAAATAGTTTTGCCTTTACAAAAAAAGCAATTCCATGTTTGCTTACCCAAGACCAACAGTACTCACTACAATCTAGCCAATGTTTCAGTTTCCAACTAAAAAGCCATCAAACTACCATGAAAAATCAATGTGTGGAAACAGGAACTTTAAACTGCTGAGTCTCAGTGAGGTGACAACATTGACCCAGGCAAAAGCTTATAAAGGCACGATGTCAGAAGCATGGAGGCAAAACAAGAATAATTTTGTTTGTTTCTTTAAAGCTGGGAGCTTTTAAAGAAAGACAGTAATGGTGGCTAAGCTACCAGTGAGTAAAATCTTAAGATTTGCCGAGGCAATCATCGGGATTACTGGATACAGAGGTTTCAGAATCTGCAATGACCTTGAGTGGAAACTTCATAGAATTTGTTAATGCCTGAAGTATCAATTTGCAGAACTCACAAGAGAAGATCTATGAGCTAGAAGGTAGACAGTGATCAATGTTAGTGTGAGTATGAGTATTTGTGGGAAGAATGCCAGAAGCACAAACAACTACAGGATTTCAAACACTTATTGGGCAAAATCTGAAATACTGACTTAAATGAAGCGGGTAACAGAAGACCATAGGGGCAGGGGGTGACAGGGGCAGAGCAAGATAGGTTGAGACACTGACTTGCTCCATTAGAAAATGAATAGAAATAGCAAGATGGCAGAAGAGAAGAAAAACTGTTTTTTCACTATGGGGGGAGGAGGGGGTCAGATGTGGTAGGCCAAGGGAAATATAAATTATTTTCAAGATGTTGAGAAGGAGAAGGAAACATGACTTTCAGACAGAAGGACTGAATACTCCTAAAAGCATAGTGAAGAGGCAGTTTTTTATTACCCAGAAGTCCTGGCTAAGAAATTGTTGACTTGTCTTTTGAGCAGATCCAGCAGAAAGTGTGTTCCTTGTCAGGGTGCATTTAGTAAGACTATAAATTAGATGGGACTGCAAAGTTAAAGATACTTCTGATAAGAGCCAGAAGAATGACCTGATTATCTTTCATGTTGAGACAAGTGACACAAGTGTCCCATTAGGTGAGGCTCCAGATTGAAGAATACATTCAGTCACTTAAAGCTCATGGTAGTCACTGAAGTTTATCAAGTCCTTAGGAAAGAAAGCAAAATCATGGCAAGATCAGGAAGTTAAAGGGTAATCTAAGGTAGAAAGTGCAATAGGAAAGATTAGAAGGAAGAAGTATCCACAAGGAATGCAGAGGTGTACTGACGGGAAAGGAATGAGGATAAAATTACGTCTTCAAACACAGGAAAGGTAGGGGTAAAGTGAGAACGATGCTGAATAAGACCTGACAGAGGATAAGAAAATAAAAAGAGCAAGCTTTCTGAGCCATGTACATGAAAAATCTGACAAGGGAGAAGCAGGATGAAGAGAAACCATTAAGCTATGACAATCTCAGTTTCTCTGAAAACTACATGAAGTATCCTCTTCTTGGTTTCGTTAATAACAGTAATTCAGAATGCAAAGTAAAAGGCTAACAGGAGTTCAAGAAAATATAAGCATCGGAGCCTTTTTCTAAGAATTTAATTAGCGATGCAAATTTGGGAAGCATCTGCAATAGAGAAACGTCACGCTATCATGCAGCATCAAGCGACCTTGAAGACTGTCATAACAGCAATTTTATAGCAGTTAATGCTTCCACATGCTGCAGTTATAGAACAATAACAAAAATTCTCTGCTACAAATGGGAAGAACTTTGCGAATGGGAAGAAACAAACTCAGATGTTTAGCTGATCAGCTGAAGGCTCTGAGTTGTTACAGAGAGAGGGCTTATAACCTAAGACATAACAGGAAATATGTCTAGTATAATAAGTAGAAGATTTCTAAGGTCATACAAATTTCATTACTTTGAGTACTCTGTACAGTACTGATCAGCTGTGAATTGACAAGTTGCATACTACTGATCAATTCAGAGTTACAAACTCATACTGTGAGAGAAATTATACCAAGCTGCTGCAGAGCCTAGGGTTACAAGAAGGAACTAGTATTGGGGAGCATATATATGTGCATAGATGTGTTGGTCAGCTAACTTTAAGATTAGCGAGGGACAAAATAAATCATACCTGTTTTTACATAGCATTTGAACTGAATTACATTGTTTAACTATCCAAAAGCACCAGACTTAATGTAACTTCTCAAATTCCTTTCTGCTTTTTGTTTCTAACAAAAATGTGAGTTATTTTTAAGTGGGTTCTAATAGTCTTCACAGAACTTACAACTGCAGCTTTGCAGTTCTTTTATGTTATTGAATTTTCGAAGTTTTGACATATTATGATGCTTATGATAGGAACCCCAAAGGAATACAAAGCAGTAGTGCAGGTAAAAAAAGTAATACACCAAATTTTAAGCTAAATTTATTGTACCACTACTGTGAACTAAGCTCTTTCAACCAAAATATTCTATTGTCATTCATCACTGCACTGTAGTTTCCTTCTTGCGGAGTCCATTTACACATTTCACACGGCACCTTCAAGATTAATTTTTATTCACGTATCCAGTCTACCAACCTCACTCTAAATTATGAGCTGTCTTGACATCTTTAGATAACATTCTGTCTGATATCTCTAGTATCAAGAGCATGACTATATAGGGAATCGGGCTCCATTGATGACAGATCTAAGGCTGAGAGTCTTGATGTTAGGAATTCTAAGAAATAACTCAATCTTCATGCCAGATCAACATGCAAATCATATTCCTTTCTCTCAACTTTCTGACCACAAATAGAGGAAAAAACTGTATGAGCTTAAAAATTAGAGCAGCTCTTGTGTTAGCATTTTGAGGCATCCAGATACAACTGTGAAAATGTTAAATAATTGCAATGCTAAATTACATCTTAGAGTTATAAGAGTCTTATCCTATTTTTGCATTGGTCCCAGCTTCCGTATCTCCACATAATATCATTAGCCAAAACTTTTAGTTTATTAAGTGTTTATATCACTGACTTATTTTTAATAATGTATTAAATTCTGATGAAGTTGAAAGCTTCAATACAAGTTTAAAAGTTTTGATTCAGGTCAGAAAAAACATGTTCAAATTCTTAAGGCTAAGAAATCCTTGACTGTACTGTTTTCCTCTTCCATTGCTATTAGCTGGACTCTTGTTATTAGCCTCTTCTTCACTAAAATCATTGCTCAGACCCTGCTGGTTTTGTTGCTGTGCTATCTCTTCCTGTATGTACTACAAAGATGACATGTCTCCAAGCTACAGATCAGAGTGATACTTAAGAGGAGAGCTCAGTGCTATAACCTTGGGGTTTTTTTAGAGTATTTGCCATAGAACTCTTATGTTCCTCACTTTCCCAGTCTGACCTTCATTTTGAACTTGGAGATGTGTAATGATGAACCTCTACACAGGATGAAAGAAAAGCTCCTTACTCTTGTTAGTATTTGCTTGACTGGTAACAGATGTTCACAATAGAGATTTTTTTTTAATGTGATTGCTGTTTCTTCTTTCAGGTCTAATGTACAAGGGAAGGAGATTATTAATATTCTGATCAGATACCACACTTTCCATAAATCCATTTTTCTCACTGTTCATGGGAGCCAGTTGTCACACAGTTTCACAACACGTTATCTATTTAACAGTAGCTTCCATTCAAATCATTTCAAAATCAAGAATGGTCCAAGAAAGCATTACTAGAATCAACATCTGAACTCTTTTTAATTCTTTCACTGTGGCCTGTCAGTTTAAGTGTTATATTCTGTTCAGCAACAAGAAGAATAAAAGTGACTTGTGATTTTTCACTCTCAAGGACACAGCAGTTGCACTGAGAGTGATCTTTCTTCTCTCATCCCTGTAGAAATCCCTGCACCTGTGCTTGAAGTCTTTAAGGTCTCGGCTAATGAAGCAGGAGCTATTTATAACTCTCCAATTCTCAAACAGTTTTTGATGAAAAATGGTCAGTCCTGAAAGCACCTGTGCCACACAAATAGTTCCTCAGAGTGAACTCTAGACAAAGCTCAGCTGCTTCTCCTTGTGTCAGATGTTGTTTACGTATAGAGAGTTTCATGTTTTCACTTTGAAAAGGAAAGAATTCAAACCATAATGTCAACTGAAACCTTAGTAATAATTGCATCAAGTTACTCCTGATCAAGTCTCTGTGGCCTAACAGCTAGTGTTCTGCTGGTGCACAAAGGCTGTCGGCCTACACGGAGAAAAGGTTAGCTGAAGTCACACATCTTCAGTTTCATTCACAGTTACCATAGCTTATTTCATCACAGTAAAGAGTTAAAACAATGATTTGACTGGAAGCCCAAATCCTAAACTTTTGTACTCCCACTTGGGGGAATCTGTGACAAGTTTTTAGGGGGTTTGGGCTGACTAGTTTAAGTACAGATATGTGATGCTTTGGCCCACATTCTCTGTCAGAGACTAGATCACTGTGGTTGTGATTTTTCCTATGTGAGCATATTAATCTCTTTTTTCCCCCCTTTTTCCTTGTCAGCCGTCAATAAATCAATCATATAATTGACTAGATTACTCTCCTGTCAAAAGTTATATCCTCCAGCTGTGGACTAAAGACATTTGACTGGTAGCAGGGATGAAGTTAGATTGTTGCTATCAAAATTCCCTGAAGAGGCCAGATCCAGACAGACTAGATCTCACCAATTTTCCTGTGGGCGTGCTTGCTCTGGTGAGGGAGGAGAGAGATAAGGGAAGCGATGAGGAAGAGCTAGCTTCCAGAATGAGCTACCCATTCGAGTTACCCAACAGCTAGAAGAACTTTAGTGTGTATCTTAAGGGAATATTCCTGGGAAAAATATCTTGTTCTACACAATGGAGCACCGGATCTCCCATTCATTCTCCCAAACAGGAAAAGAACATAGGATAATTTTCTAACCTTCCATTTGGGACAATTCATTAAGTTGACTGAAAACCAAAAAGAAGGATCTTCACAATTTCTCTGGCAGTATTCACAGGTCTGCAGAAACATGTCATCTCATTCTGTCCTCCAAATAACACACTCCATGTATTCACCTCAACAGCTCTGCTCATAGTACACTGTGGCACCAGCCTGTTACAGGACTGCAGGAGGACTGAAAGGGTCTATTCTAAAGGGCATAAACTTCAAGACTCAGCCCTAATGTCACTGAGTCTTTGATTTCAAATGAGGGAGAAAGGACTACTGTATAAGCATGAAAACAGGCAGCCAGAAACAGCCACCTGCTAGGGAAAGAGAGAGAATATACTCATCACACATGTGGTAGCAGCCATGTTGCTATGTATCTTCCTCACATAGTGCCAATGGGCACTCTATGACTCTTGAAATTAATCTGTCCCAGATTCCCTGACAGAAGAAAGGACAGAAGGCTGAGAAGTACGAAGCTTTAATTTAGCTGACTGGGTTACTAGAATACAGACATAATTGACAGTTTTGCTGATATAACATACTTAAACTTATTTGGCTTATGCATTTCGAAAAATAACACAGAGCAATGAAAAATGAGAGGCAGCCAGGCAGACCATCTCAAGACAAGCTGAAATGACTCACACTGATTTATGTGGTGGTTATTTTTTTTTCCCTGTTAAATAATGACTTTGTTCTATAGCTCTGTTACCAGTTTAGCCTGTAGAAACTCTCTGTCACAGGAGCTGGGTTTGGGATCATCTCAGATCATGCAGCTTAGGAAGTGTTAATAGGTGGTATCTTGATGGCTCTGCACAGAACCAGGCTTGCTCAGACTATTCACTTAGTGCTTGTGTACTCCACTTCCAGTGCTACTGACTTGGGGAAGCTTCTTAATTCAGACACAGCACCACATCAAATTTACTCCAAGCACTGTCATTGTACTGACTGCACTCTGGCAAGTCCTCTCAAAACCTGAGGCTTTAAGATTTTGCAAAACCACCTTTAGCCTAGTAATATCAGCTCTAACTAGGAGCCAAGAAGCAAAATCTCACCCAAGACACTCGGATGAGAATGGGCACTCCACAGAAACCAACAGGAACACAAGATACTGTCACCAAATCTGCATGCAACCAGCCCAGGTTTCCACGAGCTATTGGTGTGAGGTCTGTACCACACAAAAGATAATTAAATGCTTTGACTGCACCTGAGTTAACGCAAGCAAAAACTAACCAGCTGTGCAGAGAGCAGGCTCTGCTGTCTTCCATCCACAACATAGTTAATCTACAACCTGGATAAACAGTCTATAGATAATTGAGAGTGAAGCACACAATATATTATCATTCTCTTGGCACAACTGAAAACAGATCCATCATTTATTTCCTGTGAACTATGCATAGATAGCTGAAATAAAATGTTGAACTTTTACAGAGTAACTAGGAAAGATTCTCCTTTTTTTGATCACAACTTCATACAGATTTACCTATACATACCAAACCAGCTAATTAATAATACCTCACTTAGGGAGAACCCCTATGTACTCTAGAACTGATTTTGTGTCCATGTCATTGTTGACCTTAGCTCAGGTAAGCAAGTCCTCTTAAAATGAATACCCTATAGGCATATCTGCTGTGGGGACAAAAGGGTTTTCACAGCTCATGAGTCTAAACTCTAAATTCTTGTGCCTAAAATTTCATATTGCTTAGTACTTTGTCTACCTCTTGACATCTTATGTGGGTGCTGTGAAACATTACTCTGCTGACAAGGTATTTGGATACAGGTAGAACTTATGCCATTTAAATACATCCTTAATTGCCAGATACATGAGGATATTTCAGGACTCGGCCTCCCACTGATTTCAACAGATCCAGTATCTACTACCTACTTAGAAAATTAGTCACCATCGTATGATGCAGATACAGTTTAAGGGTCATCTCTTTCCTCTGTCCTCAGCAGATTGCCTCACCTGCAGATAAGATAAATCAGAAACATAAGCTAGCCATGCCATCACAATCTTGTTTTATACTTGTTGGTGTGGCTGTCATTATGTACTGTCTACTTTCTTCTAAAGTAAGGACACCTTTGCTTTTTCTAGTTTAAAAATATCAAATAGAGATGAAATAGTATAAATCAAATAACCCAATAATCTGCAGAAGTCCTATGCAGTATGCCAGGAAGTAATTTCTCTAGGAAGGTGAGGATTTAAATAGAAGTATCACTAAATTTTTGTAAAAATATGACTAGAAACTCCTAGTTTTTAACAGGATTTGGTGGGGGAAGGGCAGAGGAGACGAAATCCTCTTTCTGCTGATTCAGCACTTCTGTCACATAAAACACTCTCTTATTATGGAAGTCAGATTTCAAAAGATAGAAGAATACATAAGAAAAGAGTAAGCAGAGACACAAGATCAAAATTAAAAACCCCTACTTCCATACTCTGAGTCAGGTTTGTATTACAGCGGACATAACAGGTTTTAAGATCAGATAAGTGGCTAGACCTCTACCAGCAAAGAAACAAATTCAATCAAATTAGTTGATCTTGAGAAGAGCAAGAGTATTAAGCTGCCAGATATGAACCAGATGTATCTCGTTTCCATGAAAGAACATTCTACACTACTCTTGCTATCACTCAGATACATTGCCATTTAGGTTATAATGCATCCAAAGAAGAGCAATTAAGCTGGTGAAGGGTCTGGAGAACAAGTCTTACCAGGAGCAGCTGAGGGAATGAGGGTTGTTTAGTCTGGAGAAAATGAGGCTGAGGGGAGTCTTTATTGCTCTTTTCAACTACCTGAAAGGAGGTTGCAGTGACATGGGTGTTAGTCTGTTTTCTTAAGTAACAAGTGAGAGAGCAAGAGGAAATGGCCTCAAGTTGTTTTTTGGGTATTAGGAAAAATGTCTTCACCNTTGGAACAGGCTGCTGACGGAAGCGGTGGAGTCACCATTCCTGGAGGTATTTAAAAGATGTGTAGGTGTGGTGCTTAGGGAAATGGTTTAGTGGTGGCTTGGCAGTGTTAGGTTAAGGATTGGACTCAATGATCTTAAAGGTCTTTTCCAACTTAAATGTTTCTAGGGTTCTCTAATGCCAGGAATAGTTTTGCTGAGAAACATGTCAACATAAAAACCAGAAGAGTCTATTCTAAGACCGTACATATTCTAGGGTTTAAAGGCATAGGGTGTAAGGGTAAAATTACTTTAGAGCCTGGTTTTATGATTCCAGAAGTCATCTGATATTTCCTCCTTACTTCTGGGACTCCATCTTTGTACTTTGTGTCAACTTTCTTGCTCTCATCTGAGAAATCTCCGCTAGCTATTAATGTTTCAAACTAAAAAAGAAGTTTGCTGACTTAGAGCCTTAAAACTAAGGTTTTCCACTTTTCTTTCACAAAGTTTCCCTTCCAAGCATAGGCAAATCATCATTATTCTTTGTCTTTCCATTTACATGGAGGATCTTCACTCATTATATAGTTTTTTCTCTCTATCCCATTACATTGTAGTGTGATATCCTGTCCTTTGAGTTTAGTTAGTACACAAATTGAAAGTGGATTCAAACTGTCTGATAAGATATTTTTTTATTCCAACAGTAGTTACAAGGATATAACAGAACATGGCCTTCTTCAATCCATCCCAAAACTTCCTGTCCTGAAGCTAATCTGCAGCAAGTAGAAGTTCCTGATATCATCTTTTTACTGCCAGACGTATTTGACACTGAGCAATCAAAGCACCATTTGGTTTTGGAACTGTAACTACCTTACTGGATTAACATGCTAAAACTACTTAAGTTCAGGAGTGCCTTATGCTGTTTGGATAGGCTCAGGATTCTATCTCTTAAACAGACTCACATCATGTCATCTGAGGTGTTCTAAACTAACTTAAGATGTCTGCATCATTGGAGCAGCTGATGATTGCAGGTTCCTTCCAGCTGAAATTGTTATATTCCATTCCATTGAATTCTGTTGTGCTGCCAGCAAGACACAGGATTGAAAGGAAACCTACAGCTGGAGACAGGGCAGGATATGCATTCACACAGCACCAGATGTCTAATTTTCTACAAGTGCCTCTGTCCCAGATCTCTCAAAAGTCACGAACATCTGCCCAGACTGTGACCCAGTTTATTTGATCTGTCAGTGTTACTTCTCGGGACACTATCAGTTTTAGTTGTTCCAGTTGTAGCCAGTTAATATACTTTCTGGTGCAAACAATCAGTATTAAGCACCTTATCTTCCCTGTTCTGGAAGGCAGAGAAGGTATCATTGAGCTATTTTCAGTCACAGCTGTTTATGACCTCAGAAAAACCTCACATGGTAGTCTGTGCCCATTGGCTTCTATAGGAGTTGTGTATGCAACATATTCATGACATGGTAACAGCTAATCTTACTGAGAGGAGAAAATATGTTTCTTCAGCTTCATTTATCTCCTCATTTTTCTGCAAATCCCAAACACTTCTTACATCATCCTCAAAAGCTGCAAGAATTCTAAATCTTGTTTTTATAATAAACACAATGCCTGCTGTAGGCAAGCTGTGGTTCATGGGTGATTAATCCATTTTGCACTAGACTGCTAGACTGAAAAGAATAGGGATTATGGATTACAGGTTGAAATCCAAATGTTGTACCTGTTTACAGTCTTAAATATGTCCAGTCTACTGTGTCTGGGAGAAAGAGCATTAACATACATAGCTACTTTACCCAGTTGTCATATCTTCTAGTGCAAAGCTATATCTGCACAATTAGAACAGTAGTCTAGAATGAGTATATGCTATATAGAATTCCCAGAATGTTTCCTTGGACAACTCAAATGAATCTATTCTTCTTGAGAGGTCTTTTTTTTTCTGTGCTATCAAGAAAATTCATTTGATTGATTCAGCTTATATTTTGCTATAGATGACAGTCATTCTTAAATTCCACAGGAGTTCTATTAGTTTCTCAGAAATGCACTTAAGACTTCAGTGCCCACATTCTTCTTCAATTTCATTTAATTTCTGTACCATTTGAAAACACATTCTTGTGTTTCAGTTTTATATGGAGGATAGTATTGTCTGATTTTCTGCAAGGGGTCAGAGCTAACCTCCTTTGCCTGAGTTAATCAGGAGTCATTAAGGACATAAAGCAGCATTAAAGGCTGCTGTTGCCAGAGAAAAGACTACCTTCCATTTGTATTTTTCCCACTCCACTGGAATTTATTGCATGCAGATGAAGATGGAAGCCTAGGTAAGTGTCTTTCATTTTTTCCAGTGAACTTCCTCTAGTAATAAAAGAAGTCTCTCTAAAGGTCCATTTGTTTTCAATTTCAGTAAAAATGGCTTTATGTCCTTGAAGCATGAGAATGGTAAAGAAAACAAATTATTTTTCCATTTCAAAAATTCTGTAATTGAACACATTTGCCATTGCAACAACTGAAGGCAGAGCATTTCAATCTGGTTTGTGGTTAGCTCTTGTTGAAAAAGTATCCTTGAGCATTTCTGTAAATATTGGCATTATATCTGATTAGGTTACAAGCTTCTGATGATAATGTTTTATTAAGTTAAATTATAGTGCAGTGCAGAGTTGTTAGTGTGCTATGGAATGGTGCACAGGCATATATGGTCAATGCAGCTACATTGTGACAAAGAGAGTAAAAATGTATAGGAAATAGGTCATGGGAGCACAGTCAATAAACTAATATTTTTTTTCTTTTATTTTTCACTCCCATGGTCCTGTTCTGCAAACACATTAAATTCCTAACTGCCTGACAGAGGATGGTATCAATCTATGTGTTAGTGCTTATTGATTAGCTTTGCTAGGATATGTGCTGCCAGCTATAATAAGCAAGAACATTTCGAGTGAAATTGATCACATCAGTCCTAAAAGTTAGAATATTTTTGTGGGAAGCCCTCATGCAACCATCTGATTTGAAACTATTTAGTTTTGAAATCAATATCCTCAGGCCACAGCTGGAAGAGATTTTTTTCTAATGGATTTTTTTAAGTTGTTGGTTACTAAGTACCAATATTAAAACGGTACAAGAGAATTTGAGGCCAAGTTGACCATACTTATTTTGTTATCTTTCTCCAAAACCTAGATTTATCTACATTACCAAATAATTTAGCACACTTGAAGCAGATTAGTAGATCAAAGCAGTTAATGCAGTGGCCACCACATCTACATGCTGCAATGTTTGAAGAGTTTACTGCAGGCTAGATTTAGGCTGGTCCCTGCAACTAAATGTTCCAAACTCATACATGAGTCAAGGCTGTTAAGGGAGTCATTCCTCAGTTTCAACCCTTGTGTTCCCATCAAACTGTGGCATACATTGGATACTGATTTTAAGTAGATATTCCTGATTAGTTTTGTCTGAAAGTGATTTAGCTGACACACACCAGCACAGCTCTGCAAACTAAACCATTACACATGGTGGATGAGGATGATCAGCGAGTTCACTTCAGAAATGTAATACCATTGCAGACCAAAATGTTAGTGTTAATGCAGAAATCTAGCTTTCCTTCTCTGCCTCATTTTTTATTACAATAAACAAAAAGAACAAAAGAAGGAAGATGTACACATTACCCTGATAAGGGAAGGGATCTGAAGAGGACTGTGAATAAGACTTTTCTTTCACAAAGAAAAGTCCCCATCTTCCCCTGTTGGAACCACACAAAGAATCTACATGTTTGCCCAGAATTATCAGGCTGTCACTGTGTACCTACAAAACATGAAGCAACTCTCGCTCATTGCCACATCCCACTGCACCATGAATAGTAAGAATTGTTTTGGTATAGCTGGCTATGTTGCAAACACACAAAAATGGAAAGAGAGGATGGCGGCTGCTGTATGATTAAACACAGGAAAAATTACTTTGGGGAAAGGTTTGATGAGAGAGTGCATTATCCGTGGAGGAAGAATTAATGTCTGAATGCTCTGTCAGTGAATGCAAAGACAAGGCAGCAGCACACAGCAAACCAGAAACCAAATAATGAATAGGCAATGGAGCAGCAGTGAATGTGCCAGGTTACAAAGCCTTTGATAACAGTACAGATTTCACAATGAAACACGAAACAAGCAAAGGCTAATTAAAATCATCATCATGGCACTATTGCTTGGATGTTGCTCATGTAAGCAGAATTATAAATTCAGTCCAAGGTTCCTGAGACATTCAGTAGTCTATGTGAAAACATGGTGAATTTCTTGTGTTTCTCTCTGAGAGCGGGTATACCATTCTCTTAGTGGCAGGTTGGGTTATGGCCTGGATTCATCACAGCGTTAAACAGAGTAAGTCTGTGGTTTTTTGTAGAATTACAAATGTCTACTGTAAATTGTCTGAATGTGGTTGTACATCAGCCATAATCATTCAGGCAGGGGAAAACCTGCACTTCCCTTGTGCAGCTACCAAAAAGAGCTCTTCTGTGGACCATCATAAGTCATGGCTGCTCTGATGAGAGCTCTTTAAAACTGTTTACACCAGGAGATGGAGTCCCACAGAAAAGAATAATGCTTAATGTTACAGACACTACAGAATAACCCTCTGAAATAATGAATTAATGAACATATTGACACTCTATGGGGAACAAACAATTGATACAATAGACACATAAAGAAATCAAAAAATATATTATGGCAATATATTGCAGCATTATTGTGGCAAGTTCTGTATGAAGGCTGGGACATATTCTGGATATATGTTATCTGGGAATAGATAATTCACCAATCACATTGCTGCCTCATACCTCTCATTTTATTACGAGAAAAAGATAGTGGATTAATAAAGTGAATGGAAACAGGAGGGATTGCTGCTAAACTTAGCTAAACTGCACATTTACATACGTTAAAACATTGCTCTCAAGTACCTTCTGCTAAATTAAAAATTACCTTCTTTCTCTGTACTGTTGTTGCCAAAGCCAGGAGTTACAGCAGAAGTGAATGGACATCTTCCTTTATCTTGCATAGCAGTGACTAGATCTAGATGCTTGAGAGTAATAATTGGGGTCCATTTACAAAGGAAGAATATCAGTTTCACCAATAATAGAGGACTGCTGGGATTTGTGGAAATCCAAGTGCATGCACAGCACTCCAATGTATTCACATGGAGACAACTTTGAGGAATCTGCAGCAGATAGCAAAGACACCCTATGTTATGATCGTCAACATCAGAGAAATAAATAGAAGTCTCCCCAGCAGAACTGCAGCTGACTGCAGTTGACTGCAGTTCTTGGAACACTTGGGAAGAGATTCAGCTTTTCTCACTTCAGGCATTTCTAGAATGCATATACTTGACCTATTTTGGATGTCTATATTAGGACGAGATGACTCATACATTGGAAGTGTCTGTTTCTCACCATTGACTTTAAAAGAGCCTGGACAAGTGACTGAGAGGATTAGGTTAGATGAATCCCATTTTACTGCACTTCTAGGAGCTATGATGCAAAGAGCAAAAGCAACATGGCAGGTGCTTGTGCATGCAAAAACACAGAAGGACCTAAACAGCCAGACATACTTCAGCTTCAGCAAAAAACCTGAGAGCAAATTACGTAAAGAAAATCATCAACTATCTGCAGCTACTATTTTTTCAGAGGCCAGAGAATAAACACTATCAGTCTTCCAGGAACATGGACATAATAGAAATATCCAATGTGTCCTAAAAATCCGAGTTTTAGATAATAGATCCTAGAGACATTTGTAAGATTTATCAAGAAATGGAAATTCTAGCACCCTCTCATTTCATCACAGCCAGCAAAAGCAAGCCAGTGATTAAAATTGCTGAGGCTGAATTAAGGAGTGCTGCAAAGAGAGAAAAGAATGGGAATGTGTGTTCAGGAGCAAACCATCTGCATTCCCACGCTGGTCTTCTGGTGATCCAGTCAGCACAGACGCATGTTTGGTGTCAAGAGATGTACTCGCCTTAGTGCCTGTTGTGTCAGCTGTTTGAATGAGTGTTAATTAGTACAGACGGCAACAGTGAAAAGTGAACACATATAGCAAGACCAAATGCAGTCAGCAAGTATACTTCAACCAGCTCAACCAATATTCTCTGAATAAATTGTGCTTATAGAAGTAAGCCACATGTTTTGAACAATGGTAGAACTCAACAAGGTGGGCATGCATGAAAGCCACTGACACTTTTATTCACTAGGAATACAAGCCATAAACATTTATGTGGAATTGAATTAAACTTTGATTCCACTAAAGTTCAATCAGCAGGATGCAAAAGGAACACTGAAGGCTAAGTGGCTGGTACTGAATGAAGCCTGGCACCAAACTGCTTGTAAAGTATACACAAGACATTGTATAAGAGAAAGCCTGTAAAAAAAAGCCTCTACCAAACCAGAGGAAAATACCTTACAGCTCTGATTCATTTTCCTTGTCACATTTAGCTGCAGTAGGCTAGAGAGGTGACCTCCTCCACAGCTGGAGCAGTAACTTCTTCAGCTGCCACAGCATAATCCACCTGGGAAAGTGAATCAGATGTTTTAACTGCTGCAGTTCGCAGCCAGTGAATTAACTTTAACTGCCATTGATTTTAGGTTATGTAACAAAACCAGACGTGAATTGCAGTAGCTAATGAGAAAGCTACCCGTTTTCATCATTGCTTCTCAGCATTCATTCTGCCCCTTCTGGCAAATCATAAAGGAAAGGGGTGGACATCTGGGTGAATAGCCTCTTCAAAGATGGCACCTAAAATCTATGGAGGACCATGAATTACAGCTCTGTAACTGCCAAACAACTGAATAAAATAAGAAAGCTACTATTATGTCTAAGGTGGTATTGTTTTTATGAGGTGTAATAGAATATTAAGTAAGTTTATGATATTCCTACTCCTTTTGTTATCTCAAGAAGCAAACAAAAGAGATACTATGCCTGGCAGCTTCTTGAGGCACAATTATGTAATTACTCTGCAAAACGCTGCTAAGCAGCAAAGAGGATTATTTACCAAGAGAGGGGCTTCTCCAAAACTTAAGCAAAACTAGGTCCAACTCTCTCAGGCAAACTCAGAAAGCAGAGTATAATGATCTAAGAACTCTTGAACTATATCTGACAAATACGTGATCCAAAGTGTCAAACCACAGAACTTTGTCAAAGGGAACAGGAAAATGTAATAAATACTAGCTTGGGAAGACTGGGTAATAAATCAAATAGAGGGCCTAAAGTGCAAAACAAGGATATG
The DNA here is from genome assembly GCA_013389865.1 of Piaya cayana. Classification (NCBI taxonomy): domain Eukaryota; kingdom Metazoa; phylum Chordata; class Aves; order Cuculiformes; family Coccyzidae; genus Piaya; species Piaya cayana. The sequence goes on from WAAB01018798.1 coordinate 21,446, forward strand.
TAGTTGTGTGGGTGCAACTCTTATCACATTACTCAGATCTCCTGTGCTGTATAAGGCAATATTCATGCAGCTTTAAGGTTTGCCTGGCCTTCTTATTGCCCATAGGTGAATACTTCCAAGATATTCCACCAATAATGCAACCTAGCCTCTAACCAGTTGCTGTATGCAGATAGATGAGTGTCACAGTCCGTTCTCTGCTCTTCCCCACATGGCAGCCTCAGAAAAATCCAGATGGGGGTCTAATCCTAAACACCATTCACACTAGAGTTTATATGCCAGCTGAAGTGAGTGATAGGTCTGATACTGGGCAGGGAGGTGCTCACTTATCTCTCTGGTTTCACTGTTGAGTGGTTTCACTTGTTCACTAGTCCTCTTGCCCATGCACTCTTCTTGGCATCCTCTGGGTACTGCCAGCTCTTACCACTCTGTTTGCAGCCTGCCACCTGCAATTTGTAAATCTTTATGGCATGAAAGCCTAAAGATCATAGTATTTCTTAACACAATAGTTTATTCTTTTATGTTACAGACATGGTGAATTATCTTTCTCTGTATTTTCCATAATACTTTATTTATATGCACATTATTACGCTTCTTGGTTTCGATACCCTTTGAGTGAAGGGCTTCTTGACAACTGGGCATTCTCACACAGTTTGATTATCCAGTTTCTCTAGCTTACAACGACTGGCAGAGGGTTCTCACTCCTCTGTATGTCAGGACTTTTTGGAGATTTCAGGCCATTCTTCTCCTACCACCAGCAGATCTTAACAGCAAACTCCTGCTTTTCAAAAGCATCAATCCACTGCCCTTACAGTTCATGCATAGAAACTAATTCCATGCAAACAAACCAACTGGATGCAAGAGTACTCTATATATGGGGAAAAGAATGAAGATCAAACAGTCTAGGAAAGCTTATTTCTTTCTTCTTTTTACTTATATAATGAATACTGGAGCTTCAATATTTTTTCCAGATTTGCTGCAGTGGCTGTTCATCACATAAACAATTTATAGCTAAAAAGTGGGAATGTACTTGTGAAGGATTACCCTAAAGCCAATCATGTCTACCAAGGACACCATTAAAGGTCATCATATTATAAGGAACCTTTATGTTACCCGAGTTAGACTGTGACCACAGAATACTTAATACTGCTTTGACATACACTCTCACCATATTTGATCACAGCATTCTTTCTAACTAAAGATGCCTGTCAAATAGTGTCCCCTTCGTGCCATCAGTATTTAAACCTGGAGAAAGCAAGGGACTGTAGCTGTAGACATTTTATTCAACAGTGAGTCATCTCAGAATTAATTTCAGATCACAATTGGACTCCATGGCCCCTCTAATGTCCCTGTCTTTCTCTATTCAGTAGGTAAAGTACAAAGAAATCTTGTTCATTTACTAAGTCCTAAGCTAGAAAAGATGAATATAGGCCAAAATCAAGATAAATTCCTCATTGCTGCCCTGGAATTCCTATAGAGCATGTTAGCATCACTACATCTGCTACATCCATCCAAGCTGCAACTAGAAACCTCTATGAACTTTTAAGCTAGATATAAAAAAAACTTTGCCAAAGCTGCATATCAAACTTTATTGAAAAACATATCAAAAGCCATGTGATATATGTCACATACATAGAGTACTCACAGTTCCCACTTCTCCACTCCAGTATTTACCTGGATTGATCAAGCAGCTGAGTCCCAAGACAAACTGCTATCTCAGTTTCAGTAGTTCCTTTAACTCATTTTCTCTCTGAGACAGAGTTGAAGATTACACAAGTGCAGACCTTGGTCATGAAATACATTCCCAGCTTGGAAGTCACAACGGAGCTCTTTGTGAGTCACATGTGGCCCAGGAAGCTGTGTGGCCTTGTGCTGTTCTGTAAATGCAACAGCTGTGATTGACACAGAGAAATGAAGTAAAACCACATTTATTATACTTTCTGTTTTTTCCCCTTCTGAACTGAGATAGAAGCATCATTGGCTGCAGCCCAACAACAGTAAAATTGTTCTACTTCCAACCTCATGAAAAAGTACTGTCAAAATGGTATTAAGTAAACAGTGAATGCCCAAGCCTGTGAGAGGAAACAAAATACAGTTCATAGATACATAAGTGACTTTATTGATAACTCTGGGATATGCAATACCCTGACTTCAGGGTCTCAAGAGTGATAAACAAGCAGAATGCACTATTTGAGTAGGAAAGAATAAAATACATGGCTAGGCCTGGGGGGATTGTTTCATCTCAATGAAACAGGAATCAGCTGACCTGCATAAGCATGTAATTGTTATACCACTGTGAATCAAAAATTGGAGCCCAAAAGGGGAATCAGAAATTAGGCCCATAGTTCAAGAGACGAGAAAGATTTGGCTTTAAGTATTTATTTAAAGAGTAAATGAGCTGTAACATGTCCAATTAAACTGTCAAAAACCTGTGCTAAACAATGTTTTCTACATATATTCCTCTATCAGTTATTTTCCAATTTTAAGCCAGGATCTTCACCCCAGGGTTACAACCTTGATCTCTCAAAGATTTGTGCATCTTCTCAGAATTTTGGCTCTTTTTCCTTTTTTCCCCCCTTCATTCTACTTCTTCAGTCCCACGTTCCTGATCCTCCCAGTTCTGTCTTGCCCCGCAACTTTATCTGGAAGACCAGCCACACAACAGCTAGAGTATGTTGGCCTTCTACTACTCCAGGTACTGCAGATAGTGGATAGTGCTGGATACATAGAGCAGCAAGGTCCTTCAGTAAGAAGGTGAACATCTTGTTCCTCACTGGCCAGAGCAAGACAGTGTACTGAAAGTCTCCCTGAGGAAGCAGAAACAAGAACCAAAATACAAGAATGCTGAAGGCCACACTAATTCTCCTACAGAAAAATATTTTTAAGCAAGCACAGAAATTCACAGGGAATTGCACATGGGTATAACATGGATGTAAGAAAAGTCATGTTTGTGTTACAAAACTGAGTCCTCAGGGATAAGACCTTCATTCCTTTCTTCCAGAACTTTTCATATTTAGCTAAGACCACTAGAAACTGAACAATCAAGAACAAATCCTTTTTATTAGCCAGATGTGTGACTTCCATTCGTGGCAGCTGGCAGCTGAAAACTTGTAAATGTGCATTCACCTACTTCATTTTTAAGCAACATCATTGCCAACTAACAAATTCACCCTGACACTCAGTAATTTCTTTTGTTCATCTTCCCACATTTCTACCTCAAAAATCATGGCAATTTGTTAATTGTTTTTGTTTTGTTTTTATTTTCTGTTCTTTTAACCATCAGGAAGCTGCTTTCAGAAAGCCATCTGCACTTACTCATTGCCAACATTCAAAGCGATTTTAATAAGCCTTGTGTGGTTTTGACTTTAACGCTTGCTTCTCTGTGCATAAAAGCCTATTTCCTTAGCTGTCACATAGTTGGTCACTTCAATAAAGTTTCCCAGTTACCTTCTCTGTAGACCAATTTTTACTCTCACTTTCTTAAGGAACAAGTTAAATCTGAGGATAACAGCAACACTGATAATTACCTGAACTACTCAATATCCATTGCTTTGAGCATGAGTTTCCCTCTGACTAGAATCCTCCAGAATAGAAGTAGATACCTATAGAAATACTTACATTTTGAAAAATGATAGCAATTATACTTTAGAGTTCACTGGTAGTATGTCTGAATGCCTTCAGGATCAAATAGGTTTCTTTCACAGGGTGGTTTAATGAACTTCCATCTCTACAAAACTCACCTGGGACTGGTACTGTCCTTGCTCTCACAGCATCACTAGCAGTGATAATTCTTAGTGAAAAGGGGATTTCTGCAAGACTAATGATAGATGTCAAGAGAGACTTTTGGGTGTTCTCATTGCTTTCCTGAGCAGAGGCAATTGCAATCTTAATTAATAATATCAATACCAGAGAAGTAAAAATCAATTAATGTCATCATTTGGGTGCTGCTCGGCAGGGAAGACAGAGCTGTTCTAACAGCTCCTATCTGCTAGATTTTCTAGGTTCTTCTCCTGTGATGGTGTAGTTTACCCTCATCTCTTCAAACAACACTGATGTTTTTCTGTCCCCAGAAAAGGCAGCTCACTCGCCCTCCTGGCTGGAAGGTTATCTATGGAGAACAGAGTTCTGCCCTCTTGGCTGACTACACTGCCTTTCTCGTAAGTGAGATTATTTCAAGGGAGTGGGAGAGACTGGTACTGGGAGGACAGGAGGCAGGAAGGGGGAGAGGGGAGAAGAGGGAGAACAGTAAGGCATTACAGGAAACAGCAGGAAGACCGTTTTGAACAAATTGCCTATCAATGCATCTCATTGCAGTCTTAGTGTTTCCTACCAGCCTCCAAGTTTTTCTTTTATATTGTGCTTAAATTGTAAACCCTTTTGGTTAGGGACTATTTACTGTTAAACATATTTAGAAGATAATATCTTTCAGGGAATAAGTCCTGAAACTGCAGTCAGAAGACTTGATTGTTATTCCTGCTCTGGCCCTTCTGCCTCCACTTGCAAGACGCTAGGTACATCATTCAATTTTCTTGTGCTTCTGATTTCCCCATACCTATACTGTCTATTTAAATCTGAGCTCTCCCAGACAGAGAGACTGAAACACTGAAAACCTGATCTTTGATTATTAGCACCTAACCAAGGTGCTAATAAGTACACAATACTTGTAAACAGTACTAACAAACAACAATAACAAAAATTGAGAGGACAGAACAAGCCCCGCATTTAATGTTGAATTAATAATTGTAAGGATGCAGGAATGCAAAGAAAACAAATTACTCCTCTATGCCAGGAAAAGCTTTGCAGCAGAAACAGGAAAAAGGCTATAGTGAAAATTCTTAATCTCTAGAGCAAACATCAAGCAGGTGCTGTATTTCATATTTTTATACACACTTTTCAGCCCAGAACCACATTTTAATCAGAAAGGTTTTATAGTCCAGAGCTTCCTGCAAATCTCTGCCTAATGTAATTTTTAATACCTTTGGCATATTTTGGCTGCCTGCCTATTATTCACTTGATGCACCTCAAGCAAGTTTTAAATTATGCTGTTAAAACAAAAACTATTTCAGATGTGGTAGACTGTAAAATGATTTTGTAAAACAACATTGTAGGAGCCTGCAGTTACTGTCTATTATTGATTCCTCTGTGCTCAGTTCTAAGATGTGTTCAGTGTATGGGTAAAATGGTGACTGGGTGGGGACTTCTGGTCTGGTTAATTACGGATCTGGAGAATCAGGCTATACTTATGTATTATTTTTTACAACATATCAAAGATAAGTTTTGATGAGGAGGGTGGTACATTATGCTTTTAAGATTAATCTTTCCAGAAGTCCAGTCTACATGGAAGTCATAAAAAAAACGTTAACTGGCCAGCTGCTGAGATACCAACTCATACTACATGAAAGAAGAGACAAAACTGAGAGAAATCAGAAGAATGAATCCTGCTAAAAATATTTGCCATCAACAGGTAATATTTGTACCCAGTCCACAACTTGTTCTTCCTCTGCTTTAGGCTCTGACACTGGTCTTTCTTTCATAAAAGTCTATCTTGGAAATTAAATCTCCAATACTAAAAGGCAGAAAAAATGTCCATGGAGATTTAGCTTTTAATATGTGAAAATGTGAAGCAAACTATTGAATAAAGAGGATTTTCTGGTGTTTCTCTAGTTTTACAATTAGATTGTAACAGCATGCACCTTGTCATAAATTTAATTTAGAAACAGAAATTAGTAAATCAGCTAATAAGGGAGTGAGCTCCTGTATTTGCCCCACCATACAGATTGTAAGTGGAGAACCACAGGCACATAGTGCAGCATGTTGGCTTTTTACTGCTCCAGGTGACACGGATCAGCTGATGAATGGTGCTGGAGAGGCAGGGCTAGCAGGGCCTTCGGTGGGCAGGTGAACAGCTTGCAGAGCTTGTCTGACCAAGAAATTGTAGCAAAAGCCTCCCTGAGAGAGGAGAAACAAAAACCGCACTAGAAAGCTGAAGGTCAATAAATAGTCACTTTAATCCTGCAGTAATATGTTTTTAAGGAAGTACTGAAATTTATAGGGAGTAGCTCAAGTATATCTCTCATATTACAGGGATGTGGGAAGATTCATGTTGTTCTGTCTTACAGAACAGCCTCCTTAGGGACAAATCTTTCTTTCCATTCTTTTTTCAGATACTTTACATGCATAGCTATTACTATTAGATTAATCAAGAACATTAATTAGCTACATATATGCTCACTCCAAACCAGGCCAGCCTGGCCCTAAGGATCTGCTGGTCAGTTGGATAACTGCATGGTTAACTTGGTATAGATTGCCCAAATCTGTGCATGTTGAGTCAAATAAACCTCTGCCTTGTTTGATAGGCTAATCTATTCCATCTTTAATGTCTAAAGGTTGTACCTAAATCCCTATGTAGAATTAACATTACAGTCATGGTTTCATGACACAGAAGAGTGTTGTATCAACATGATTTAAAACAGTTCTGGCCCCACAGCCCTTGTCATTTGCTCATAAACCATGTTGTTTTATTGGACCACACTATGAGTGAACAGAAAACAAGTCTACCTTTAAAAAAATACCTGCCAAAAGAAGAGTTTTGTTCAATTCTTTTAGTTCTTGGTTTAGCCAGCACTCAAATTTGTGTTTAAGTTAGCTGCCTCAAGGTCCTTTCATAGTCTATAGAAAGAAACTGGCATATCCATGGTGCATCTCATCTCATTGTAATGTATATGTAATCTAAAATAAAGCAGACAATTCATGCCCTGAAAGTGTATCTTTCTTTCCACTGACTATAAAACAACACAGGCTGGCTCACTCAAATGGAGACGCCTACACTCTAGATGTCTAAAGTTAGGTGAGATAAATTCTGCCATACATCTGTTACTGTTCATCATATGGATTTCCCTTCTTTGTTGCTCTTATGTGTGAGGTTTCAATATGATATGAAATATTTGTAAATGTGTAGGTGAAGCATATGCATGTACATACAGTCCCTCTTGATCTCCATCTGCAAAAGCAGTGGATTGGGGTATGGCAACATTTTCTCTGACAGCATAATCAGTTTACGAATTTTGCATCTATTGTGCTGAATGCTGACATGTGTCAGTCAAACTGTATTTTAATGTAGTTTTGTACTGCTTAAAATATCTCTTCCAAGTGAGATGGTGAGAGAAATATTTTTGGGATGTCAGCAGAGGACTTCCGGTATTGTCAGACATGGAGCTCATTCTCCTGTAAATGTTGTGTGACATTTCAGGCTGTGCCTGGATGACCGGCTGGGACAAATCATGTTCCTCTGGCTGTCCATATCAAGGACTGCATAAGGAGTTCCCTACTGTTCCCCCACCACTCACGAATGGTTTACAGCATCATCATTGTCTCAACATGGAGCAATGACGTGGCTCAGGCCTGGGAATCCAAGAGTTCCTGAAGCTATAGCAATTCCTTTTACTAGAGAACCTTACAAAACTTGTTTCTTCATGCACTTAAAAATGCTGAGAATTTCTTCTCCATCACTTCCCAGAAAAATATTGCTGGTGGCCTCTTTTTATGCCTCAAATGTTGTTAGGGTTGCTTAATACAAGCACAGCTTCCTCTCTTTATATCTCCTTATAACATTAACATTAGTGTGGTGGACACATCCTATTTTTCAGGATGTCCATATTATGTTTGAAATGAATTAGAAATGAGGAAGGGGAAGAAAGATATTTGAAACCACAGAAACCAATAGCTTTTATTAGCATCTGAACTGTGGCAACATATTAGAGCATTTCTCAGCTTTGTACTAGAAAGCTATGATCTAGTTGCCATCACTGAAATGCGGTGGGACAAATCCCATGACTGGAGTGTGGCTACTTATGGCTACAGGCTGCTCAGAAGGAACAGACTGTGCAGGAGGGGTGGAGGTGTTGCCCTGTATCCCTGGAAAGGGATAGAATGTGAAGACCTGTCATTGAAGAGTAGCCACAAACAGGTTGAAAGCTTGCGGGTCAAAATTAAAGACAGAAGAACCAATGGAAGCCTTGCGGTTGGTGTATACTACAGGCCACCCAAACAAGGAGAGCCAACCAATGAGGTCTTCTTCCTCCAGCTACAGAAGGCTTCATGCTCGCAACCTCTCATCCTACTCAGGGACTTCAACTGTCTCAACATATGTTGGAAAAGTAGCACAGCAAGCTCTAGGCAATCCAGGAGACTCTTGTAGTGCATTGAGGATAACCTCTTAGCCCAGCTGATAGAGAACCACACCCGAGGGGATTTGGTACTCGACCATATGGCCACCAATACAAGTGAACTCATCAGTAATATTAGGATTAGAGGGCTTCTACAGAAAGGTCAAAGAGAATGTACCCCCACCAATGGTTGGAAAAGGTGATCACGTATCAACAGATGAGGAGAAGTCTGAAGTACTTAACTTCTTTCCCTCAGTCTTCACCAATAACCGCTCTCCTCACCCCTCCTGGATCATGGGACAGCAAGATGGTGACCAGGGGGGTAAAAAAAGGTCTACGGAACCTGATGAGATGCATCCCAAGTCGCTGAGGGAATTAGCAAATGTGTTTGCTAAGCCACTCTCCATGATACTCGAAAAATCATGACAATCAGAAGTGCCTCATGCTAGAAGAAGGGTAACATTGTGCCCATTTTTAAAAAGAGTGTGTGCATTCACAGCCCAGAAGGCTAACCTTATCCTGGGCTGCATCAAAAGAAGCGTGACCTGCAGGTCAAGGGAAGGGATTCTGCCCCTTTATTCCTCATCTGGAGACCTCATCTGGAGTACTGTGTCCAGTTCTGGAACTCTCAGCATAAGAAGGATATGGAGCTGTTGAATGGGTCCAGAGGGGGGCTATAAGGATGATCAGAGGGCTGGAGCACCTTCCACATGAGGACAGGCTGAAAGAGCTGGGCTTGTTCAACCTGGAAAAGAGAAGGTTCAGAGGAGATCTTATAGCGACCTTCCAGTACCTGAAAGGGGCTACAAGAAAGCTGGAGAGGGGCTATTCATAAAGGCTGGTGGTGATGGTATGAGGGGGAACAGGTATAAACTGGAGAGGGGCAAATTTAGACTAGATATTAGGAAGAATTTCTTCACTATGAGAGTGGTGAGACACTTGCACAGGTTGCCCAGGGAAGCTGTGGCTGCCCCATCCCTGGGGCAGATTGGATGAGGCCTTGGGCAGCCTCATCTAATGGGTTGTCCCTGCCCATGGCAAGGGGGTGGGAACGAGATGATCTTTAAGGTCCCTTCCAACCCAAACTATTTTACGATGCTGTGATTCTATGATTCTATGAAAATGCACCATCACTACTAGGATTCCAGCTTTCTTATAATTTATGTCATATATCATCTAATATTAGCAGGATTCCAAAAATTCCTGCTGTGACTTCAATATCTGAGGCTGTACTACACTGCAATGCACAGACTCTATTCTCCCTCTCTCCTCAATTTCACATCCTGGCTCTGTCCCCAAACCAATCAAGAGCTCAGCCTACAGCTCTCAGTCTCTTTGAGTTACATTGCTATGGCTGTTTTTCATGGCTTGTTAGCTGGCCTCTGCAGCGAAACAAGGAAATCCTAGCAGGTTTTCATACTTCTTTCTCTTCTCAACAAAACTGAAATATTTCCCTGTATTTTTTCATTAGGTTCATGCTTGTTATCTATGCCCAGTTTTCTATTAATACTTACCAGTTTCTGTTACAAAGCTTTGGTAGTGGTTCACACACATTGAAAAGGAGAATTCTTTCTTTGTAGATCAATATTTTTTTTCAGACTAATGAGTATTTTCTGCAGAAGTAGTGCGGATGTATTTTCACAGTACCAACACAACAAATTTTCATTCCTTGTCTGCAGCACCTTGTTCCACAGGGGCAGTATTTCTTCAGGCCATCAGAAGTCTTTCTACAAAATGCTGATGTTGATCTAATTGTTTCTATAATTTTGTTCATTCTTACATTTTCTAACTTCACTAATTTTCAATAGCCTGATTAACTGCATGAGTTCAGAGCTTGGCGTTAGCCTTTTTTAGGTAGTGACACATACTCTTTTTCATATTTTTCTGCCAATTTCTCTGCTTCCTGCATGGCTGTCTACTGTAAATGGGACATGAGTTTATTAAAAGAAATGATAACTTAATAAGATAACACAGTATTTCACACTGTTGTGACAGACACCACTACGCCGACCATTTGGCTGGGTAAACAGCTTGAAGTTGTCATTCAGTGTTTACTAAAGCATTTGTGAAAGCCAGGAAAGACTGAACAGAACTGTTATTTTTCAGGCTAGTGAAGAGGTGAATAGCTGGGAGTGGCAGCTATCCTCCTGGCTAGCATATTATTCTGGATAGCTTGCCCATTCAGAAGCTCTTTCTGACCCATGACCAATACTGCAAAGCTCTGAATTCTCTCTGAATTGAAGAATTTATTACAAAAATAACGCAGCATGTCTTCTAGGGAACCTTCTTTCTCCTCATGAAAGTATATCTTGAAACAAAGTCACTTGCTAAATGGATGTTTTTATTTGATGTTCTCACCTATGTATATGCTTAAATAATATGTAACCTATCAGCTACATGTTATATCAAGCTCTTTGCTATCTGGGGCAAGCAAAGAAAAAAATTATACTCTACATGATGACACAAGACATGTCTTTGAAACATCAGACCTTTGCTGCAACCTCACCTCAGTAATCTAGGACATCAACCTGTCTCTACTCCTATCATACAAACAGATAATGTGGTCATGTCTTCGTGACTGCACTGGAGATGACCTATGACTTTGTATGTGTAACTATGGTTGGAGAAATGAGACTGCAAAAGTGTTAATTGTGAGCTTGCTTCATGGAAATTCTTTGTTTTACATTGAAACTCAGGACGTCTTGGGAATTTAGTCTCTCTCTTCTAATCTAAAATGATCTTACTAGACACTACCCATTTTCAAAGATTTTAGACTTCTTTATTTTTAGGCTGTTACCTTATCCCTTTTCTCTGGCAAATACCTTCATTTGTAGATGCCAGTAGTAAAGAAAAATAGAGTGTATTTCTTGTTTCAATTTATATTTTATAGATATAGATATATATATATATGTACACACACACATACAAACATGTGCTAAATTGAGGACATTCCTGTACGTTTATTGATGCTAAAATTAAATGCCTTGTAGATTAAATGTAGAGGCATTCCTGACATTTTTTTGTCTCCTTGCAGCAGGAAATAATGTTTCATTGTTAACCTTGGAAAGTTTTAAGTTGCACTAGATATTGATTTATGATCCTTACAGTGCAGATAATCAGTGTAACAGAACCACATGCAAAAATATTCTGCGTTGATGCCATAAAGTATCAGAGCTGACTTCCTCTACTCAGTCATAAACCAGAATGAGTTATATGACTGTTAGTAGCATCCTTGTATTTACAGAAAGAAAACAGAAAAATATAGCAGAGGCAACAGTCAAATAATAGAACCACACAGTTTGCTTTACTAGTTTATAAAAAACTTCACGCTCTGGATATGATCCCTTGTTGCAACACTTTAACATTTTTCTTTTTTTTTTTTCTTTTTTTTCCAAACTTGTTGTGGTGCATTGATACACAATTTGTGGTGATGGATTTAACAAATGCCCTGTGGAGCCTTCCAAATGAAACACAAGAGCCTATGTTTGCACAGGAGTTCATATGGTGATCCAGGTGACATAATTATGGTCTATCAACTTTACATAGGTCTAGAGAAGCACATGGTCCTACTTCATAAAGGAACTATGCAGCAGTATTAAGACACAGCCCAGATACTCAAATTCAAGCTCCTAAATTTAAACAGGCTTCCAAATCAGAATGGGAGACAGTTCACTTTTGGCTTCATAAAGACGGATGAGGACTTGAAACTGAAGTGCAGAGCTGTATGAAAGAGGACTTTATTTATTTATTGTTCTTCTGATATTAAAACTAGCTTAAGAGTTGCTTATACTGGAGTTATTATAGTGCTTGATTCTGGCAGAAAGCATAACCAGCCTATGAAATCCTATGAATCTGAACAGATTGCCCAAATCTGCACTGATTTGGGCTGATGTTTCCTACAAAGCATCACTGAAAAGGCTGGTGTGCTGGTGTCACTGGTGTGCTGAAGGGTGCACAATCTTCTTGCAAGCTGATTTCCCGCTATCATTCATTCCAGTCATATCCAGTGCTAATTATTGCTCTAAGTATTACCTCATGTTACTGTAATAGGCACCAATGTAAAGGGTATTCTACTTATTTTTTTCCAGTTTTGTTATGCTATGCATTTGCTAGATTTTTATTTTGCTTCCTGCTGCAAGTGTGAGTCTGAACATTATTGCCATGTGCTGCTCCAGGGAAAAACACAGTGCTTTCTTCAACCTACACAGCTGTGAAGATGGGGCAAGCAGAAGCCCAGCAGGAGAAAACATGACCTAGTATTTAAAGCACTAGCCTAGCTTCAAATACCTACCCTAATACAAACTCCCTGTAGGCCTAAGGGGGAGCTTCTCAGCTTTTGCATAGTTCACTTTCCCTTCTGTAGAATAAGAATGACAGTGACTTCATGTCCCTCAGAAGTAATCCTAGGGAAATCATATCACAGGTTAAAGGATACTTAGGCACGGGGGTTGGAACTGCCAGCTTTCTTAGGCAAATATAAGGCAAGGGACAGCAGTTTCCATCACAGGAGAGGAGCCCAGATAAGCTTTAAAAGGAGAAGCTTAGGGATAGCTATTGTATTATCGACCACCAAATCATTTACTGCCTTTTTGCTTATAACATCTTCACTGTTTCACTATTTGCAGACATCTCTACTAATTGCCAGAGACCAGATCTTGCATTACTGAAGTTTTGCCATCAATTAGAGCTGAATCATTCTTTGTGTGTGTACATCATTATCATATTTAAATGTTTATGCACATAGCAAGAAAAGCAACATTTCATCTGAAAGAATCTGATTCATCGTCTACAGACAGCTTTCTATAGAGCCCTGCAAAGGTCAGTAAATCAAATCACTGAAAATATGTTGCTTTTCTACAGATTGTTGAAAGCAGACAAAAATAACCTCGTTTAATATATTTGCACTTCTTTTCCTGTTTATGAAATCAGTTATTGACAATCTAAGTTTGTTTCTTGCTGAATCCTTAATCATCTAAGTCTGCTAAAGGAAAATTGTACAGTGGGAGATGAAGCTTCTCAACAAAACAGTAGACTTTGTTCTCCATACTCTTAAAAGCACTGGGGGGATTGGGGTCTTCTTTTTAATTATTTCCTGTAGAAATTACCAGATTGGAAACCAGACTCAAGCTTGCAGCTGAGGTGGGAAGTGATAGCTATGGAAATCAGAGGTCTTAGCAGTAAAATTAAAGCCTGGTAAGCAAAGGTTGTGCCATGTTTTACTGATGCCTCTTTTCCATTCACCATTCCTAGTTGCAACTTCAAGTACATGTAGGAATAGATCATCTTAAGAGAAGCTCTGTTTTATCTGAAAAGTTTGTAGTATTAGAGTTTAAGTTAAAAATTTCATAAGATAAATATTTGTAGGAAATAATCTTCCCCTTTAGTTCAACTTTTATGACCCTTGAGCTGAATAAAATTTTTCAATTTTTTTCTTTTCCTTTAACAGTCTACAACAGAATACCAAATAAGGGATAATTGAGTCGAAAATTCTCTGCAATAGTTTGTTCTTCTATTTTTAGTCTTATTGGGAAAGAAACATTACTAAAAACCAACGTTTTGGAATATTTTTTGGCCAGAACCAAGCAAAACTCTTACCTCCGGAAACTCATTTTTAAGAATTTTCATGACTGTTACATAAAATCATAGAGTCATTAGGTTGGAAAATACCTTAGAGATCATCAGTTCCAACCGTAGCTGTCTACTACTAAATCATGTACCCAACTACCTCATTGACCCCCCTTTTAAACCCCTCCAGGCATGGTGACACAGCCACCCCCCTGGGCAGCCTCTGCCAGTATTTGATAACCATTTCTGTGAATAAATTTTCCTAATGTCCAATCTAAACTTCCTCTGATGCAGCTTGACACCATCTCTTGTGCTATCACCTGTAATTTGGGAGAAGAGACCAACACCTACCTCTCTGCAACCTCCTTTTGCGTAGCTGTAGGGAGCAAGAAGGTCTCCCTTCAGCCTCCTCTTCTCCGTTTAGCTGACCTTATTTAAAGGCAGTGTACAGCTCAACTTGCGTGAGCATCTCTGCCTTCTTTTTCTACCTTTCCTTATTTCTTCCTTTCCTCTTCTTACAGCTTCATCCCCTGTAATTGTTCATCTTTTTATATGCACTTTATTGTTGCCAGAAATTTATTAATTTAGGACTTTCATCCACTGGAAATAAAAGTTGTTTTCTTGGGAAACAAGCAGAGGTACTGTAAGATTGAAGGGACCAAGAACTTTTGTTAATTTATTCTATGAATGTCAGAAGATTATATAGAGCAATAAATAGCCTTTGTGAGCGATTTAATGCCAAAGCATAACATTTCATATGTCTTCAATGCAGTTCTTCCTTTGTGCTAAAAAACAGAAGAGATACATAAAGAGTACAGAAACACAAATAGAATAAAAAGAAGCTGTAATTGTTTATTTCTTTGTTCCTCTGTGTTGTTTTTTTTTTAGTGTGAGCAGAGGAGTGATAAAACTATGAGTGTACAGATTTGCAAAAGTCTGATGGCAGATCAGAGACCTGCAAGGAACGTATTAAATGATACACAGTCAAGGGAAAGGCTGGCATAGCTGTCAGTAACAGACAAAAATGGGAGCCAGGAAAGAAATGAGGAATATGCATGCCACTCACCAGCTGAAACTGGGAAAGGAAGGACAGCACAGAGTGAAAGAGCAGTGAAGAAAGAATGAACTGGAAGAAGGTGAGAACTGAAGAGACTGAAGAAGTGAGCAGTTAACCATGCTAATCAGTGAAAGGAAGCAAGTATCCAGCTGGTTCAAGGAATTGACATGCCTCTCCAGAACGTCAGCCTATGACTGCTGTTGTCTTGGCCTCATAGTCTTTGATATTGAAGCCTTCCTCTCACTGTCTGGCGATCAACATGTGAAGTTCTTTGCCAAAGGATGTGCCATCTGGGAAAACTCCTCACTCTGGAATTGAAGAGAAAACTGTCCGTGACTTGGATGTGATAATTCTCTGCACTGAGTGCTGCCTAGAACATAGTGGTTCCCTGTACTCTGCATATCATACTCTCTAGATAACACAAACAAGAAGCAAACAGGTAAGCACATCAAACAATGTATGCTCAACAGAGAAATTCATAACAATACAATTAGTCTATTGTCTTTCTTTTTCTATGATAAGCAACAGTATTTCTTTGAGGGGTGGATCAGCACTAGAGGGTTCACTCAGAAAATATTGTCAGTCACAACAAATTATTTTAATGATAATTCTCACTGTAATGTTTTGGTTTAGGCATTACTCCAGTTTGAGATCAGTCTTCGTAGGAGTATATTTACAGAGTCTTCATAGGGGTCTGGAATTCTTTGATACCTTGAGTGGAAAAAAATTATTAGACTCCATAGGTTGTTCAGATCTGATCCATTTCTTTCAATTGAATGTTTAGTACATTTGCTTCTGATTCTTCTCTTCTGTAATCACAAACCCATTTATTGCAAAGAAAGGCAAAGAGCAAGAACTTTATTCTTATTATTCTGCATTACACAAAACCAAGTCACTATGAAAGGTGGTGTGGTTCAGTGCATGATACATTTGTCTCATTTTTTTCATGTAATTTGTGAGTACCTGAGAGTTGCCCAGTGTTAGATCCTCATTGTTTTCTCAATTTTTTTTTTTTTTTTGCAATAAATGCTAGGACATGTTACTCCCTTTCAGATTATTCACATGTTATATATTGTATGAATTTAAGGAGGTTCCTAGTAGCTTATGTAAAATAAAAGTATAGTCTCAAACCATTTCTCTTGACAGGTGCCTGCATTTAAAAAAAAAATCCATGTATTTGGCAGCTGGAGGTCAGTCATAAAAACTTTGTGGGAGAATGAATTTGAACTTCCTTTTAGGTCAGGGTCTGTGTACTTTGGTACATCAAAACAATATAGTTCTCTGCTATTCTTGCTTAGAGATAATAAAAAGGCTTGGTTTTTTAGAACAACTAGACCTGTGTCTTTCATAAGCACTAACACCTTGAGATCAACATACCCTTACATGTCTTGTATCAACTGGGACATTGAAATGATTCAAGTATGCAGCCAACTGCTGCTAAGAAAAAGTTATCGAATAATAACAGATTTATAAAGTGATTTAGAGAAATTAGGTTGCAGATATCTGTGCATTCTTGATGCTATCATGTTTTAATATTATTTTGAACAATGTTAGGAACAATAAGGGGGATTAAGTCAGTGTCAGCCTGTATGACGCTGAAATATTTTGTATTGAACTGCAGTGTTGTTGGCTCTCTTCAGCATGGCTATGCAATGCTTCTTCCTCCATCCCTGACACATTGCTAACCACTATCCAACAGAGAAGTAAAAATATCAGAAATGATTTTTTAATTAACTTTTACTTGAACAAACTACCAAGCTCTGTTTATGAGGAAGCTTTGTATGCTAATGCTTTCTTGAAAAACATTTTCAAGACACCACAAGGAACAGAAAGTCAATGATCTTGCATTCCCTATTAGACCCAAATTCTGTCTGAAAAGCTGTCAAAACAAACTCTCAGCCTAATCCATTTTCTTTTTGAGTCACTGTTTGTGCTCAGTTTTTGCATAGTCCTGACTTTCATTTCCTCCAACTTCAGTCACAGTCCATCACTCGAGTAACGAGGAACAGAATGAAATCACATGCCCAGGGTTTTTAAGCTCTTTTAGCTGTATTGTAGTTTATTTTGTCTCCAGGACAAATATTGTAAGTAACTTGAGTACTGTCTGTACAGGGTGGGGTTTTTTTTCCCAATTCTAAAAAAAAATGGGAATGAAAAGACAAAATTGAGCATTAAAAAAACCAGCTGATCTCCGTCTTGTCTACCCAGAAAAGCTGTAGACCATCAGCTAGAGTGCAGTGAATCAGAAGTATCTTTCCTGAGTACTAATAAACACCCTAAATAAACTTATGTAAATTGCATTACAAATAATCTCATTACTTTTTCTCATTTTAAAAATGGGCTTTTATTTGAAATGTATCAGTTTTATCTCATAGAAAACCCAGGAGATAAAAAAGAATAAAGTTGTATTTAATAACTGAATGGAATTTGGAGTGCTTATGTGTCCTGAATATCTACAACCTTCCAAAACCTGAGGTTAGAGTAGGAGACAGTAATATTAAGTTGCACAGCTGACATATTGAGCTTTTATGAGTGGGGATTACAAAGAATGGCAATGCTGTAAAACACAGGACTTGCCTGGGGAAAAAGAAGATCACAAGGAGAATATGAACTATTTGTCAAAAAATAAGTGGCAATGGAAGGCACAGAACTGTTATAGTCACATTCAGTACATCTACTTAAGAACATAATGAAATTGCGAAATGATGTGGGCATAGCTGAATTTTAAGCCCTGCAGCACTGAAAGTGCCTTTGCCATCCAACCCCTTTAAAGGAGCATTTGATCTGCTAGGAATAATACAGTGTTGAGAAACATTTGGCCTGTTTCAGCTTTTACAGTGCCCAATAACATTTGGCGATTAGATACACTTTGGAAATAAATGAATGGCAGGATGATCTGGAGCATAAAACTTCCTTAAACTTCTAGTCCCAGAGTGCCTCCCATGAAGCTAACTCTGAAGCAGCAGGAAATGGTGTTTCCTTCTCTCTTCATATGTTCCTCTGGCCACACTGAGTTACAGTGGGAAAGCTACCCCGAGAAGATGAACCTGAATTGCTTACACATGGTTTAAGAGTGCCTTTTCACAAACACCTCTCCTGAGTGAGTGAAACTGCTTTTAACAAGCAAAGGATTGGGACCAAGTAGTTCACAGTCCTTTAAAACAAATACCCTGAAGGTAAGGATAACCCTCTTACTGGTTCTGACTTGGAGAGAAGTATTGAACCAATTTACTTTAATCCTTAGGTTTTGGATGAATAAGGTAGGAGATCATTCTCTATATATTGTCAGCAGACAAAGACGAACTCATCTAAGGAGTGATGGAGTTATGTTCAACATGACATCAGGCATTTAACTGAATCACTCTGACCAATGGATACTTAGGTATCTAATCTCCAGAAGGCAACTTGGATAGCAGGAACTTTTTCTTGGAAGAGTTTTCTCTTTCTCTCCTCTCTCTCCCCTCCTCTCCCTCACCCCCCTCTCTCTCCTTTCTACTTTGATTAGTTAAGGGACATAGCACAGCTCTGCTTTCTGATTTACCCATCTTTGTTAAGTATCTAAGTCAGATGAAATATCATCAGGTCCAGGCCCCTAACTTAGAGATCTAAAAGTAGGTGCTGAAAGTAAACAGTGTAAACACCTGCCATACTAGAACATTATAAACATGAGCTCCCAAAGCAGTAAGGAAATATCACTCTGTTATTGTCTTTGGCCATCTGCACAAACAAGTCTTCATAAATATTCTCAATTAATGTATTTATCACCTAGCTAAATTAGCAGCACTTTTTATGACTGGAATATTTCAGCCAGCAGCTGAGCTCTTTGTACTGTGGGTTCCTTTGTAACAGATAGTCTATAACTACATTATTGCTTCAAACAAATCAGAGACTCAGTTGTGCTGTAAATATAAACAGAATTAATACCAGTAACAGAGATATTGAAAAGCTTTAAAACCAGACAGTGTGGTTAGCCATTGTCACATAACTAAAGAAGATGGTGGGATGTGTGGCAATATGAATTAGTGCTCAATTGTGTGAAGCCCAGCCTACCCTTAGCCAATATTTCAGTGAGCTGCTGTGGACACCACTTAGACAGCAAATGTGAATAATGTAGTTTCTTGAAATAATAGAATTGGACATCTGAATCTGGGTGGTCAATTTTAAAATTTAGAAGTGCAGGGCTGCCTAATTATCTATGAAGCTGGGTTGTAGCCAGTGACATGCCTTCAGAGGTCTACCACAATAACCAAGATCAGAATCCAACTTTACATAACATCCCATAAAAAAAAAAAAACCAGAAGTACTAGATTGGAAGCAATGCAAGAAAGAATGATACTGTGCTGAGTTAAGTGATAAATTCATAAGATATTTTGTCCTTAATGAAAACATAGCTACTTTGTGAAATAGTAGGGAAAAAAATGAAGCAATGCAAGGGGAAAAGGTTATATGTCTAGATATTCGTTTGTGAAAGTATGCGTGGTATGTTCTCAGGGTGACTACAAGAATTTAAGTGCATTTTCAGTTGAGTGGCTCCGATATCACAAGCTTGTTTTGCTCCACAAAAGTTATAAATCTGCTCCATTTAGTTAGGAATGTTTTTACTCATTTACATAGAGCCCATGGCTAGAATTTTTGCTTTTCTGCAGGTCATTCAAAACATTCCATCACTGTGGATGTAGCATCAGACACAGGTTCTCTGCTGTTCCTGTGTGCAGCATCACGTGTGGTAGGTGCTGCCTGTCTCCTGAAATCTCCTGAACCTGTCTTCTGAGAGATGTGTGACAGAATGGCATCAATGAAGATCTGCTCTCTGAAAAAAGCAAAAACCTTCTAGATTGGTAAAATTTACAATGAACACCGGTAGTTCAGGTAAGCATTTGATTTTTGTCCCAAAACCTTATACTGAACGTAGCTCCAAGTTCCCAGCTGAGCTTCAGAGGCTTTTTGAAGAATATCCAGAAGCTGAGCCTAAGAGGTTGCTGGATTTGCCTATAAATACTCTTCACTCTCACATTTTCCCATTAGTCATCCATCTCTACATATCATGATGGCACTTCATCCACCCTGCATTGTCACATGTCATGACACTTATGGCAAGATTAGCCCTAGCATTTCCCTTGCAGCAGATCAGTAATTGAGGTCAAAGCTGAGCAAATTAAAATTTTGTCACTTCTGCCCTGCCTCACTACAGTATATACAAACACATTGATTTATCTTGTGTGTTGATAACTATCTCTCACTCTCTTCCATAGTAAAATTTGGAACAACAAAATTTGGAAGTCTGAAATATCATGTGATATTTCCTGCATTACATGATGTATACTAATGTGAAAATTGTGGGGAAAGCTTCAACATGAAAACAAAGCCTCACTTTCACATGGCTGTTTCACAATTCAAAAATGCTTTGAATTGCTGTATCACAGTTAGCTCCCCTATCGTGTTTGGTTCTTCCTAGTGGTTTCACCACAGATATGATGCACAATGCAAAAGTCCTAAGCAAGGAGATTGGAAACACAGAGCAGTTCACAGCACCATAAAATAATTCACCATGGGAAAATACTTTGCTAAAATAAAATAAAATAAAAGGCAATTCTATTTTGAAAATGAAATAATTGCTAAAATTATAAATAATTCCACAGGGTGGAGTCCCTCTAGACAAACGCTAACACAGTTGTCCTTGCTATGGAAATTAATTTGGCTCTGCACAGACAAGGCCATTCTGGAGTCACAGTCACTCCAGTCAACACCGAACTACAGGAGCTAAAAGTGTCCAAGATACTCCTGCCAATCCCATCACCATTCCCAGGGCAGTATGGGGCAAAAGTGAGAAAAGTTGCCCCATGCAACTTCTCCTTTTCGATAAAAAAACAGGGGAAGGAGATCTTAAATAATTCACAGTATAGCTACTAACTGTATGCCACAACAATGCAGATTTGCACTTTAACCATACAAGCAAGCTTCTTTGTTTAAAAAATTAAAAAACGTGTTACTTCAAGTATGTTTATTGGTAGGCAAGCTTTTATTTCACTCTGGTCAAATTCCAAACTGGATAATTACAGCCTGTCTTCTGAAAACTCCCACCATAATTTCATTTGGCTCTGCTGTTCTAAACTACTGTGCAGAGTAGCTGCACACTACAGAGCTTCCCTGTAAAAATAGGCAAAGCTAATACACATGCCAGCAAAACAGCTCCCTGATCTGGAAAGCACTTCAGATTTTACTTGGGTAGAAGATGGAGTCACCAAAGAAAGATGAGATGTAAGCTGAAGCATGTGTGTGCATATACATAAATGTATATTGAACTTACCCAATACACCTACAAGGCACAATCTACATGAAAACAATGTTTTAGGGGAAAAAAAAATTGGATTTTGCCACAATAAATTATTTGTATTTGAATACAAGGAGGGATCAGGAAAACACATATTTTTCACTATTATCTCATTGTTCTCTCCATAATGATTCATGGACTATGGTCTTTCTAGAAAGCAACTATTCCACCTACAATTTGCTCTGTATACCAGCTATAAATTTCATACTCATCACACGTTTTCCCAAGAAATTGTCTGGACTAACCTTTGTTGATAGGTGTCACAATATTTCACAGTAAAAAGCCACAGCATGTGTTGTAAATAGAAGTAAGACTAGGCTTTGCAGATATTTTTCTTATACTAGACTGGGAATTCTGGCAAATGAGACAGCCTGAAGTTCACTGCTTCTGTATGGCTTATCAGGCTGAGCAAGTCAACTGGATATAAATACCCTCACTACATTTATCAAGACAAGCAATTGAGCAATAAAGCAAATTCTGGCGATGAGAAGGTACATCTTTGATGGCCTTTTGATACAGCACCAGCCGAAGGAAAAGGGCTTCTCGATTTCTCAGCACAGCTCATCCTCAGGAACCTAAACACGAAATCTCACCCTCGGATTTTACTCTTGGTTACCTGCTCCCTTGGCGATATCTGTGCGCTCTGTTCACACAATACAGCCATTCTCTTTCAGTTGATGAAATCTGGGTACATCTACGGCGAATAGCTAAGTATTTTGATTGCAACACAGGCCTTTGAACTAAGACTCCAGAGGGATGTTGACACAGGACTAACAATACCGAGCAATTAGCTTAAGTGCTCTCCCACTGAAATGTAATCACCCTCCGCGAGAAACCAACTCCTACTCAAAAGAGCAAAGAGAAGGTGATTTTAGCCAGAAATCACCTGGTAGGAGATCTATGTACGCCTCGCTGGGGTGGACTAAACAGGTGTCATCTTTGCCCTCTGGTGAATAGGTGTGAATGATCCCTCCCCGGCTCCCAGGCAGCCGCCAACAGCACCAGGGAGTCTCCTGGCTTCTCGGTAGGGATGTGGAACCTCTCGCTGCTTCCACTCTGGGTAGAAATAGTGCACAAGAAATAGTGCCCGGAAAGAGTGCACAAAGGTCGTTCACTCCTGCATTCTGCAAATCTCCTGAGCCCCTGGACACGTCGGCGTTTGAGGGGGAAGCTGGGACTCCCAGAAGCACCGCAGCTCTCGGAGCTGTTCTTGGGGGACCCTGAGACTGGAAAACAAACCTAGGTCGGCACAGAAAGGAAAGGCTCAAAGAACCTTGGGTGCCCATGTCTGGATTACAAGCTGGTGAGCAGTCAACCAGGGTATCCTTTGCTGCATTTTTTTATGACGCTTCCTTTCCCATACACTCAAAATTAATCAGAGGCTACACTAGATATCAGGATGGAGCATTATTACATCATACTAGATGTTGGAAATGTACCGATACCTTCCTATATTGTCAGACAAAGTCCTTGGTGAGCAAAAGCTGTTCTAAGGGTTTTAGGGAAACAAGCTGACAGGTAAAGATTTAATGTTACAATTCTTGGCAGTGGTGCTTATATCAGAAACTCTTGCATAAAAGGATCTCTCTGTGCTGCCTGAAGATGAGGGTGGTTGGGTCATGCAAAAGACAATAGCAAAAATTCCCAAATAAACCCAGTTAATAAAAATCTTTTGCTTTTGGCCTGGGATAGTTCTCCTGGTGATATATCTGAGAAGATGTTTTTAGATGCAGAGAGACCCAAGTGAGACAATGAAAGGGATCCCTCCTTCAGCTGCTTTGCTTTAGAGAAAACACAGTCAGCACTATGCTTTAAGCAGATCTGCACAAAGGCCAACAGAACATGTGCTAAGCAGTCTCACAAATAAGAAACGGGGAGTGATAAACTGGACCTAGGAGAGCAATGCACAGATCTTGACATTATGCAAGAGCCAAGTGCCTAAAAAAAGACTTCCTGGTTAACTCTGGAGAAGCTACATTGGAGCCTACATCCTGCATAATATTCCCTCTCTAGTTTCTACAAAGAGGCATGTCCAGGCAATCCAGATGTTCATCTCTCCCAGGACATGCCTGTCTCCAGCCTATTCCCTTACACTAAAACAGAGTTAACAGTAATTAGGACATTCATGACAGATCTTTAAGGTCCCTTCCAACCCAAACCATTCTATGATTCCATTCCATATATGATTCTATGTTTCTTTAATTCCTTAACCATAGCAATTCTACAGCCTCCCTGTAACCTGTTCCAGTCATCACTATCCTAACAACAAATAAGACAGCAAATGGCAAAACCAGTCCTTGCTACATAACAGTCTTTCTAACGTAAATGAAATGGTGTGCTGAGCAAATATTAATAATAACATTATTACTATTTTGTTTCATAGAATGATCTCCTGGTATCAATATATCATTAAACTCCTGTAGTATTCTCGCAACCTACTTTCTTCAGTACCAAAAAACAGTTCCCTCAGACCACTTTTTCTAAACCCCGTACTATTTTTGTAGTTCCTCTCTGAATTTTCTTCTTTTGTCCTAATTTAAAATGTAGGACCCAAGCTTCACATGTTCCCTCAGATGAGGTTTTCTCATGTCCAAGAATAAAATACAACAGTGTTAATATCTGTTCGTAATTACTCCTTTGTAAATTCTGCTGCCTCTTGCTGTTGTGCATTTGTCAACTAACTTTCACTCCTTATGCGTAACACTTTGTCCTTCACTTCACTGAATCTCTTTTCACCATCTTGAACTAGTTCTGTTTATTAGAGTTGTCTTGAATTCTGATCTTGCCTTCCACAAGGCATACAATCCTTTCCATCATGTTTCGGTCTATGTGGATTTCTTCTCCACCTCATCATGCACTGCTGATGAAAGCAGCAGAGGACTAGAACCATTCTTGCCTCCTGCTCTGGGAAGAAAACACTGGTAACTTATTTGAATGCAGCTTTTCAACATTCTGTGTAAGTCCATCTTAATCTTATTTCCGAGGATTGTCAGTCACACAACCCCATATTAAAATTTATTCTAAAATCAAGTTATAATATGCTATTTCTGTTGCTTTCTCTTATCCTCTCAGCTGGTTAGCCTGTCAAAAAATGATGTGTGATTGATTTGATGTTATGTGAGTGTTGATGAATGCATACTGGCTGTTTCTTATAAATCTAGGGGCCTTAAATGAGTAATAATTTGTTCAGATATCTTTATTTAAACTTTATAAATATATATTTTTAAATCATTATTTCCTTCTTCACTGTTCCTAGCTTTTCTTCTTTATATAGTCAATAATTTGTGGTCACAGCTTGGGCTTTTTTTCAACAATGGAGATAAACAAAAGCACTGAAAATTTCAGTCTTCCTCCTATTTTGTGCATTAGTTGCTTACTATCCCATAAATAATGGAAATGCATCTACTCTAATCATTCCCTTACTTGTAACGTAAGGCTATTGATTAATAAAGCTGTGGTGGCATAACAACCTTTTCATGACAATAAATGTTCTGTATTTCTCAGCATTCTATAAAACTAAATTGCTTTAAGCAGAATTTTTCAGGTGTTGTGTATTCACCTTGTAGTTCAGATAAACTTACCATATTTCTTCAGTTTGCTTATGAGAATGTCGTGTGAGGCTGTATGAAAAGCTACAATAAAATCAAGATAGTGTACAGTTTTAACTGCTCTTTCTTTAAAAGGACTTTTTCCATCCTCATCCACAACAAAATTCTGCAATGATCTATTGCAGGTGTATATCTAAAATTAAGTGCCCAATAAAGAGCTAGTGCTTTTAAAGTGATCATAACCAGGTCTATGAGGATGCTTAAATGACAGTGTCTCCCCACCCCCCCCAGCTTCCACCTCTTCCCCAAAGAGTAGTACAAGTGCTCAGAGCCTTGCATTCCTCAATATATGTGCAGATATAATTCAGGTGTGTTTAAGTTGGCTATCATTAGCGGCAAGCAACCCCCATAAAATTAAACAATGACTGTTAAAGAGAGATGCAGAAAAGCTTGACACTTGTGACTCTGCCCAGAAACCTGCCCACCAGCAACCTTGCTGCTGTCCCATCTGGCTCTTGTGCAGTGCCCAATTATGTGAGGTCTCAGGCATGATTGTATCTATTCATGTAGGTATTTGACCCCCTCCACCATAGTACTTTCCACAATGACACTGGGTTAAGGAAGAATCTGCAGAACTAAGGCACAAGGGAAGAATGCAGCATGTCTGCAGCCACATGGGCTGAGGCCAAGTGGGAAGGTGCTGCAGTCTGGCTTTGTAGTGCCAGCTTTTCCCCAGATGGCCCAGACAATTTCCATACTGTCTTCCTTCCATTATTCATGTCCAGTGGTTAAGTTTAAAAGGTTACTGATGCTGAGACCAGCTCCTCAACCCTGTCAGGTCAGTGTTCACATCTCTCCTCCACAGCCTAAATACCTAGTTCTGTTGTATGAAATGATCCTTAAAACTAAACACATTATAAACTGCCAACATCTGGTTTTATTTTCCATTCCTCCTGATTTCTCTGCTATACTTACATTTTTTTGCTTTATTGTTTTGCTTCACAATTTTCCCAGTCTATTTGGGTCCTTGCAATTGAATAATTATCCTGTCTTCATCCTCTGGGTTTTCTTCAAAATCCTTTTAAATCTTACCTTGCCAAACACCAGTTTTCTTTTCTCCTCTCTCCTGTGCTGCTGTCCTCTGCTTTACCTTGCGTTTTTTTCTTTGGCTTATTTTCTTTTTACATTTCAAGCTTTTTGTGCAAGGACAACGCCTGCAAGTGTAAAATGTATCATAATTCTATGATGCCATTTAAGAAATGGTAATATTAAGAGAAGCTTGTTTTTACAATTGAAATAAGCAGAGGCTTCTTAACTATTCTGCTATAAAAGCAAACAAACAAACGGACATTATGGCACAACTCTGTACCAGCACCTAACTAGTTCATCTTTCCCTTCCCCCAAGTCAAGCAAGCAGTGAATAGCCATGGGAACTGCTTTTTAGAGAGGCAGAGGGAAGGCAATGCCTTTGGGAGGCAGTGATCTACGCTCACTGACACATGACTTGGCTGAAAAACAAGCCAAGAAATGTACTGGTTTGGATTATGTTATTTTATTTCTTCTTTTTTTGTTATCAGTGCTAATCTTTGGAGGAATGAGGGAACAGCTACTCCCTACTCCACTTTGGTTTCCCAGCCATTCCACATAAGCCCCCTGTAGGTTGCCTTCTAGGCAGATACCCCTCAATACCTCTGCTTCTAATATTTTACTGTGAAAAGTCACTTTTAATACAAAGAGTATATTAACCATGAATATATGGTTGGGATTGACAGGCTGATTTTGAAGCTGGCTACCTTTTGAGAGTTACATTTATTAAGATTAATCCGTGAGGCATTTTTCCCAATATGCAGTTTTAAGCATCAAACCCAAATACAGCCGTCTTCCTACCAGTAGATTTATGTCAGTAGAATGCAGAAGACTCAAAATTCTCATGAGAACTTTCTGGCTGGCTGTCTACCTGCATATTTTCAACGGTACTGTATCTCAAATTCATGCATAAACAAATCACAATCATTTTCCCTGTAGGTTAAACTATTAATTTTACAAAACTTCAAAACTTCTTACTTCAGTCTAGATGACCCTTAATTATGTTTCTAGGAGATAGTCCTTGAAATAGTGGTTGTCTGAAGTGGCAGAATTATCACATACTTTAAATGTCAGCCCCACAGAAATAGTGCAATTAGACCACACTGATGTGGCTTTGTAAAAACCAAGCCTAAAATTTAACCCTAAAGGAGTCATTGTCCAAGAAATTAATCTCACTCCTTTCACCCTAAGGAAGAACATTGTGGCAGGATAAATTATTGACTATGCAATGCATAAATGTCTGAACACTACAAAAACGTATTTATAGGGACATGTGAAATAGAGTTTCAGCAAGTTTTGTTCAAAATTTCTCTGTATGGGCTGATCATCTGTTAAACAAACACAAACTACTTCAAGTCCAGGTCACTGGTATTCCTTAACAACAATCAGATGAAGGAAAATATTGAGGGTAGATCTGCAAGTCTTTCTGTGATATTTGCAGGAATTAAAAAGTCTATTTGCCTGAAGGAATAATAAGTGAAAAAGCAATTGCAAGTCACGCTACAAAACAACTGAAGCCACAATCATGTTCAGTCTAACTGCCTGTTTGGGACTCTTGTTCACTCACAAACCCAGTTCTAGGGGTCCAAAATGCTAGGTCAAAAACATTGAAGCCACAGAATGCAAATGTCTGCATCACAGTAAAATTACTCAGCAGTCTCAAATCAACTTGAAAAAACAGTGGCTTTATACCAGTAGCTATTGTAAGACAGATATTGTCTGTCCATGCTGCAGTCTTTTCCTTTCCAACTGCTACCCATGGGCATCTTCTCCAGTTTTCCTGCCTCTTCCTTCTTACTTCAGCAAAAGGTCATTTCCCCCATCTGTTTATTGCTTCATTTAAATGCAAGTTCAAGATCTGTCTATTTCAATATTTACTAGAACTGGAACATTCAGCTTAAATATCATGTACCATATCTCACCTCCAGTTTTTGAATTTGCTGTGAATTCCAGCACCTGACGGCACAAGGCAGCACCATTAGTCCCAGCCAAAGGTTTTTGCTCTGCTATCAGCTGTGAAACCTGCTGTTTGCATACTGCTCCTGCCAGTCACAGTCCAGTTTGGAGTCAAGTGGCAATATTGGATTTTTGAGGTTTCTAGGGAAGAAGCCACTACACTAATGCACAATAATGGAAGTCCAGCAGCCCATGCAGGTAAGCAGGCATATAGAACAGGACAAGACAATGACTGAAGTGAGCCAAGAACATTTCCATCTTTCTTTGCCGTGACAGCCTTGATTGAATCCCAATAGGACAAAGGCTAATTATATTCTCTAAAATTTTCCGTAGCATTGAGGGTGTTGTTCACAGAGCATCTTGGTTTCCCCTTCACATAAAGATAGTTTGCTATGACCAGGAAAGAAGGGGCATCCAGAAGCAATTGCTGCCACACTGCAGGAGAGCAGGTCCCCATGGAGAAGTGGCATTTTTTCTCAACACCTTTACACATCAGTAGAACATCTAGGATGATTCCACAAAACAGTCTGGCAACAATCCTGCCAAGAAGTTTACACTATGTGTCCTTTGCATTTTTTGTTTCGGTGTTGGGTCTTAGGCACTTTGCCTGAAAGGCTTTCTCTCTTACTAACAACCATTTTCCTCCCCATCCAGCATCACCTTCCTTTTCTTACTAGGGTGGCTCTAAGCAGGCTGCAGCACATCTCCCACGCTAGTGCCATCTGACTTGCCCTCTCCAGCTGTACGACACAGTTCAGGAATAGAGAAGGGGAAAGTAAATACATCTGTTCTGAATTCCCAAGATTTTTAGTTGCGGCTGAACTAAGAATAGTAAGTATGGATGCTGATAGTTCAAGAGTTTTCCCTCCTTAGCCACAGCAATTGGGCCCTTTATCCCTGTATGGGCTGCAGTGCAATTTAAGAACAGAAATCCTTTGGTCCTGCTCATGCCATTTACAATCAATAGCTGCAAATACAACTATTTGATTTTTTTTTTCTCCTGGCATGCAAAGGGAGAATACTCTGGGTCCATGAAATATTGTAGATTACCATGAATTTCTAAACCAGTAACAGATCGTTTTGTTTTGCTTTGTTTTGTGAAATCACTGCTATAAAACAAAAAATCCCAAAGAAACAAGGTGTTTTGGCCCATGCATGTTTTACATCCATAGACTAATACATTAGCACTGACAACAAAAAAAATTGGGGATAGTTAAGCTACAGTTGGAAAGAAATGTAAAATGTTGTAATTACCACAGTCATCTTAGCCACATTGTACACATATAGCTCCCACATCATGAATGTGTTCAACAAAGGGAGACTTCATGCTGTTTCCAGTAGGCTGGGTGCCTGGCTTGGGCCATTGCAGCTGAACAGTTGAAGCACCAAAGGCTCTGGAGCAGTGCTGGATTGACAGCTACTTTCTCATTAGGGCGTACAAA
Source organism: Piaya cayana (assembly GCA_013389865.1). Taxonomy (NCBI): domain Eukaryota; kingdom Metazoa; phylum Chordata; class Aves; order Cuculiformes; family Coccyzidae; genus Piaya; species Piaya cayana. Next base: position 50,593 of record WAAB01018798.1, read on the forward strand.
GTTGGAAACATTGCACATCAGCAACTGTTTTTAAAATGCAGTTGCTAATGGTGATCTAAGGCAGCACAGGAATCTGGCACAGCTTGGACCTACATTTTAGTCTGTTCAGCTCTCTGTGTGGACAGATTACTGTTCAGTACAAATTGGACTGCAGCGTGCACCATCAAAGACCTCTTTTTTTTTCCCCCCCATTTCATCAGTTCTTAGCATTTCAATTCACAATATTTGTAGTGTAATACTGTAGTACTTGAAGTTTTGATAGTCTAATAAAAACAAAAATTAATCACTGCTTTTTTTCTGTTTATCAGGCTACTATCACAAATAAAATCCTAGCTGAACAAATAATCTGTCACACATTAAACTAAACACAACAGAAGCAGAAGGAAACACTTTGGTGCTTGTGCACAAGTTCCATTTTTACTGCAGCTAGCTATGTTTATAATGAGTAGATTTTCTTTAGAAAGCACTAAAATCCATCCAAAGGGTTACTCAGAGTCATTTCAAATGCTCTAAAACCACAAAAGCTCTACAGAAGCAAGGAGCGCTAGGAGCCCACTCTTCAAAAATAAATCTAAAGGTCCCCAAAATTCTTATAGAAATGAGACCTTCTTGTTGACCTGGAGTTTTACAGATTTTTTTCTTGCTGCCATTGTTCAATGCATACTTGGTGGGGGGAGGGTGTGGGGGGTGTGTAGTAATGGTGGGAGGGAGAAAGAGACCAGGAGTAGGGAGAAAATCCTTGACAGTATTTCTTGGAACTGTTACTTACGCATACACATTGGTGTGCCTTCGTCTTATATGTGCCAAGATAGGGCTTGTTCTTCACTAAATTACAATATTCAGGCAACTAACAACACTACTGTACTTGTTTTACTTTAGAAAAACTCTCCATGATCTGAACTAGCTTTCTGGGATTGAATTTGTTTTCAAATCTATGTATTATTGTATGAGAGCATGTAGGAATGTCTGACTTTATGTTTCATTTCAGTAGCTAATACATTAATTGGAATCTTTCTGCCTTGGAGGGTTTTGCTGCTGTCAGTGGCTTAAATTCAACCCAGCAGTCGATCAAAAAATGACTGAATTACCACCTTTTCAGAAGACAGAGAAGTATCAAATTTTATATTCAAACCAAGCACAGTGCTAGTCCAGCTTTCCCTGTGTCCAGGGGCCAGATGCACATTTGCTGAAGATGTTCACATAACATACTGGTTTTGACCACTTCTGCTAATGATTGTAAGTGATGTCTGTCCTCCAAGAGTAATCAGAAGCAAACTGATTTCAGGCTAGCTCCTGATGGGCAGACACTGAAGTGATAAAAGAGGACAATGAAATACCCTCTCAGCCTTGTGAGTAGTTCTTGCCTGGCAAAACAGAGACTGAAAGTCTAAGGTGGCATGTAGTAGTTCAAAATGTTGTCATACAAGTTCAAACAGTAGGTTAAAAATCTTCCTTTGCAACACTTCAAGTGCATCTCCTCATCACTTTCAGTCTGTTTTGCAAGATAGTGACTGGGTGATAATGAATGTTATCCGTTTGCTGTTCTTGCTGAATATATTGGTTAATTGTAAACTACACTTTGAAGATAAAGCACTGTGTTAATAAACACAGTCTGATTATTCTCTCCTGTGTTTTCAGCACTCCTTTTACTTCGTCCAAGGTGTAAATACCTCACTGTGGCTACAGGCGGCCAAGCTGGCTGGCTGCATGGGCCACATGCTGATTTCAGCTGAAGGCTTTCACATCAATTGTCCTGTGGCCGTTCCCCTCCATTGACAACACATCGTGCTATCTCCTGCTGTTTTTCCCCTGCTTGCTTGTTCAGGACCAGGATACGGGAATTTCAATGATTTCTGGTGAAAAGGGTCCTTCCTTTACAGCAGGCTGTCTATTCCCTCTGCCTAATACACAAAGAAGGCAGCCAACAGGAGCTCCTAACAGTCTTTGAGCAGAATAAAATGAGGAAAAAAAGAAGAAACACTAATTTCCTTTTCACTCTCCTTACCCTGCCCAGACAAACATTAGGGGGGTGATTTTCTTGAAGGAAGAAAGAGCCTTCGCTATCCTGGCCACGGGAGTGTGACAGAAGAGGCTACTGAAATCAGCTGTTAGCATAGATTGATATGTTTTTCACACATAAAAAGAACTTTCATTTAGTTTCCTCTCTCAGACTTCTAAAGCACACATTTTAGAAAGAAAATGAATATTGCTTTCACATGTAATTGCAGTTACGCACCAGTTTAAAGGTATTCATAACTGGGCAAAGCACCATGTGCAAACAAAGAAAGAATGTGAAAACTTACCTGCTAACATGAGCTGTCAGTGAGAATTAAACCTTCTGTAAGGTACCGATGTCAACTTCACCTGAGTTAAGAGAGCTGCTCCATTAGCTGATATAAACACTGAGCTTGTGGAAACTGACCCTGCCAACACTTACACATGTGCTTCATCTTAAACCTATTAAAAATACTCCCATTTGGGCTATTAACATGCACAGAGTTAACAATGTACTGCAAATGTTGGTGAGCTCAAGACCTGAGTTCACTCCTCTACCAGCCATCACAGAAGACCAAGCCTGCATCCATTCTCAGTGGGTCACATTTCTCAAATATTTAGAAACAAGATTTTGGTTGTAAGCTGTTGCTGCTCTGAAGAATAACCAATGCAACTGAAAACGGAGCAAAAGATCTTCTTTCTGCGTAATGCACCTAACAGTCACTTTCCTGTTCATAGGGATAAAGCACACAGAAAGAAGGCTAATAAAATGATGAAAATTGGTCAGCTCTGTAGCTGATCCTATGGCTCTTTTCTCAGTGTCTAAAACTGTTGACAGCAACCATTTGAACCCTTTCCCGTGCCTGCAACATACCTAAATTTCTCTCCCATTTCAATCCCTTGATGCTTAACAACCTCACTGAGATCCCATTTTTCCTTTATGACAGGCTTCTTCTACCTCTATGCCTATTTTTACAAAATTGCCAGGGCTTTAATATATGTGAAACCTGAAATTAGGTCATGGTTCCAAATTTATTATGCAAGAACAGATAAAAAAAGTGAAGCATCATTGCATGAGCCTTATTTCCTTAGGAAAACATGGTGAAAATAAGAATGTGTGTCAAACCAGAAAAACTGCTAAAGGATTCAGGAGCAGATGCAGTACATGAAGTTATTTTTTCTTTCTACCCTTCCTTACCAAACTAGGTTTAAATGTGCATTATAGCAATACTTACATCATAAGTCTGCAACGCAGTACTGAGATCCACAGTAGTAATAATTTTGAATATGATGCTATTAACACACAAAAGTTGTCCGTCTGCTGAAATTCCATCAAACTATTCCATTCTGAGGTCAAAAATGTTTTCTCCCTCTCCATCTGCTACAGTTTGGGGGATTTATTGAATAAAGAAGGCAAGAGTTCTAAATACTCAGCAAACCTATTTTAAGTATATTTATCACAAATCTAACGTGTTGGGTGACTAATAACATACATGTGTGCACTGTGCTTGCCAGAAAATATCAACATTTCCTAATAGTTACCACATTTACAATTAAAATAATCTATTTGCCAAATGTTTGGTTGTTTTTCTTCATTTTATTCAAATGATGATTCTTCTTCTGATTGAAGTACAGAACAAAATTTCCTGAGTTACAGAAGTAAAACATTAGAGAATGATTCTAATATCCAATAGAGCCTCATTCAGCTCACAGCCATAGAATACTGCTGAGACAGTATCAAGCTTGTCATTGTTGTAGGAAGCCTAACAGCATCCTAAGAAAGAAACTGAAATGAGGCTTTAAAATTTGCCTCTTCTAAGTTACTTGCTTGTCAGTTGCAATTCTCCAGTCATTTCTCTTGTTGTATGATTTCTGGCTTTTGCTGACCTGCCTGCTGTCTCCATCCTTCTATAAGAGATGGAAACAGGAGAGGTGGATGGCAGCAGGAGTTCACCTGCACAGTGCTGTTACACCCCATGGTAGCTGGTATGCAGAAAATTTAATATGTGAATGTTCCTACTATTGACTTCTGCTCTGGGACTGGCCAGGTGGGGGGGAAGGGAGGGTAGAATCTTACAGCAAAATAGATTATCAAAGAAGGATTAAAACTGCAATGTGTTATTGTAACAATCTCATTCTTAAGCCTCCCACCTACTTCACGCAGAGACAGCTAGAACTTCAGAAGGATGTAGGAGCTCAGGATACCATTAAAATACAGATTTCAAACAAGCAAACACAGATGAAGCACCTGGTGATTGTTTCCCATGACTTCTTTTCCCTCTAACAGCAAGAAGGGATTTTGAGGCTGACACAGTGGTTTGTTGCCTCCCTGCCCCAATCCCTCACCCAATTCTAATCTGTGTCCTGCTGCTGGCACCATCCTGACCTTGCAGTGAACCATCTGTGGGGGTAACATTGTCAGACATTCTGCCAGTAGAATAAAAAAACTTATATCACTTTTTCTTGTTGTTTCCTGATAGCTGGTTCCCAAAAGAGGTTCATTATGAGATCAGATACAGGAGCTGGACAAAACAATGCTGGGGGATTACATGGCCAGGAGCAGGGAAAGGGATGGAGACGATCAGTTATGGATAGAGAACCTTAGACCAACTTAGCCATATTATGAAACCTCTCCCAAAGAAATTAATTATCAAGGACATGCTGGGAGGCAAGGACAATGTAACAGAGGGATAAGGTGTTCATTAATCACCATTTGCTACTCTCAGTGTTCATGTGCTCAGTGCCATGTAGCATCACACTGAGAGTACCACTCGGGAGAGACATCAGAGGTAGCAACAGTGTAGTTAGAATGAAGATTTTGGAGATGGGAGTTGCTGGCTACAAGCTCCTCTTGCTGCTTTAACATCTCTAAACAAGTTCAACTTCAGACTCAAACTCTCTGCCCAGGCTTCAAGTTGCTGGAGGTGAAATGGCTGCCCCAGGAGTCACATTGCTGGGTTAAAATTGGAATGACAGGGTGTTTTAGTTTGGGTACTGGGCAGTTTAGCAGGACTTGGCTTAATTCCATCATGTTAAAGGAGTATAGTTCTATCCAATTAAACTTCTGCAGGTATGTTTGGTTATGTTCTCTAATGGCTGTGACGTTTATCATCCTGGACACTTGTTTTGTTAGTTAATTTAAGCAATATTTTATTACTCTTATACGCTTTTCCTTCTCAGTCAGGAAAAAAAAAAAGGAAGTTAAATACAACACTAAAAAAATCCATCAGGTCTAAATAACATATTCAGGGTACTATACCATTGACATTGTTCATTTAATCATAGTAGGTTTTGCCTTCACTAGAAGCATTGCCATACTTTAAGAAAAAAAACATCTACTTGCAATGCTCTGCTATTTCCTTACCAGCACGGCTCAGTTTTCCCTGATTTCAGTGCATCATTTCCTCATAGCACTCAGACTTCCAAGTTTTATAAAACTATAGTACAACTTCCAGAGTGCCTGGGGTGATCTTTCCATTGTATTCGCTGCTGGCAAGGTCTTGGCTGAAGGATCATGGCCAGTGTTAAAAACTTCCTTTCATGGGTGAAGTTGCCCACTTATGCAAGTCCAGGAAATAATCAGACACCTAGAAAACTTTGCCTACATGAGAACTTTGAATGAATGAGGGAGGGGGAGTGTAAAGGAATGAAGGCTGAGAGGAGGCATAATCACAGTCTTCAAATACATAAAGGGGTTTTGTGAGAGGCAGGAACAACCTACCTGTTTCCAGCATCCTTTTTAGCATAAGGGTAAAGTATTTAATCTGCGTCAACAAAGATTGAGATGGGATACTAGGATTACAATAACAGTTAATCAGTAGATAGATGGATGGCCTGTTAAATATTCAGATCTCTAAAACTGGAGATTTTTAATAGATGGGGTGAAAACACATCAGAATTTACCTATGGGTATAGATGATACTGCTCTAAGTCAGGGATACGCACTAGGCACCTCAGAGGTCCTTCCCAGTCTTCTGGGTCTATGAACCTCCATGCACAAAACTGCATGATAGATATGGTCCCAGCAGAAAGATCATGTGGCACAGAGGGACATTGATGTGGTATGTCTGCACCCAATTATGCCTTTTTGTGTGGCAAGTCTTAGGAGGGGGCACCACCCTGGTTGTGGCTGGATAGCACAACCTTTTTTCTCATTTTTGAGAGAAATCTAAACTGAACTGCATTTATGTTGTAAAAGTTCTCTTGAAGGGAAGAAACATTCAGAACTATCTACAAGATGATCAAACTCCTGATTTGCCTGAACCACTGTGCAAGACAGTTCCGTGGCTGATTCGATGTGACTGAATTTTGTTCAGCTTTCACAAATTTTATACCAGTGTTCTGCCTTGTCCCAGAGGAGTGCAGTCTCTGCAAGAATTATTAGAGTGAAATATAGCCACAAACTCAACTTTTAATCATTTCAAAAGTGAAGACCCAGGCTTTCTTACATTGCCTCCAGGGAAAGAATACAAGCACAGATGCGATGCACACATATGCACACATATATATCCACATAAACTGTAGCCATTGGAAAACCAAACCTCTGAGTTTTGTACTTGTGGAAAGCTACATAAACTCTTACAATTCTCTTCAGATTGCCCAAGTCCCAGTTATCTGACATGCCTGTGATAAACATGGGGGTTATTAAGTCCTGAGTCATTGTCCAGATGAAAATAATTTAATCTCCTAATAAACTAAAACATGAAAAATAAAAAGGCGTTTTTGACACTGATGCAAAGACAACATTGAGATTTTGCAATATCCTGATGAATGAGGGCTGTTTTTACAGACAAAAGACAACAACTGCATTTTGGCCAGTTCTTTGTAACATCTCTCTCTGACGACAAACACCCCTTTATTCTGGCCTGAGTCCAAGAACTACCTTCATCAGAAACATTTCTTTAGGTACTCTGACACAGTGGCAAAGGCACTCAAAATGTAATTAATGGCAACAGGAGATTATAACAAAGGTTAATGCCTCTTCGGCTGTATGCCACCACTCTTAAACCAGAGAACTGGATGTCCACTGACTAGCCAGTTCACCTACTCATACAGAGCACTGTTTGTATAGCAGACTGAGATTGCACTGAAGTTTTTCTAGGCAAAAGTAACGGAGATGGGCAGGGCAATCAAAACTCTGTTAATACAGATTTGTGCTGTTATCTAACCAAAATAATTTGAGTTGGATGTCCCAGGCCTCAGTACAAACCTCATGATTTATGCACATCAAAAGCTGCTTTCGAAAACACTCATCCTTTTACCATCTCCCACGAGCATCAAAATGTCCAAAGTGTCTAGCAGGATGCCATATATTTATATTTCACATCGCTCATGAGGAAAAGCTGCTTTAGTAAACCCACATGGGGTAGCAAGCAGTGTTAAGTAACTGCAGTTTCCCGTTGATTACCCTATTCCATCTCCTCCCTGTGGCAGGAACAGATAAGACGTGATTCTTCTACCAATTTCATTGACATGAAAATAACCACTTTAAAATCAGGGCTAATGAGCTAGAAATGTACAACAAAAAAATTGCTCAAAACCTGTAAATACAGACACTGAAATGCAGCTATTTGACATGCCAACCCACAACAATGACACATGATTTATTGATTAGTTGCCATCACATGATGGAAGCTCAGCTAGTCATTTAAAATACCCACATCTCGAAAATCTTCCTATGAATAAAAAGATAAAGTACAGCCTCTGTGTTACTAGTCAATACCTTATTTTTCTATCTTAACTGATGTGTCATTGATGAATTCTGATTAATCTGTATCTTTTAAAAAGATAAATGCTTCTCTAACTTTGTTGCACCACATTAAACTCCTACATTTTAGCTGTATATTCAACTACCATAGCCCAGATATACTTGAATAGTATAAACACAAAACTTCTGCAATGTATATTCAGAAAATATTAATTATACACCTATCTGATGTTACTGATGTAAAAAGATGCATTATTTCCAGCATAAAATAGTTAAATCTGATTTTCCACTCCTGAACAGAACACTATAATCATGTACTTGTAATCGTCTTCCCACAGCCTAGCTCTCCATAATAAAACTAGTACAAGTAACAATAGATAATGAGATTCTATTATTTTTTCTACAACATAGATATATTTATCACAGCACACATGGTAGTTAACTGATTTCAATAGCCAGTTCTACAGCTAGTTGCAGAATTAGCAATAACATCGAGTCTAATTATATTGGCTGTAGTTAAAATGAATGGTTACTTTGTGATAGCAGAGCAGTGGCTTTGGAACCTAGGCAGCGGCCTTAATTAAAGTTAGAAATGCTGGTTTGGCTGGTTTATATATATGCCAGTGCATATGTCTGTGTATGTGTATGTGTGTTTGTGAAGTATCTGTTTAAGCAAAAAAAAGGAGTTAAAAAGGGCAGGGCCAAATAGTAGTCATTATTTTCAGTGTAGCTGCATTTTGAAAACACATTAACTTTCAGCTGAAAAATTCTTATCATATTTTGATTTTTTTTTTTTAATTAAATTCCTCAGAAAATTCAAGACAGCAATCACAGAATCATAGAATAGTTAGGGTTGGAAGGGACCTTAAAGGTCATCTAGTTCCAACCCCCCTGCAATGGGCAGGGACAACTCTCAGTAGATCAGGCTGCTCTAGGCCCCATCCAATCTGGTCCTGAACACCTCCAGGGATGGAGCAGCCACAGCTTCCCTTGGCAACCTGTTCCAGTGTCTCGCCACTCTCATGGATACCATTGGCCTTCTGGGCTGCAAGTGTACATTGCCACTCCTGTCAAGCTTCTCATTGACCAGCACCCCCAAGTCCTTCTCTGCAGGGCAACTCTCAATCACATCATAATGAACCTCTTCATTATCCAACGATACCTTAATCAGGGTCACACACACTTAGGTACAACCAAGACAATGTCAGAATGTCATGCCTGCAAGGGCTGCTGCTTGTAATAGTCATACATATGCATATAGACATTGCACACATCCATATAAGGTTTTCTGCTGATTCCACACAGAAATTGTGCCCATGGCCTGCTGGTTTCCCCTCTCAAATCTCCGTGCAGCAATTTATATCTGTAGCAAAGTATATGCAACATGTCTGCTAAACTAAACAAAAGCAAAATTCTGACTAAGTAATATTTTGCACAGGTGTAAACAAATGTATCAAGTGACAGTTGGTTAGAAAGTACCAAAAACCACCTGCCCCATTTGGTTTAAATATTTTTTGGCATCAAAAGGTAAATAAATGAAGGAAATCCTACAATTACCTTAAGGTTATTTTACCCTTAACTGTTTATTTCTGGGTTGTTAGAAAGTGAACACTGAGAAATCCATCAACCACAAAAAAACCCAATATACACAAATTGATCTGCCATGTGAGTTTAGAGCAAAGGGCATGAAAGTCAGGACACGCACAGTGACATTTCACAAATCTAATAACACCTTAGATTTATCTGGCACTTTTCATCCCGAAAAAATACATTCCAGAGTGATTTATGGACTGTGAAAATATAAATATGTATACTTGGGTCATTTCAGTCACTACTGGAAGACGATGCGGTGCTCTGTCAGACCCGAAGACTGCCAATCACACTGCCTTGTACCTGGGTGGAGAAAGAAAAAGTGTTGTAGAGCCCTTGTCTATATCTTAACCAAGAGACAAAAGCCATTTCTGTAGTGTCCTATTTCTTGTGTTCTTTGCATTCCCTTTTTGGTACAATTTTTTACAAAGGATGGCAGTAGCAGTGGTGCTAGGGCAGACTTAATCTTGACTACAGCTGCTGCTTAAGACAGCAGACACATCGCTGCTCATACAAGGTGGAATCCTTTCCCCTTTCTTCCCTTTCCTCATCTTTCAGAAGGGAGCTGCGATGCAGAAGATCCTCAAGCAGAATGTAATAAGGCTGCTTGAGCATGCCAACAATCAAAATTTTGTGCTCACAGGAAGTGCAATTTTGATAATTTTAAAGGCCTTAAGATTCTTTTTTTAGCTATTTGGGTTTCTCTCAGGTTTTCTCCATGACCACAGGGCAACAACCTTCCTTCCTAAAGGCTGATAATCAATCATTTGGCTGCTTATCTGCCCACCAGCCCCACATAAAAATGTCAGAACACAGTGGCTAGTTGCAAACAAATGAATAAAAGAGGTAGAAGTCTCAAAGATAATTAAGTTCCCAGGGGGTTGTGAGCATCAGTGAACAGAGACTCAAATTACTTTTCCAACAAATCAAGATGCAGGAGGAACTTGGACGTTAAGGGCTGTGCTTGGCAGCAGCCAGTCACCTGGGCAGTGCAGGTAGCCGTGCTGTGCAGGCAACTCATGGGCCACTCTGGACCAGCAATCGTGGCTGCCGCCTCTCAACGCCAAGAAGAGATGTCGCATTGGGCATGAAAGAGAACAGGAGATGAGGTTATAGAAACGAGTCAGAGAGAAAGCCACATGAAACCTGGCTTCATTAGTTCTACTGCTTGTGGAACAAGGCGTTTTTAATAGCGACAGCTTTTTTTACAGGCCTTGAAGTTCTCGGCAGTAGGAAGGATCCTGTGTATTGCTGTATTGCTGCTGCTCAGATAAAATTGAGAATTGATGGCACTGGAAAGGGAAGCAGGAGAGAGGTACACATTGCATCCAGTATAAAAGATAATAACAAGCAGAGAAAAAAAAAACAAGGATATGTGTAATGATGAACGGGTGATAACAAGGTGAGGAGAAAAAAAGGAAGTACAGAAGGAGGAAATAAATAGGAAATTGAAATCTGAAAGCAAATCCTATTCACATGCAATGCCATTATCCATGTCCTTACGGCTCTCCCCCCAAGCTGCACACTGTGAATCTGTTAATCATTCAGTCCATTACTTGTTGCTCATTTCAAAGCATTTCTGCATTTAAGATTTGATTTTATCTCTTCTTTTTCTTTTTTTTGGTGGATGGTGATAAGGAAGGGGAATAATCCTTCAACTGCAAATAGCAGGTTTTGATGTGCAGCTGTTTATCTGGGTTCACTGGGGAGATATCTCCCCATATCACATAACTCTCCATGGGGGAGGAGGATGATGTACTGGCTCCAAGACAAGGAAGGGCTGATGGGAGGTAGAAGACCATCTTGTGAACATTGTGCACCTTCATAAGAAGGCCAAGTGCTGAACTCAGCACTGAGTTCAGTAACAAAAGTGCTGTGGCACACATTTGTGTCCCAGCTGGCAGGAGCACAGGCCAATATGCCATGCTGCTGCTTTAGCACATCCACATGTACCTGGCAGAAGAGCAACTTTTGGAGGCTTAGCAGAGAAGACAGCTGTCCTGAGAAGTGTGGCCACCTTGAGCTCAAGTTCAGCTTCATAAATCCTGTCACACTCGGCAAGGTCAAATACACAGCAGGTAATTGTTACGGACTGGATGAGGATTCAGCACGGCTTCCCTTCGCCAGTTCCTATTTTGAATTAAATAACCTGTCACCATTGCTCTGGCTCTGTGTGTGTCCATGTGCAGGTTTCTGGAAAAAAACAAGGCTGTTAAGAGGCCTGAACAACATGAACTGGAGGAGCCAGCCAGAGGGAACTGGGTGGTGTGCTGGGAGAGGGGTAAGACTTAGATTTAGCCTTGGGATAGCTACCACGAGACAGCAGAAGTCTGGCAAGTACAGCCCTGGCCAGCAGACATCAGAAGGAGCAGATGTGGGCACACATCTGCTGCTTCCCCCCCTCAGCAGGATGAGCAGATCATTGGGTTTGGAGCAGGCTGGGTGAAGGGACAAGGGACAGAGACCCCAGCTGGGGCACAGCATGCTGGGAGGCAGGGATTCACAGGCCAGGGCACAAGGAGAGTTGTCTGGCCAGTAATTCCAGGGCGTTCTGCCAAAAGTTTGGGCACAACCTGGCCAGAAGCCCAGGCAGTCTGAAAAGTGAAGTCTTAGCAAGCCCATTAGCAGCCTGCAAGTTCCTCCATAGTGGATCCCTCCCAGGGCTTGCAGGATGCAACAAACCCAATTTTCCTAGGGAAGTCTCATCTCCCCCCTCTGCAGATTCCCCTTTACTCTTCCAGCAAGTGGAGAAGTACAAAGAAGGGATCCAGATCTTCTGAAATGCTCCACAATTATGACTCAGCCCAGGTAGGTGAAGAGCAGGAAGGAGGCAAACACACAGATGAGAGCTTTCTGGTGGAGGTGAGCACGAAAACTGGGACAGACTGGTGAGAGCCAGACAGCACAGTCTGCATCCCAAGTGCAACCCTGGAGGGAAAACCCCACAAACCCCCACATTATGTCTGAACGGTCCCAAACTACCACTAAAACTGCAGCAGCACTTTGCAGAGCCAAGGTCTGAATGCCAGTTTTAGCATCTCCACCAACAGCCTCTCACTTTTTACTTTTGCCCAGGTTTTGGAGTTGATTTTTATTTATTTGCTATTTGTTGCCATTCTGAGATGCAACGACAATTTCTCAGCAACTTTCAGGGTGCTGTTTGAGAAGCATGGTTTGCGGACCAGGTCTTTCCCACTGTTTCAGTGGGAAGCGCAATGCACGTGGCATTTAATGAAGCTATGCTCAAAGTGCCAAGAGCAGCCAATTAATTACTTCTTGCAACATAGTTGGTCCACATTTGACTAATAGAAAACTATATACAAAGTCTAAACAACTCGCCCAAATCTGACCGGAGCCATTCTTTCAAGTCATCCTTCTTTTTAAATAGATTATGCCTACATTACTTATAGCTGAGACAAATTTGACACCTGAATATGCGGGTGATCACGCTGCTAAGGCAAGGGGATGCTGTGCTTAATCAAGTGCAGGGAGTGGGCTCTGCATTCACTCCTGGTGACGTGTTTCTGGGGGACAACAGGAGAAATTTGCACACAGACTTTTTAGCAAGTGCCTTAGAGGGTGTTTCCTTCAGATATTCAGAAACTGTGATTACGGAAGAGAGATAACCTGAGAGAGATACACCTGGAGTACTTTCAGGTCCCCTAAAAACGTTGCCTGTGTCATATTTTGGCCCCCACGACGGGGTGTGCAAGAAGAAGGTCAAACTCTGGGAGCCCAGGAGTCCCTGCCCAGGGAAGAAGTGGAAATCCCGCTGTTCCCTACAGGAGCGCCCCGCAATCCCCAGCCGAACACGCCACGTCCCCCGAGGCCTTCGGCTGGGGGAGAGCGAGGAGCCCCTCGGCCAGGGCAGCGCCAGCCAAGCCGGGAGCCCCGCTCCAGGGCGAAACAAAGCGGAGACGGGGAAGGGAAAAGGGAGAGAAAGTGCGGCTCCTGCCTCCTCCCAGCCCTCCGCCTCCGTCTCCCTGCGTGAGACAGCGCTGCAAGCGGATCCTGACCGGGGGCAGGGGGTGGAGAGAGGAGGAGGAGGAGGGGGAGGAGGGAGGACGGAGGGAGTGGAGAGAGGGAGGGAGGGAAGGAGGGACGAACGGGAGCCTCTCTCCTTCCCTGGGCTGTTTTTTTCAGTTTCCTGTCTCGCATTGTGCTCACAGCGGATATGTGCTGCGCCTACAGGTGTGTCCCCTCCTCGCAGCTTCTCCCCGGCGGAGCCTCGGGGCTGTCGGGGGGCGGCGGCAGATCGCGACCGTCATGTGATGATTAATTTCTCTCGGGGCGGTTTCTCTCTCTCTGCCTCCCCCCCTCCCTCCCCCTTCTCTCTCTCTCTGTCTCTGCCTCCCCCTCCCTCGCTCCCCGCCGCTCTCCTCCTCCTCCCTCTCGGCCGTGGCCGTAGCCGCCTCGGCGCTGACTGCGGGGCCCGCCGGGAGCAGGGCGGCCGCGGGGCGCTGCCGGAGCGCCGCTGCCCAGCCTGCCCGGTGCTCCCGGCCGCCGCTCGCCCGCCTCGGGCTGCCCGCGGGGCTCTCCCGCCGCCGCCCGCACCTGTTGAAGGTAACGCAGCCCCCGGGCCCCGCGCCTCGGGACGGGCACGGGTTTCGCGGTGAGACCTCTCCCCTCCTCACCCCGGGCTCGCCAGCGGCTACAGGCGGGCAGAGCATCCTCCCCCTCTTCGGCTGCGGCCGCCGGGGGTTGCGGGGGCTCCGCCGCGCTGCCCGCTCCCAGATGGTTTTGGTTAAGCGGCTCCGGACTCGGAGCGCTTTTCCCGAGCCGCGCGGGGCGGCGGCTCTTCCCGCTGGGAACGGCGGAGCCCCCGCAGCCCCCGGAGCCCCCGCAGCCCCGCTCCGTGCGGGCTTCTCGCTCCCCGGGAGTCGGGCGATCCCGGCCGCCTTCTCCCCCCCGGCGGCTCGCGGGCCGGTTCGGCTTTTGCCGCAGACGCGTTTTGTCTTTTCGCAGAGGCAGCTTCAAACTTTCTTTCCAAACTGTTAATTAGACAGACTGTGCTGTGCTCGCCTTCCGCGCAGGCGAATGAAAACGCGAGGCTGGCAGGGCTTGTGAGTCGAGGCGCAGTTGTTCATTCGGGAGCTGCGGGAACTCTCCGGCTCCCTTGGTGGGCCGGGCTGTACCTGGGACTTGTGACTTTGCCTTCTCCCAGGCTGCGTCTGTCTCGGTGACACCCGGAGACAGGAGGGATCGATAACAATTTGGATCCCTTCTGGGTTAGTCAGGCGCTCTGCTGGATACACAAAGAAGGAATCGTACGTTTATCGTGTCTCTGAAATCTCATGGAATATTGCATTGTTTTCGTTGTCCGGGAATTACAAGGCGAGGATCCCATCCCTTGTCGCCGAGCTCCTCATCGAATGGTAATTTGCTTGGGAGGGAACTCGATGCTTTTGTAACTAACGCTGTTACCTTGAATGTGTTGATTAGCTTATTGAACACCAGAGGGAACTCTGAATAGGTAATTCATTCGAGGGAGATACAGGCTTATTTTACTGTTTATGTTCTCACTACAATGGAATCTAGGAGGAAGCAAAGGTCGGTAAGTAATAGGCTGCTGGTATGTACCTAGGATTGGCTTCAGCTTGCTTTACAGTTCTTTTCAGAAGGCATCAAACACAAATCTGGGCTGAAAAAAAACTGTTTTGTTTTGTTTCCAAAGCTTGAAATATGTAACTGCGTACAATGCTGTAGGCAGATCAGCTGGGTGACCCATTCACTGTGAGCTAGGGAGTGGGATAACATACACATGTTGAGCTGGTGCTTAATGCTCGGCTTGCCTCTTGGGTTGCAAGACAGATCCCACGCACTTGGGTACAGGGGCTGCTGCCTGTGATGGAAAAGCCAGAACAGAGCATATTTCCAACTGAAACAAAAGGGAGGAAGTCTGCTTCTGAGCCTGGTATGGTCTGTGCTTTTTGCCCTGAATAGTCGTGATTCTGAAGCTTTGGGGGGAACCTGTTCTGTTTGCATCTGAAGAAGAAAATTGTCTTTCTTAGAATATATTAATTAAACCGGTACAGAGAGTAAGTGGTGACGGTGTTTGGAAAAGGAGTTTGAATGGTGGCTTCTGGTACCAGGAGTTTTTAAAATGATCTGACATGACTTCAGCAGCTGGTCTCAACCCACCAGAATGCATCCTGTGTTTTGTAGTAAAGTGAACACCCAAAACATGCATCTGAAGGTCTGGATGCACATGATAGCCTGTTAAAACAGTTTTGTTAATCAGACTTTTTAATACTTGTGAATTGTTGATGACATGGGAAGGATAGCACAATAAAAACGCTTGTAACTCTGGCTTGTGCTCCAGGAGCTGAAACATCCAGCTGTTCATCCTGTCCCTTTGCCAGGGGTTACTTTGCCATTCAGCCTTGTTTCCTATTGGACTTTGAATCTGCCAGAGTTTACAGCCTGGCATATAAATGAATGTAAACTGTATTTTATGGCTGTCATGTTAGTCTGTAATATTGTGAAGTCAAGCAGTATGAGCCTCCGGTCTCTCCGTCCCGGCAGAGGGATGAGGCGAACGGCTACATCAAGCTGCAGTTGTGAACCAGAGCCTGTAAGAACCTATGTTCTTCTAACTAACAAACTACCTTGTACTGTGTCTTGGTGGGTAGTGGTAGTGGAGAGACAGCTCTGCACAAGTAGAAGTTGTGTGACCTTCTTGGTAAGTCAGTCACAGCACACAAGTTGTGGGTTGCCGAAGGAATTGAGAGAGGGTGCACCTGAACAGCCCACCTCTTTCTTTCACCCTCCATCCACTTCGGGAATTAGCAAGTGAACAAGGTTTGTTTTTTTTTTTTCGTTCAGATAAATCTTGCTTTGTCTGCCTAACTTAAAGACCTGTTATGCAAAATATTCACACTAAAGGCAGAGCCTTCTTCTGCCTGAAATTTCCTACGGGTGTTGTTGGAAGTGGTGTAAAGGCTTTAAATACTTTTACAAAAACTGAAGCTATTTGCCTTGCATGCAGAAGCTCCCTAAGAACAAACTACATTTTGAAGGGAGATCTCTTCATGAATGCCTAGTAAAGACAAAAAAAATCCAGTGACTTGTTGCTAGTGGGTTTGGATTCTGGCTTTGTTCTGAGGAAATGGTTTGCCTATTTATTTATTTTTATGAAGATGTAATACTAAGCATTTGTATTTCTTGAATGGCTATAATTTGTAACTTTTTATACGCTTTTGCATTATTTATTGTGTGAAGCGCTCAGCGAAGATATTTATTACGCTAGTGTCACATTCTAAATATTGAATTACAATTGTAAAATTAAGGTAACAAGCTTAAATTGGGGTTTGAAACTTTGAGCTCCTGTCAGAAAGCAGTTAATGGCAACGTTAACTGTTAGTAAAGTAATTACTACCGTTCTCTTACTGTCATTTTGGTCTCACTTCCCTTCAGTCAGACTGTTCCACAGAGATTTAATGAATATTCACCAAAATAGCTTGGCATTGGCACTTATGCAATTCCTCATCAGATCCAATGTGTTGATGAGCTAATGTGCACTTGATTAAACGTATTTGATTTATGCAAACAAAAACTGTAGGTCCTTCTTGAAGTAAAGTTAGCACCTGCACAGCTGTTAGTGAGATGAGAGTCTAAATAATTAAGATGGAATTAAGTAAACAAACAGCCCCAATGTGGTGTTCCTCCTACCTCTTTGCCTTTATCTTTTAGTTCAGCTCAGTAGTGGTTATTTATTTTGGCTTTTCTTGCAGGTTTTCTCATGCGCTACGGGAAGTTGTGCATACTCAGCTTGTGGTGGAGGGGTTCTCTTCTGTTTAAATGGCTACCATTAGAATTAAATAATAATAAAAAAGGACCATCATTAGCTATAATAAAGCCAGAGGTAATTCAAATTAGTGGAGTCTTAAGAGTTTTGTTTAAGCATGAGGCTGGCTTAGACTTGACATTTCAGTCTGTTGATCCCTGTTATAAAAAACAATACAGCCTGGGTAAGTCACTGAGGGGGTGTCTTTTTAAAAAAAACCAATATTTGTATAATTTAACCTCCTACACTTAGCTTGGTCAAAACTCCTTGTAGACAAAATGGAAATAAGGAGTTGAATATAGCCATTTTATCTAACTGTCAGTGGCTTAGTGTTACAGTTAGTCTCTTTAACTGTCACAAAACTGCTCAGATCTGGTTATAAAAAGAGGCTGTGGCATCCTTGCTACTGGAAGCTCTAGAGGATGGATGAAGAAGGAAGAGGACGTGTACTTGCCCAGCCCTGAAGCAGCAAGACAGACTTAACACCTGTTCAGAGGACCTTATGGGCTTAGGGATTATTTTCTATAGGCAGATAACAATTTGTTTGTCTGTTAAAATGGAGTATTTCTCAGTTTCTGTAGCTGCAGTGAAGTCTCTGGTAATACATAACTTCTGGATCTCTGCAAGTTTTTTCCTTCACACAGGGTGGAGGGAAGACTGACTTGTTGACATAATGTCCAGAAGTGCCTGTGCTTAACAAACGATGGTAATGATGGTTTAAAAAAATCCCAGAGCTGGCTTGGTGATTAGCCCCTGCTTGATTGCTCAGTCTGAGGCTGCCATACACAGAGCAGAGTTTGTCCCCACTAATGTGTCAGCAGCCGTGGTCACGGCTCAGCTTGTTGGGACACCTGGTTTCTCTTTGGAATTTGGCTTCCGGGAGCCAGCGCCAGCATGGATTGATGATTAGCTCTGTGCTGAGCTCCCCAGGCCTGGGAGCCACAGCAGTCATCAGTGGACAGAGTCCACTCAGGAGGGCCTTTGGAGGCATTTCCAACCTTTGTGGTTAGCTTTCAAGTTTTTGCCTTTCAGGGTTCATTTTCTACATATTCTCTTTCACTGCCTGCCCTTGGGCAAACAGCTTTGCAATTCTGCAAACAAGTGAAATTAGTAGTTATAGAATCATAGAATCAGAGAACAACCAGGTTGGAAGAGACCCACCAGATCATCGAGTCCAACCATTCCTATCAAACACTAAACTATGCCCCTCAGCAATTTGTCCATCCGTGCCTTAAACACCTCCAGGGAAGGTGAATCAACCACCTCCCTGGGCAGCCCATTCCAATGCCCAATGACCCTTTCTGTGAAAATTTTTTCCCTGATGTCAAGCCTGAACCTCCCCTGGTGGAGCTTGAGGCCATTCCCTCTTGTCCTGTCCCGTGTAACTTGGGAGAAGAGGNGCTGGCTCATGTTCAGTCGGCTGTCAACCAACACCCCCAGGTCCTTCTCCAGGCAGCTTTCTAGACAGACTTCTCCTAGTCTGTAGCTCTGCATAGGGTTTTGATTCATTTAATCAGTGTGTTGTCTTCAAATAGTTAGTTATCTGATTAAAACTGTATTTCTAGTGTTTCACTTGCTCTTCTTGTTAACTAGCATCACAAATTTAAGGCTGGGGTCAAAAACAGGGACATTTTGGTAATTTGTAGTAAATGGATTTTATATTACTTGACAGTCGCACTTTCGTTTATGTGGCCGTCTTTCTGATCTCTTTCTGTCTTTCTGGTTTAAAAGCCTGCTCAGTCCTACAACAAAGCAGGAAGCTGTGGAGAAACTTTGCTCTTAAGCTGTCCTTCCCCTCCTTCTGTGCTGGGCCTGAACAGGTAGACCTGTCCAAGTGCCTCAGTTAAATACGTAGGAACTGCCTCTGATCCACATGACTTTGAATAAAAATGCATGGGATTTTTAGCACTTCAACTGAATTGTTACAAAACTTATCTTTTTAGAACAAGGTACAGGCACGCTTATTTCTGAATAGACCTGGTTGGCATATTTCTAGTTAAACTGGATTAGGTCTATGTGTTGGTTTGGATTGAAAGAAGCGCTTGTAAACCTGACGCTAATCTTCCTGTGTCTACAGGGATCATTAGGATGATAGCTGGGTCTCTTGAATAAGTAATGCAGAAATCAAGATTTCTCACATTTCAAGTTTAAGCTTCTAATTAAACTAATTTGACTGTGTTTTAAATATGTAGAAATTTCAGGAGTGGACTCGCCAAACCTTTTTCCTCTGGGCTCTTGTTATCTTCTAGATAGTTTTAAGATGAGGTAGCACACCTTTCTGGTGGAGGTGTGCAAGAGGTGTATATAAAGAAGCTCTAGCACTTGCATTGCTAGTTGCATCACTGTTTGGAGTTTCTGAAGGACCAGTTCTGGGACAGGAGTGATTAGTTAAATGTATTCAACCACAGGAAGTAAGCAAAGGGCAGTAACAATAGAACACACTGATTTGGTAAAAAGGGTGCAACTGCAATACAAATTGAGATCTCCCATCCTGACTCAGAAGGACAATTTAACTATCTTTTGCTTGGACTTAGCCTAGGCATACACAGCAAAGGAAAGCTTCTTTCCTTGGAATAGTTCTTAGTAGGAAGCTGTGGTTTCCTTCAGCTTGTAATAGCCCTTTTCCTTGTAGTGGATCTGGTTATGCTCATTGCAGTTGGAAGTACAAAATATGTGGCTTCTCTTTTAAATGCATCAAAAGACTGTTAACATGTCTTTCTTAATATATTGCCACAATGCATGTTGAACTTGCATGCTAAATCTAAAAAACATATCCCTTTTGGGATATTTATTTTTCCTCTCAAATGTACTAAATGGCAGATGTTTTGTCTGAAAGACATTTACGCAGGCAGGAAGCGTCTTTGTAAGTACTTCGAGAAAATTTTTCAAGAGTCGGTAACTCTACAACCACAAACTTAGTTTCATGACTAGAAATATATATTTGTTATGTGCAAATATGTATTCCTAGTTGTTCTAGGTATTCTTTCCTGTCCACCCAAGCTATTGAGATGAAAACCCAAAAGACGTCACTTGCTTTGGCCACCCTGTAGAACTAAATGGTGGTACAATTTTGCTTATTAGTACATTGGATAAAGTTCTAGAGAGTTAATGTTTCTTTTTATTAACAGATGGCCTCTTCATTTGACAGTTAGCTGAGGAAAGATCTGCAAGTATTTCACAGACCGTTGTGCATTTAATTCCGTGTTCAGTAGCATTTGTAAAAATGCAAGGTGGCACCCTTTTGGTTTTTTTTTTTGGTTTGGCGTTTGGTGGTTTTTTTGGTTGGTTGGGTATTTTTGGGGAGACTTGTCATTCACAGCTTAGCATCAGAGGAGCCTCCAAGTCCTGCAGATGCTTGACGATCTCACTTGGTTATTGATTGCAGGCCAAACAAGTCCTTGGTCTAAAGCATCTCTCGTCCTGAAAACGCTGAGAAAGAGAGAATCTGTCTCTAAGAATTTTGTCCCTGTTTATTGCTTCCTGTTCAGATTTGTATCTCATTTCTAACATGAACCTTCTATACTCTTGACTTGCATCTGTTGGTCCCTTTCAAGTTGTCTTATGGCTGCATTAAAGGATTTTTATTGCTGTTCATTTTCTTTTTCCTTAAAGATGATCAAGTAAGCTGTCAGTTGTCTGTGTGGCATATCATAGAGATTGAATCTTTAAAAATCTGTTTATAGATAATGCTTCTTTCCCCTGTAGGCGCAATTGTTTTTTGCAACTCTGCATGTTTGCTGATTTTCAACGTCTTTTTTTAAGCATCAACCATGGGGACTCGGCGCAGTATTTCAGCATGGCTCTTTACTGTTACATATTCCATCCCACCTCATTCAGTATTGCCATTCACTGTCCTATCTTTACATCCATGAACTCCATTAGACCTTTCAATAGCAACAGAAACTCTGAGTGTGATACTTAGTTGTGAGGCAATGATAACCTCTGCATCCCTTTTGGTTTCCTTGCTTCTTAAGGTTATGGTCCTCTGTTCTGCAAACCTTACCTGCATTCCTTCTTCCTGGATACATATATTTGCATTCAAATGTCTTAGGGCTGTTTTGGTTGGAATGAACCCAACCTGACAAGTAATTGATAGTGACTGTGTGATTTCCTTTCTCTTTTTATTTATTTTCCATTTTATTTATTTTTTAATAAACCAATGTAATACATTAACTTTGCCACCAAGGACATGGTTGTTATCAGATGGCTAATAGAACAGTTAAGTAATACAGGCAGACTGCAAAAGGAGCATTTAAGCTTCACATTGATGTTACTTAGTAATGACAATTTTTTTGAGATATTTCAGTTAACTTATTTTTAATCAATTTGTCCTATAATTTTGATACACTGTTTTAGAAATCTTGTTGGTTTGATGTTTATTGACTGTTATGGGAAATCTTTAAGCCTTCACTTGCTGTATTCAGTGAAAAATCAACAGACTTTGGCTTTCTTACTCTTTTCCCATTTGCACATATGAAACTGAGAAATTTTCTATGACTTTTTGAGAGGCCAGCTCCAAAATTGTTCTTTGCTTAGAATACCCATAAACCCACTGAGCAAGCTATTTCTCTTTGGTTCTGCAGATTGGTCAGTCCATTCTCATACATCTTCTCTAAAACATCTTTTCTGCCTCTCTCCTGTCAGGAACAAGTACACGTCAAAAGGCACTTCATCCTGGAAGCTATTTGCACAGAAGCCTGAGTCCCAAGAACTCCTTTTCGCCAGTGCCTGTTGTGCTGCTCAGGTGGGCTAAAAACTCATTTAGATTGTGTAGGGGTTTTTTTGGTTTTTTTTTTTTTTTTTTTTTGAGAAGGAGGAGGTCCTCTTGTAAAGCCCTGCAGTGTGGTTGGCTTGTGTGTCGAGACAAGAGGTGGCTGTGTGTGGTTTTGAAATATTACAGCCTCAAATTTAGTGCAATAATCTTACATGAAAATGTATTTACTTTGTAATTGTCCTGGATACTGTCTGATTTAATAGTGATTTTTATGCATATTTTTATACCTCCTGGACCTGTAATGTAAAATGGCATTAAGCATTTTGTGCCTATGAATCATCTCCAAGGTAACTTAGTTATCAAAACATAGTATCTCAGTTGCTCAGAGTAACACTTTCCACTTCTCTGATTGCACTTTTGCAATCTGTGTTCCTTATACAGTTGCTGTTCAAATTATTGTGTACGGATGTACTTGGTAAGGGCTTTGCAATTTACTTTTCCCAGTTGTAGCAATTAGTTATTATCTTTTCATTTTGATCCCGCAGCCTGTAAAATAAGTGAGTAAATGTAAACAGCATCCTTGAAACTAAACTCTTCATGGTATTTTCTCCTACTGATAATTTCAAGAGGCAGCCTGTGTTTTCTCTTGTTTGTGGCATAATTAATCTACTTGAATTATGCTTGAATGAAAACTCTGATATCGGAGCAGGGTTTAGCAGCCTTGGAAGTGAGGGGCCTTTGAATGAGGCAGCACTGTAGAGTTCCTGTATGTTATTACTGAGCTTGTTGGGTAAAGAAGAGACTGGTAACTTTGTCACCAGCAATGGCTACATACTTTCTTCCTTTTCCACCTCAGAGATTTTTCTACTTTGTTCACACCTTCAGCGTACCTTAACTTGACAAGGCCAGATTGTTTGCTACTGTGTCTCTGTCCCAAACTGATATGCATTTACACCATGCTAGTAGATCAATGACATCAGTCAGAGAAAACAGGCTTATCTACTGGAATAAAAAAGTGTGGGTTGATTTGTTTGTAGGTTTGGTGTCCAAAGTGTCATCTTTGTGATCTACTGGATGCAGAGGTGTCCTGTAGGTTTCTTGACGGGGACTTCATAGATTCTGGTTTTGCTTCTGCCTTAGCAAGTAACATAATTTCTCTCTTGATTTTTTTTTTTGTTTCAAATTCCTCTTTTAGGGGAATTTTGAGGAATTTATAGATGAAAACTACAATTTAATGATGTTTTTATCACATGTAAGTAGGGGAAGTGGATGCTGCAGCATTTCTTCTTGACTAACAGATAGGGACCTGCTAACTCTATTAGTTGTAGATTTCCTGGCTTGAGTGAAGCCTTCTACAAAGCACTTTTACATGAGGCTCTCCATGCCCCCAAGATGACTTAGCACAGGGTGGGAGTATTTCTGTTCTAAGTGGGTTAGCAGCATGTATAGACCCTCATTCAATTATATGAAGTCTTTGGCAGCCCTGTTGTAAGTAGTTCCTACCATCACAGGCCAGAAGCTGTTTGTTTGCGCTGCCAGTTGTGCTACTATTTTGTGAAGCTGTGCTGTGAACTGAACAGGGTTTAGCACTATGCTTTATTATATGTAGTTGTTACATGGCTTTAAAAAAAATTAGGTGTTTCACATCATGGCCTTGCAAACACATGTTATTTTGCAATGTTGGGTTGAGAAGCTGGAAGGGCAAAACACCCAAAAAGAGGATTCAAGACTTGCTTGCCAAATTCTTTGTGTTATCAAGCCCTGCCTGTGTCTGTAACTCACTTCCTTTCCTGCCTATCCCCTCCTGGGTGGCCCTGTTAGTCAGGGAAGAGAAGGCTTTTGCGAACAAAGTTAGGGTCTTGAGCTTGTTCTTTCGATAGCAGCAGTGGCCATGTCTAACTTCACTGCCATTGGGAATAATACAAGATGGCTTTAAATTGAATACAGGCATCTTGCATAGAACTGGCTGGTGCTATTATTCTCTACGGGTGCTCTAAATATTGTGTTAGTCTGTACTTCACGGGGAAACTTTCTCAGCCCCCGCTGGTTTTCTTTCTCAGCTAATGACCTCTAGTGCACTGCATAGTGTTAACCATGCACACTGTAATTTCCTTTTCCCTCTTACCTCATTTTGGAAGACTTTACTCTTGAATCTTGTAAATGGGGTGATAATTTCAAAGCAAACAGCTTCCAGTCCTTTCTTGCCAACTTTTGCCCACAAGGTATGGAAAGTAAACAGAGCAATTGGGAAATAAGTTATGTACCTTCGCTCCTGGTGCAAGGCATCCCAGGATGGCTCATAGCTCTTTTTAAAGTAATGAATACCATGAAAGAATGAGATCGGTTCACTCAAGTTTCATTATAATGTGTGGAACCATTGTACAGACTGTTCATATTCATAAGAAGCTTTAGGAAAACCTTGTAAAATGCAAGGCTTTTAAAAATAACCCATATTCATGTATTGAATATAAAGATGTTTTATTGCTTGCAGCAGAAAAGGAATATTAAAATATCAAGGATAGGTAAAAGAAGTATAGACAATTTTTTTCACATTTAAAAAATAACTTCGAAGTAGACTTCACCTAAATATGAGGATTCTTACTTCTGTTAGGCTCTTGGAGGAAACTTAGAAAGATTTATAGGTGCTACTATGATGTTTATAGGTTTGATTTGGAAATTATGGGTCCAGATGCTGGAGTGGCAGGTACACAGCAGTCACAGCGTACAATACCTTTAAAGGATGTGCAGATACCACTATGGTGTATTTATTCAAAGAGACAAGTGTAGGCATCTATTAAAAAATGTGACTTAAAAAAGTTGACAAAGACATGGTTAATGCTTAATATATCTAGCTTCAGCCTAGTTATTGACAGTCTTTGCCAATTGAGCAATAGGAAAATTTGTTAAATGTGAAAACTAGACCCTCGGTTATCAACCCTGAGGCTCAGCTACAAGTGGATAGTGTAGCTGTAAAAAGGAATAACCATTATGTGTTGTCCTCCAAATGAGAGAGGGCAGGTTCCGAGTGTACAAGGCTTGCAGGAATTGAAATCAACAGTTGAGTTATAATCTAATGAAACAGTGAACACAAGCTCAACTTTGATTTCAAGCTCACGCGTGTGACAGCACAAATAGAAAGCTGAAGTTCCCCCCACCCTGTCCCAAAAGAGGACCTTTCATTAGCAATTTTACTCCCTTGGCATGCCTTAAAGGGCAGTATTGTAATAACCCATAGTGCTTCTCCTTGTCACAGTTCTAACCACTTCATGAAAGTAGCTGTATGCACGGAGAGTTCTACTATCCTTTTCAGAAATGGGATCTCTGGTAGGAAAAAAAATTATATATATGAAAGTATAAAATTATATGTATGATATATAATATCTATAATCTATTTTATAGTTACAATTAATGTGTTTTTAAAGTAAAGTATGCTCATGTGAAAACTTTCCCTTTGTATTTTCCAAGTGAAGGTTTTGAAATTTGCTGAAGGTAGGGTTTTTTAAATAGGAATTCCTTGAGTACCATAAATGTTAACTGAAAACACCTGAAAGAATGTAACATTTCTGTCTTCTGGAATATTTCACTTGTGCTTGTGCCAAATGCAGAGCAGAGAACTCAGCTGCAAGAGCCTAGTTTGGCTGTACTTGTAGTCCCATGAATGCATAAGCAGATTCTTGACAATACAGATTTAATATTAATCTCTTCATTTTGCCTGAAAGGAGAGGAAATATTACAATTGGAGTAAATTTTATATCTATATATAAATATAGATTCAGTAGCCACAAGGTAGGGGTGATGTGTTCCTGGAATAAGTAATTTTTAGATAGTTTTGCTTCAATAAAGCATGACATCAAACATCCCACATCACACAATAACGTTCTCTACTTTTTAGTTCAAAGAAATCTCACCTCAGTTGAAACTTTTTTTTCTTTTTCTTTTTTTTTTTTTTTCCTGAGTTATGAATACCCTCTTTACAAGCCTAAGAGAGATCAGGAGTTCAGTAGCCTTCTGCTTAGCTTGCCCCTCACGGAGCAGACGCTGCTTTGTGAGATTTGATTTGGCGCCTGCTTTTTACTTGTGAATCCTACATGATGTTAAAGCCATCCAGGTAAATACAATTGCAAATGTTGTGCAGATTATACCAACGCCAGGAGACCAGCAGTCTGGAAGCTTTGTGGCTGAGCTACAAATCATCAGAGTAACCTTCTTCTCAGCACATACCCATTATCATTCTTTGCCCACCTCATGTGGAAGAAAAGGCAGCACTAGTCAGTGGAACAGATTGTACCTTCTTGCCTTGCCTTGTGCAAAGATCACCAAATGGGCAGGAATCTAGTTTTTTATTTACTTTTTGTCCTCCAAGTGGCTGTTTGAATGGCTTTCTTCTTGCTCCGTGATCAGACAGAAGGCAATATCCTACCTGCTTCCCTGTCAGTTAAAATAGCTCCTTTTTAATTTTTATAATTTAAAGATGCCTTTTTTTCCCCCTTCAAACTGTATATGTGAAGTATAGTGGTGACAGTATGTTTATTTTTCATCCTTTCACCTGAAGAAACCTGGCAGCAGGTTGGGTGATAGGAAGGTTGGCTAATGGGAGCAAACCTTGCACTGCTTCATATTATTTTGGTCTTTGAAGGCAGAGTTAAAAACATGTAGGTGACATCTGACTTCGGGTTTATCTCATTGGTGTGATGAGGCTGTACATGTGAAAGGTTGGAGACTGCTGTAATAATTTTCTTGTTTCTTATATTAGCTATAAATATCTATGATCTGTTTAAGTAAGATGGACCCATATACTGAATAGCTGAC
This sequence comes from Piaya cayana, assembly GCA_013389865.1. Lineage (NCBI taxonomy): Eukaryota > Metazoa > Chordata > Aves > Cuculiformes > Coccyzidae > Piaya > Piaya cayana. Next base: position 77,194 of record WAAB01018798.1, read on the forward strand.
TACAAGAAAATCAGATTGCTGTCCTCAAGTGAGCAGTTATGCAAAATCATTCAGAAAAGATGAATTAACTGAAAGTAGGGAGATATGGAGTACACCAAACCTCAAGCTACCTGTGGGCAGAGGAAGAAGTGAGAAGGTCACTTTCTCCTTTGGATTTAAAAGAAAGGGGTATTTGATCCCTTGTGAAGCTGGAAGAAGCATGAGGCTGCCGTATCTTCCCAGCTGGGAGTTGTTCTTCATGTTCAGATCTTTTTCAGGAGAGGATGTGTCTACCGTTTTACAGGACAGCAGAGTGAAAGATGGGGCTACACTTATTTGCCCAGGGTCAGAACTGTGGATTTATTCCCCAGGCCTGACAGATCTAGGGGTAGAAGTTATGTATCCAAAGGTCTTTCTGCTTGGAGGCCCTCGAGGGTCTTCTGGCCAAAGAATGACTCTCAGGTGGTGGTTTGGATCTATATTGTATGTAAATTGTATAACTTGCACTAAAGAGAACACACTAAAATTACACTGAATGCATATATATGCAAGGAAATTGAACTGTGAATCTGGTCAACTGGGTCCAGTTAAAATAAGGCATTGCGACATCAATTGTGAGCAGGGACGTGCAAAGGAAATCCTTCACTGGCATTCCTCAGGAGCACTGCAAATGCCTTACTGTTCCTGGAGTGCAAAATCATTGCTTCCTCCTAAAGAGCATCCAAATGCTTTTAATATTGACTGGGAGATTAAAATAGCCCCAACAACTAAGTGTACAGCTTGGATCCTATTACTATATTGAATAGCTTTTAATATGGCTGAAGTGGGAGATGTGCTAGGTAAGGAAGCGTAGCTGCCTATAGCTGCAAACTCATGAACTTCTAAAGTTTTAAAGTGTTTCTGCTGCTTCCTCCAACGTCAATAATATCTGCCATCCTCTATTTGTATTTTGTACATTGACTTGGGGAAAGATTTGATTTGATACTACAGCACAGCTTGAGGAACCGGCTGTACAGAATATTAATATCAGATCTTGTTTCATTAATATCAGTTTTGGACATGCTTTCGGCGGGGGGGGGTCATGGGGGAATAATATTGTTTTTAACAGCAATATTGTACAGATTCCTAGACTGAATGCACCAGCTGGTGCAGGAGACAAGAAACAGGCTCCCTCACAGAAAGGGAATGTGATAGTGGAAGTCATGGAACCACGAGGAGGTTTTAGACTCTGGGTGGGATGCCTTGTGTCCACAGAGGGGTCTGGCAAAGGTGAGGCAGGAGGCCTGCTGGTCCTGACTGTGCTCTTTCCTTGCTTTCTGACATTGCTGCACACCTCGGGTTCTTTGTCCTGATCAGACATCAGCTTTCTTGTTAACTAGAGTTTATCTTTAATTGCAAGTGGCAAAATTTCAGCCAGGCTGCATTTCTGGGCTGGCTTCTGGCCATTTAACCCACTCCCTGCATCTGCCTAAAGGAGAACTGGTTGTATGACTGCTTGCTGGAGCAGATATTGCAATGGCCTCATCATCACTAGTCATTATATTTATTTTTTTTAACCAATTCAGATATATAGCCTCGGAAGAAGTGAATGAACCATATTCTTCTCTCTTTCTCCACTCTTTCTCCAACATAAAATGGCACAATTATGTAGCACTATATTGTTTTACAAGTGCCTCTATGCGTGAAATTAGTGTACTTCCAAAAAAAGCCTTGAAACTGAAAGACTGCAGTGTTTGTTACAGTAAGTTAGGCCTGCGATATTCTATCCTTCGAGAAATATTCCTGCATAACATCTAGTTATCCAGTTCATCAACATGCATAATTTCTTCCACTACTCCTGGCTTTGAAATGAGATTGGATTTTGTGAAGATGTCTGCAGAGAAGTTTTATGTATTGAGCCATACGAAAAGAAAAGGTTAAAAATTGTTGTTGCAGCAGCAGTGGAAAGCTATAGCATAAACGTTCACTGCTTTAAAATATGAAAAATGCTGTCTTTTAAATATCAAAGGGATTAGTATTAATCCAGCACTTGTGATTTTCTTAAATCGTGTTATTTGCATAATAATACTCACCACCTGCTATATCTTCAAAGCACTTTTCAGACATTAACTAATTGATCTTTGTAACACCCCTGTGATGTAAAGACCTGTTATTATCCCCACTCTGCAGATGTGGAAAGCAAGACCCAGAGTAGTTGAAGGAACTTGTTGGGTACAGGGCTGAGACAGTGGCATCACGGGCACCAGATCCCTATTGTCATATTCCTCTGGGAGTTCCCACTCACAGCACTTTCAGGGGCAGCTGTTCATTCTTCTTGCCTGTCTTTATTTAAGAACAAAAAAGGCAGGGAGTTATTTCTTTGTGTCATTAGAGAGATATTATCGTGGAGTGTTTGTTTATTTTTATTTTAAAGTTTTCTTGCTAAATGATTTTTCTCCTATTTTTAGTTGCTCTGTAGTCATACATAAGAGAGAAAAGCTTCATACAGCTTCTTATTGTCTGTGTGCACCACAGTGGTATGAGTTGAGAGCTTTTAAACACATTTTTCTTTGTTCTGGACTCAACATTGCTGTTAGGAGCCTTTTCATCAAATCTGCCCTGGCATGTCAGCATAATCAAAAACTAAAATGGGAAGTGACAGGGGAAGTTGCATGTAGTTTTAATATTTCAGTACCTGTTCCCACCCCATGCTGGCAGTGAGTGGCAGTGCCCCGGTGGCTGCCAGAAGAGCAGCTAATGTCCACAACTGAGGGATGCTTGGATGATGGGAGGTTGGGGAAGTGCTGCTGCCATTATTCGCTGTATTCCCTCCCTGCAGGACATCTGCCTCTCCATTTTCCTTTGCTATGTGTCTGGGGGAGCCATGGGCATGTGTTGTCCCAGCCCTTAGTTTTGTGGGTGTCATGCAAGTGATATGCAGGTCCCCCTGACCTCCAGCACTGTTGCCTTCAGAGCAGAACTTGGTATAAGGGCTGATAGGCCATGTGTCGTGTACCTGGAGCAAAAATGGAGGGCAGGCCGGTATCACACAGAAGTCAAAGAATAAATGTTAAACTCTTTCATGGGTGATAATCTGAGGGAGAGTTAAAAATGGAGTAGTAAAAAATTATATTACAGTCCCTTTAATCTGGCACTGTTACTTTAATACTTAGTGCAAAGGCTTATTTTTAAAGTGTATGGATTTGTTTCTACAGATGTTTCAGACACATTATCTCCAAGCAGGAAAATAAATCTTGGTAGTGGAGCACTTGGTGCCCATCTGCGCAGATTCACTAAACCATAGGAAAGCCTTGTGTCATGCCAGATTTCAGGAGATGATTTCGGATAACGTATGGTTTCCCAAGGGCAGTGTCTGAGCCCTCACAAGGCCTGCAGTGGCAGTGAAGTAGCTGATGATGTCAACAAGTTGGGGAAACAACTACATGTATTTGCTTGAGTTATTTGACTAAGCCTAGGGCTGGGAGACATGAGGAGGGAGAGCACAAGTCCTTCTGAACTCCTTAGTGCTCCAGCTGGGAAAAATGGACACTCTCTTCACAACACAAATTACAGGGTTTCCAGACACCCAGATGCTTGTGAGTTGTTGGCTTCTTTTCATTCCCATGAACAGCATTTCCGTACTACCTGTGTAGTCTCAGGGCAGAACAGATCAGGCTTCAGGTGAGGGCATTGCTTGTCCCATGAGATGCTCTCTCTATGTTTTATGACATCTTCAAGTGGAAGTGGTGAAACCAAGGAGTCCCTGTGTGAAACTCTATTCAGAGAGAGAAGGGTGACAACAGGGAGGATGTGAGGAGGGAGGAGAGAGGGCAAAGTCCTGGTCATGCTCCAGGTGATGCTTGGCAGTCAGAAGCTCTCTAGCGCTGATTAGTCTGGTAATGGTGGGTAATGATGTATTCAAAGATGAAGAAGTAGAATAAAGGATAGATCACTTAGCTAGAGACAGGGCTGGAAGCATGGGGCATGGCACGGGGTGTGGCAGTACAAACCAGTCAGGATCAGCCAGGGGCTGAGCTCTGCTCATGGGACGTATCATACTAGCCCACTGTGCTCCCCTGGCAGCTTAGTGTGGAGCACTTGGGAGAAGGGTTTGCTTATGGGGTCCCCAGGGCTCCCAGCAGCCATTGCAGTGCTGCTCTGCCTACTTTCCCAACAGAGGACAGGTTAGCCTTTACGTTTATGGGATCTGGCGACTTCGAGTGTCTCAAGGGAAAGTTGCTGTGCTCATGATTGTATCAAGTTGGGTGGGTGGTTTTTGGTGGCTGAGGGTGCAGTGGCTTGGGCAGTTACCTCAGTGTCAGCTCTCATGCTCAGGAAGTGCCTGAGGGAAGAAACAACTGCAGCTGAGTGTGGTGTTCTTGTGGCTGGTAGAGAAGCTAAGGTTGAGCTTCCCTTTATCATGCTCAGCAAATTACTTCTGGCTTTGAAGGGACCAGAGCAAGTGGGAACCTGTAACTCATCCTCCCTTTCCTGCTCTTGCTGCTGAGGGTAAACATGGCCCACAAGATCAACGTGAACAGCGATGGCTTCCAGAACATCACAGAGGAGCATGCGCTCGCTCTCTTGAATTTGTTTCTTTTTGATCTGAAACTACTGAAGTGTGAAGTTTCTCTGTACCATGGATTGTAGATTTAACAAAAGGAGTCTGTAGAAGACTTCTTATTTTAACATACCTGTGATCAGAGCAAAAAGCATTTAAACTCAAATCTGTAATGTTTCTGCCCCTCTCCCCTTTAAATTAATTAAAGGAATAAAAATATTTTCCACTCCAGTTTGCATTGGAGACTTGGGATTAATTTTTTAAGCTTGATGTTTATGAAGGATGCAGAGCTGTCTGTAGTGATGGATGACATCCTGCATGTGTCCAGCTGAAGCTTCTCCATAGCACCCCATCGGAGGGCCTCACTTGTGAACTGCAGACCACATCAGATGCAATTTATTCTTGGCCTTTGGGTCAGCCAGCACAAATTCAATTTTATTTTTCCTTACGGCTTATACATGTGGGACTGAGAGAACCTGGCCACCTATTAAGTAGTGATTACTTTTGATCTCTTTTCTGTTGGGCAGTACTGAATTATTAACCCATGGGAAAGTTGTCTGCAAACGCAGTTTATTTAAAAGAGCATTTTAAAGAATAGAAAACAGTTCTGGGGAGGGATCTGAAGAGGCCTTGTACAATGAGTCCATCCTCTGTCATAAGGCAGAATTGGCTGTGGTTAAACTGTTCCTTACAGATGCTTGTTGAACTTCTTCAGACCTCTGACAGGGATGACTTTGTAGCTATCTGTTCCTCTGCTCAATTATTATTACCGTGAAGTTTTTACTGATGTTTATCCTGGAACTCCTGGATGCTATTAAGGTCTCTTGTCTTTAATAGACATGTTGAATAGTTCATTCTCTTCCTCTGTGAATAATTCCTCTCTATTTGTGTACTCAATAAAAAATAAATCACTTGACAATAATGCTTGGAACCGGGAGAAAGCAAGCAAGCTTTTGAACTGTTCAAAGTTCTCTCCAGAAGTAACACTGCTTAGGCAATTTATACAGCCTTGAACTTGTTTGTGAGCTGACTCTATAGACTCTGACTGGCTAGTTTTGTTTAGTAAACTTTTAAAAACCTCTCACCTTTTAAAAAACAGTTGTTTCCAGACTGAGGTTATAAATGGAGTTCTGTGCCTCTTGTTTGACTTTGCTGTGAACAAAAATGCTAGTGTCTTCATTCAAGGGCCTGCCTTGCTTTGTACTGGCTGATTTACAATACAATGTGTAAATGTAGTAGCAACCTGGAACAAAGGAGAGCCTGTTTATCCAAACAAATTTGAGGGTGAGGGTGAAGAGGTAAATTGCAGCCTGTTCACTGAATTGCAACTTGAAAGCAGAAGGAAACAACTGCATGAGGAAACGTGATGGGCAAGAAAATCCTCGAGGATTTTCAGCCCAACGTCTCTGCACTTTAAGGGCAGCACTGACCCAGGAATCCAAGGTGAGCTGTTGGGGTGTCCGGGTCCTTCCCAGCCTTTTGGAGGAGCTTCACTGGCAATTAAAGATTTTCTCTAGCCAATTTTTGTGCCCTGCTTGGAGCAGTTGTTCTTCTGTAGGCTGTTGCACTGACTCCAATGACCTCTTGGCAGGTCTCACCACAGTTACCACAGTTCCCTGTCTGTGGTGTTTTAGCCAATTGCTTTTACTTGTCCTGAACTAAAGCCAGCAAACACATTTCTCGGATTTAAGTATTCTGAGTATTTTAGCCTTATTGTTAAGCTTGTGTATTTCAGCTATAACAGCTAAGTCTATCAACAAAGAGATTAAATTGTGTAGAAGTTATATTGCCTTGTCCAGACCTGAAAAATAAATTGTTAGAAGTGGGCTTCTGTCCAAAGTGCGACAGGTCCTGGAAAAAAAAATGGACAAAAGTACTCACTGTGGAGCTTTGCTAAAATGCCTTTGCTTTGTATGCTGGCTTTTTGCATTTCCTATAGATGAGTTCGCTTCCTAACTACTAAAAATGTTAAGGAGAATCACCTATGTAAAACTGCATTGATAGCACTTCCTGATGTTGGCTGCAATAAGGGTTGAGGTGCTGAAAATACACCTTTTTTTCTGCCTCTTCTACTATGTAACAGCTTGAAATGGTGATTGCAGGGCAAGGAAGTTTGGTTGTATCTGAGACATAAGGTGAACGTTTAATGCAGCTCATCAGCTTCTTGGCTCTCCTGCATGCTTTGTAGTATTTATTGTCATATCAAGCAACATAAAGTTTAATCTGTCCTTTGTTTTCCTGCCCATTAAGTACAAAATTCATTTCAGTTTTGCAGAGCTTTCTTCTAAACTTTCTTGAGTTATAAATTATGACTTTTCTGAAATCTTCAGCCTTGCCTGTGGGAAGAGCACTTTAACTTGTTTAACAGTAGATGAGTAATCAAGCTACACAGAGTGATTTTTCAGTTCAGCTACAGTCAGCTTCTTACTCCAACTGTTCCACTAAGATTTCAAAGGCTACAAATTCCAAGCCAGCCTTGTTTATCCTCCTCTTGATTTTTTTTTTTTTGTTCTCCTCATGGTCTGTGACACTGGAGAGAACATCTTATAAAGGATGTGTGCTCTGTTCCTGTTAATAGTTTTCAGCATAATTTAGTTAAGTCATGGTGCTGCCCTGGTACTGCTCCATGTAGTCGTAACCTGTAATTTTGTCACAGAGACTGAACTATTTCATTCTTGCCATTTTAAAACAGATGACCAGCATCTCTTAAGGAATATATTTTAACTTCTCATGCCTGTTTTGGTCCTTTCTGGTGTGAAACTGGGTCAGTATTGGTTAAACTAGTTTATCTTGTTCTCCCTTTTACTTGAGCACAAAGTCAGGCTGAATTCTCACTCAGCTCGTAGGTTCATTCCAGAGCCATTTTATAGGCACCTGAACTCGAAACACATCTTTAAATGTTGATGAGCTCTGTTCTGTGGATGCGTGGATGGATGAGATGCAGAGGCACAAGGACTGACTCATGTCTGTGAGCACGGAGGGTAGCTGAACCAAGGCCATCAGGGAAGCTCCTGATTTGGGGTCTGGGGTGCTCCTTAGGGTGACTGGGCAAGGGAAGAGGGGTACCCTGATGGTGTGGGAGCTGACACTGCAGGAGCTGCTGGTGGGTCAGCAGATGGCATGCACTGCTCTTGAGAAGCTTGTTTTTATTCCTGTAATTAGTAGGTAAGGTTAATTTACTCCTGAGAATGTGTAAGCAAGAGGCTCAGTCTTTGGGGACTACTGCCTGCTGAAGGAGGAGTTATGTTTTAAGCAGCTAAGTGTGGTACAAACCATTTCCTGATGGAAAGACAGAAACATTTTCATAGTTCTTGTTCTAAAAAGCTTTGAGAAGGCTGTGGGCAGTGGGTCAGCTCATAAATGTTATTAATTTCATGTGGGATGGCTAAACTTCCTGCTGACTTAGGTAATGTACCCGCGGAGCTTGGATAAAAGGTTAGAGATGGTAATTATGGAAAAATCCTTTTTCCGTTAAGCTTTTCTAAGCTTGGCCAAGCCGCTGTCAATAATTACTTGGTTTTTTTCCTTGCTATTGTGGACTGAGTCTAATCCGGACTTGGTTTATTATTTATTTAATTTTTTTTTGTTGTTCGAGTGTGCACACTTAAGCTACATGGAGAATATCAATCTACATTGGGTACACATACATTTGCTGGATGTACATAGTGAGTAGATTTACAGTATGTTTGTAAGTGGTCATAATTGGGGTAAAAGTGCATACTCTAGCACTTCTATTTCTCTAGTTATCCTTTGAGTTGAACAAGGCATCCTGCAGAGTGGCACTGGGGTGGAGGAGGGATTCAACCAGAAGGGCCAGAAATAGCAGCTGTTTGTTTATGCCAGAATTTTTATTCTCTCTTCTTCCTACTCCCTTACTTAGGGGTAGTTTTATGTATTCCACCCACTCTCGTTCCCTTCTGGTGAATGTATGTGGATATGCTCCAGGACCATATGTGCTCATAGATACATACTTCAAAGGAAATCTAGACTGCCTGGAGAAGCTGTTTGAGTTTAGATGACTGAATTTGCCGACTGCTACAGCATTTTTTTTGAAGATCCACATGGCAATCCTGCTATTTCTTTCCTTCAGCACCTTTACACAGTGATTAACACCCTTAGCCTCCAAAGAAACTAGGTTGCTGATACGCACACACGTACTCTGTACCAACTTACCCAAGCTGAATTTCACCTCAAGGCATCAGCTCAGCTGGGCTTTTTCATGGTTAGCTGACATGTTTTGGATTACACGATGTATTTGCCCAACAGTGAAGATAACAAAGTTGTTATTTCTAGGTAATGAGGATTCTGGCTGCAGACCAGAAGGACCTTGGCCATGTCTGCCCTGCTAGGCTATTCTTGCTTAGGTGCCTACTTTCTGGTTTACAAACTTATGCAGACTCTTGGTGGCTTTCATATAATTGGTGTGGTGTTAAACTGAATATGTGAAATGTATTCTTGGTTGGGAATGCAGGTCATCTGGTGCAGATTTTTTGGTATCCTTCTCCTTCCAAAAATCAGAATTGCACAATAGATGCTCCATTCCACCAGCAGCAGCTGTTGAACCTACACCGTATTCAAGTTAAATGTTTGCCAATAATTGTTCATTAAGTTTTCCAAGATGAAACATTGACCTTTCATATGAAAGTATTTATTTTAGAAAGTTTTCCTACCTGTATTCATGGATATTTGGTCCACTGCTCTTGAAAAATGAATGATTGTAACTCACAGATACTTCAACAGATTTATAGCATCTTTCACTCTTTATGTACTCTAATCCATGGTGTTGATCTTAATTAATTTGTTTCTGTAGAAGCAAGTTTCATATCCCAGACTGGCTGATCCTGTTTGTAGCTAGCTGGAGGTAAGGGCAGGAAAATAGTTTTTTCACAGGTGTTGCCATCCAGTCATGCATTCCCTTCTCCATCCTTCACACTTCAGTCAGCCATGAAATGCAGCATATGAGGGTGTGTATGGGAACTATCAGCTAAAACACGGAGTTGTTCCTCTCTGAACACTGAGTTGGTCATATTAGGGATAAGCAGTCTTGTTTGCTTGCATTTAGAGACTTGACAACTGTGGAAAAACAAAAAAGACTTCTCCCACTGCCCTGTCTTAGGAAGAGCATGTTCTCTTAGCTAGGTTGCTCATAAAGGTGTGACTCTTTGTTATCCCTAAGATGATCTGCTGATGTGCTGGGGGTGGGAAGGGGGCAGCTTCTCACCTCCCCTACTGTGTTCTTATTTCCTTGTTATCCGTGGCTAGTGGAGTGTTTCTGTTCACAGGATCATTTGTTTACAAATTATATCGTTTCTCCTGAGACTGCATCTTCTGATGATGATCAATGGCTCAGTTACTTTAAATAAAGCTGAGGCAGTCATACACGGGAATTCTTTTGAAGATGTTGAGGCCTGTCTGAGTCATATAATACCTTCAATGAAAACAGAGCAAATAGGAAATGTAGAAGCCAATGACAGGTGTTGGCAGGAGGAATGGTTAGGAAGTTTACAGCTTTCATGGCTTTCTTTTCTGCTCAGGGGTGATGATTGTTCTGCCTTTAAGCACAGACAAGCTGCAAATAAGAAGATGGTTAGAAAAATGGCTAGAAGTGGCACGGAGGTGGGTGATGGGTCTGACCTAACTTGTCTTCCTTTTCAGCACTGGTAAAACTCCTTGTTCTGGTGGACCAAGCTCAGCGTTTGTTGCTGGATGTCCTTGGCCCTAGGAAGGGTGGTCACAGGACAGGACTGGCTGGAGGCCATGGCTCAAAAACTCAGCTTCCTTAGGAGATGCTCCCTAGTGGATCTCAAGTAATGATTAGCTCCAAGATGCTCTTGGAGGTGTTGAGTGATTTTGGGACATGCTTGGAAGCTGATTCTACAGTCTATAACACATGTTCCTATATGTTTTGATCTCCCTCAGCTTTTTCTGCCTGTGCACATCCATATGACAATTAAACTCTTGGTAATTCAGGCCGTATGCAGGTTTTTATCAAGCTGGCAAAGCGATGGTGCTTTTCTGCAGAAGTGTTAAAAGGGGATCTTTAGATACTACATTTAGCTTTAATAGGAATGCATACCTAGCAGTGAATGCTGTGTGAGGACATCCCTACTATTCACTTTTCTGATAATATGGAACTTAAAGGCAATACACTTATGACCTTTAAAACGTTTCTAGGCAAAACAACTCATCAGAGGTTCAAAAAAGCTTAAGTTTGAGGGGAGGAAAAAAAAAAGTGCAATGTGTGTTGTGCTGGCTAGTTTGTTCCGGTAACCCTGGGCATAAGCTACAGAAGATGTAGGGCTCTTCTTTCCCTGCTCACCTTCCCACCGTATCAGCCTCTAAGCTTTTTGAACCAGCTCTTAGCATCTCTTGCTTGTCTGCCATGCTGCTGTGTGGTTAAACAGTTGACTGGAGATACTGTCCAAGTATGACATGGCAAATGGCTTATTGTTTTGCTGTCAATTGCGTGTCACTTTGTATGGCACCTGGTGTCTGTCACAGGTTGAGGGCCACTGCCCTAGTCCCACTGGAGTTGCACACTCTTACACAACTTGTGGAGTGCACTGCTCATTTTCTACCTTCAAAATGAGGTCTTACTGTGCATGGGAAACCCACTCTAGGGATTGCCCCATACTAACCACAATTAATAGTAACATGACAGGACAGATTGATGTGGAGTTTATTTCCTGAGATCACAGAATACTTGAGGTTTGAAAGGGACTTCTGGAGATCATTTTGTCCAACCTTCCTGCTCCAGTAAGTCCTTCTAAAACCAGTTCTCCAGGACCATGTCTGGATGGATTTTTGAATGTCTCCAAGAATGGAGACTTTTCTAGGCAACCTGTGCCAATATTCAGTCATCACCACAGTGAAAAAAGTGTCGTGATGTTCAAGTGGGCCTTCCTGCCTTTTGGTTTGTGCCCATTGCCTCTGCTCCCATCTCTGGGCTCCATTGAAATAAGCCTGACTCTATCCTCTTTGCACCCTCCCTTCAGGCATTTATGTATGTTGATGAGTTTCCCCCTAAGCCTTCTTTTCCTCATAGAAGAGATGCTGCAGTCCCTCAGTTATACTTGTGGCCCTTCACTGAACTTTCTGTCCTATGTCCATGTCTCTCTCATACTGGGGAGCCCTGAACTGGGCACAGTACTCCAGGAGTACTGATGGAGTACACCTCTCATCCTACTGGCATCACTGTCTAATGCAGCCCAGAACCCCACAGGCATTCTTTGCAGCAAGAGCGTATTGCTGGCTCACTGTGAACATGGTGTCCACCAGGACCCCAAGTTCCTTTTCTTCCAGGCTGCTTCCCAGCTGAGTGACCCTCAGCATGTACTGATGGCTGGTGTTGTTCCTCCCTACATGCAGGTCTTTGCACTTCTCCTTGTTGAACTTCATGAGGTTCCCTTTGGCACGGTTTTCCAGCCAGTCAAGGTCTCTCTGAATGGCACCACAACCCACTGGTGTACCAGCCGTTCCTCCCAGTTTTGTGTCATCAGCATATTTGCTGAGGGTACACTCTGCCTGATCATCTGCATCATTGATGAGGATGTTGAGCAGGACTAGACCCAGAATTGACTCCTGGGGTACAACATCAGTCAGTGGCTTCCAGTTTAATGCTATGCAGCTGATGCATGTGAGTTTTCTCATGGCCAGGTTTGAGCAGCAGAGAGGTGGGATTAAAAAGCATCTTGACTGGCTTCTTCTGGGGAGCTGAGGGAAGCTGGTGTGACTGATGTGTGGAGACATAGGGAGATGTATGGCAGTGTTAGCAAGAAGTCTTGCTTGACAGTTGAAGGGGAAATTTCAGTGGGAGAGACATGTTTGTCTTGTAGGGTATTGCTGATTTGTTCATTTTTTATCACTAGTCTTGAAAAATAGTTTATCCTCAGCTTAAATCCTCAGCTTCTGGAGTCAAACGCTTGAGGGAATGCCAGCATTTTTGTAAAAGACTAATAATCTCCTTGTTCCTGGGATTAACTTGAGAAGGTATAGCAAGTTAAATCTAAATGCTTAAAAATGACAGGGAAATAAAAACATGCATTATTTGCCACTTGTGGACTTGACAGTGTCAGTATGGCTGGGATATGGACTGCTGTGTAGCCTCATGTCTCAGTGATTCGGGTGCTCTGAGGCTGCATGCACGTGGTGATGGAGGCTTGTTGCTGGCTGGGCACATACATTCTGTTGAAGCATGCATCAAGCCAGTGGGGTTACCTCCAAGAGACTTTAATGTGCTCATAGTCATCCTTTTTATGCAAAAGTTGCTGTCAGGCTGAGTGCTGTTCCCCTTTCATTTCAGGGGAGGGTGAAATTCAATGGTTCCCATTCTGCCCCCTGTTCCTTGTGGCTTTCTCCCTCCTCCTCTGCAGCTGGTGGGTGCTGCTTCCTCCCTGAGCTGATTCAGCTTCTGGAATTGCTGTGCTTTGTGCCAAACCCGTGAGATGTTTTGATTTGGGGGCGATTTGTTTGGGTTTTTTGAAGAATAAGGTGCTCTTCTGGAGGATTTATTTTTAAACTCCACCTGTGAACAGGCACCCAGCTTGCCTGTGGTTAGGCAAGCAGCTGAACTAGCACAAGGGAAAGGTGTGGTAACCCTGCTGTGCAGGTAGGGAGGCATGGGGGTGGCGGCAGGGGAAAAGGAGGCAGCTCCCAAACCGGCTTTGCCACCAGAGGATTGGCAAGGTGCAGCAGCATCCTTCCCCAGGTGCTTGCTGTGCCTCCCATTCCTCCCTGAGGTTGCTACCCGCATTCTAAAAGCTACTAAAGCAGGGTTCAAGGGAGCTCCCTGGGAGCCAGGGGGACTTCTGCTTCCTCTCCTTGGTGGCATGGCTGCAGGCACAGCCCCATGTGCTATAGCCACAGAGCCTGACCAGGCTGATGATGAGCCAGGGATATTTCCTAAAGAGGGAGGCTGTACAGTGCCAGTGGTGCTGAGACAGATGTTGCTTGTCCACTGTGTTCACACTACTGTAGGTAAATTGCTCTAATCATGTTCCTGGTCCAAATCCAAGTGTTCAAGTCTGGGCCATATCTGCAATTATAGCAAATTCTCTTGCTTAGTGTGAGTTGCAGGACCAGTGGAAGTAGTTGTGCCATGGTGGATGCGGAAAAGGACGAGAGTTGAAGTTGCTCCATATTAGATCTGTAGTACCCAGGCCCAGGTTCCTCTCCAGTAACCTGATTTTTCCCTGCACTGGAGCTCAGTTTGTCACAGCCCTAGGAAAGATGGGGACATTAGCTGCATTGTTATTACCTTACTAAGGAGCTTCTACATAGGTATTAGTTTTTTCTGGCTCACCTTGGTGAGGAATCCTGTCTGACAGCCATAGAGAGCCTAGCCCTTATAAAAACCACCCATAACATTCTCTCTGAGCATCTGTTAGCTGTGTCCCAATTGGCTCGAAGGATCTGTGTACTCGGTGCTTGTGAGCAAAAGCTATGGGAACTTGCCAAAATTATGCCCTTGGCTGCCAAGAGAAGAGGCACAGGGAGTCCAATTACTGGCTCTAAACAGTATAAAATAATGTTAAATAACTTCTGATTTTTAGATTTAATTAAAATGAAAGGCTGAATTGGCATAGCCACTTCTGAATTCTCAGTGAGGGGTAGGAGATTGCAGCAGAAATCTAGGTCTAGGGGAGGAACTTTTAAGTCATTCTAGTGGTGCTGAAAGACAGAGATCCAAAAGTATTTGGCTTTGCTCGCTGTGCCGAACATGCTCCTGTTCATGCTTTTTGTTGCTTGTTCCCAAGTGACAATGACACATTCACTTAAGTCATGGGGAAAAAAACTTAGATTTCAAAGCAGCTGATTATGAATCATACCAAAAGAACCCAACCACCCTCTACTGAGGACCTAAGAAAAATCTAGTTTGACTTTTACAGTCATGAGGGAAAAAAGAAGTTTGGGGAAGTAAAGCACCCAAAGTAGCCTGTGAGTCATCAAATATTGATACAACTTGACAAAAGTGATTTCTGTCAGCATGTCAAACTATGTATTTTGCAGTAATCTTCCTCTATTTGTACTGACATTGCCTTGGTCTGACTGACAACTGGTTTGCTTGTTCATCATGGGGTAATCTGTTTTGTTTCCTACCTCTGTATGAAGCTGAAGAAGAAAATTGCAGGTAGGCCCTTTGTAGGGAGACGGGGTCTTTCCTTCTCATCTCTGTGTGTGAAACATTGCACGCTGTGTTCAAGGAAGAAAAGAAAACCTTGGTTCTCCTGCTGTTTCTGGGATACTGTTATAACACCTTTCTAATGAAGGTCTCGTAGCGCTGCAGTGGAAGTCTGTCCCAGATGGGTCCTTGGCAAAAATGATACTGGAGAATTCCCACAGGTTCTTAAAAAAAAAAATCTACATGCCACTGATTTAGCTTCTTTAACTTGTTTAGTTTTTTTTCTTAAAGATGGAAGAATTAACAGTCCTCTGAGTCTACTAACAATTTTCTGGACTTTTTGGATGTTAGTCTAAATATGGGATTATAACTGCAGTACTGAAGTTTTATGTTGCTAGTTAAAATTATTGCAGGGGGTTGCAAAGTTTTATTCTTTTTGAACCTTTTGTTCCAAAAAGATACAGTAAATTCTAAGCACTTACTTTCCTAAATTGTACATTTTCTGAGACTGCAAAACCAATCCAACCTTAGAAATCCTGGCCTCTTTGCACTGACATGATATTGAGCAATGCTTGGGCAAGTGCATTTATGAAGTAACATGGTTGAAAGCTGCAAACCTATGTAATTATCTCCCTCCGGATGCACATGCTAAACTTTCATTGTTTCCATGTCACTTAAGCACTGTTTAAAGCTTAACTTCTTTCATGAATCTTACAGTATTTCATGGTGTGTTTTTTTGTTTAAGTGCAGTTCCTCAGAATCACCTTAGAAAGAATTCCAGCTTTCATTTATATTCCTACATTTCAAAAGCTGTAGCTTTTAAAAATCATAGCTGCTCAAAAATCACAAGATGTTAATTGAGCTGTATGGGAGGGGAAGGGGATGCTCCATGTATATTTAGTTTGTGTTTCTTTTTTCATGGGGAGAAATTCATCTGAATCATTGCTCTGAAAGTATTTGGTGTTGACACAGCTACTGCCAACCATGGTACAGTTCACCAAAGCAAATAGTAGGTAAACCCCACTCCAGTAATTTCCTTCTTTTTCCAGTGGGCCTACGCTACTACTTCTACCCCCCTAAATGCAGGACAGATCCATGTTTACTGGACTTAATGAGAGTGCTTGGTTTTCCCCGCCTCCTTGTTAAGTGGTGCAGGATCCCCAGTATTCAAAGTCCTTGTTGTATCTGGGAAATGATATATCATCCTGGTTGACCAAGGTCTTCCTGCAGACTGACTTGCTGTGTACAAGGGCTTCTCATCTTAGGGCACTAACGGGGGCAACTTTATTTGATAGATTCATAACAGAGCTCTTGCCTAGACCCGTATCCTCCAGTGTGAGTGCGCTGAGGACACACAAGTTATTAGGTGCCACAATGAAGAGAAGCTTAGATGTCAGTTATTTTAAATAGTATGACTCATCCCATGTCTTGTACTCTCTCCTTTCTTATGCTTTTTTTCCTTTTAGGCTACAGATCATTAGCTTTGCTAAAACCACTGTTGGTATCTTCAAGGTAGCTGGATTGCAGGGACTTGCCTTTACTGGACCAGACAAGTCTCTGATAGTCTGACTGTTTGAAGTGTCAGTTTAAAAATGCTTTTCACAAAAAAAAAAAAAAGAAAAAGGAAAAAAGATAAAATATTCTGGTAACAAGGCACTGGAACTGGATTCTGCTCATGCGAGACTTCTAAAGGAATGAAAACAAGAAATTCCTCCTGGTTTGCTGTCTGCTTAAATAAACCAATAATATACTTATCTAGTGAGGGCTGCTGGGGTCATGCAGGCAGATTATCAGTAAATCTGGCTGGTGCATTAGGTAGTTTGGTAGAAATCAGAATAGGAATAGAAATTGTAGATAACAGAAATATAATGCCCAAGAGAGGAGACAGCATGTCTTGAGTAAAGGGAATTTTTCTCCTGAATCTGTGAAAGTTTTTGAAGGAAGCTACTATAGGGATACAGCAGATCTAGCTGATACTTTGTCAAAACCTCCTTGAAAATAAAAGTATAAGCTATATTTCAGAGATATACGTTAGAACCATAGTTACCAGGGAACTAAAGAAAAAATTCTCACAAATTACTAAGTGGTTAAAGTAGGAAACAAGGAACTGGAATACCTGATTGGCTTCCCTGTTCTATAGCAGCTATTGCTGGGATGAAATCCTTCAAAGATCTGTTCTGTCGTTGGAGCTGTTTAACAGTCACCAATTATTTTAACTAGATGACAGAACTTGTAAAGGATACCAAAACTATTTACAATAATCTGGCCGGAAGCTGTCTGAAATGACCTGCAGAACCTCTTTTTGACACAGAATTAGAAATATGGGCAAATGAAATTTAGTGTCAATGAATGCAAAATAATGCTTGGAGGGAGAAAGGAAATAATCCTCTTTTGCTGAGGGGTAAAAAAAACCTAACAGTCTCTTGAAGGTACAATGGATAATGCTTAGTAAATGTCAGTTCAGTGTGTGATGGTGTTCAGCAAAATAAATAGAATAAGAAATTCTGAGAAAGGAATAGAGAACAAAATAAGAATTATCTTTATGCTATAGACCCATAAATATTTGCATCTTGGATAGTGTGGAGAATGCTGGTCATACCACCTCAAACGAAAACAGAAATAGAGAGGATTAGGAGACTTTAGGGTGAAAAAGTCTGGGGCAACTTTCCTTTGAAGAAAGACTCTTAAGTTGGGGGGGGAAGCAAACCACCAAAAAAAAACCCAGAGAGAAAATATGTAATTTTAAAGGACAGGCTGTACAGATCAGAAACAATACAATTATCAGACAGCAGGTTTAAATTAAAAGTAAGTCCAGCTCTGTCTTCTGCCCCTTCTGTTCAAGGTAGAGTTTTATCATGAAATTGCTGCAGGAAGTGTTTGGATGCCAGTGATACAAAGAAGAGATTAGGTACATATAGAGAGAATAAGGACTTCGGTAATTTTTAAGCCTTGATGCAGCTTCCAGTTTAGAAAGTACTGAAGCCCATTTTCCTGCGAGTCCAGAAGGGTGTTTGGGATGCAAAATAAATGATCGTCAGTGGCTGTTCCTGGCCACTGTTAAAATGTGGTTTATCTGCAGTGTCTTCAACAAGACACCTAACTTTTAGCTCTTTATGTTTATTTAAGGCAACTTCTATCATTGAGGATGAGAGCCGAGGGGAGGCTCAGATGATTCATGTGAGCCTAGGATAGATCCCCTTGTTTAGGTGCTTGGATTGCCCTCAGGAAGGCTTAGTCGCCTTGAAACAGAAATAACCTTACAACTAGTTTGGGCCCCTCAGTGAAAAAAGTGAGATGAAGTGTGTTCTCAGGGAGGGGTGTTGGGCCACAGAATGTTTTGTCTGTCCTATTACAGTAGCTTTTAAGTTTCTAAACAAGAAAAAAAGCTCGCATCCAAGTCAGTGGGTATTGAGCGCCTTAACTCAGAATGGTTTAGCGCAGTGACAGTGCGTATGTTGGGCTGCCTTTCAACTGTGTCTTGAGCTTGTTTAGCAAGGGGTGACTGCAGATGATCTTGGGTGTGATGAGAAGCTCCAGGCTAAGTTCCCAGGTTTAGTAATGTCACCTTCTTTTGCTTCCTGCCTCCTAACGGAGGTCGCATTGTCTGATGAGGGGCTGAGTTCAAGGATTGGAAACAAATCTTGCTGAGATATGGGACAAATGTTGTTACAGATTAACATTTAAATATATTTAATTAATGTAATTACATTTCCTGAATTAGACCCTACGTTGAGTACACTTGAGTACGTTCCACTGGTGCCCAAGAGAATAAAATGTGATTAATTTCATAAAAAGTTACTATCTTTAGACTAGATGCAATAAGACATAGTTCTGCAGGACTGTGCTGGGTATCCTGAGCTGAGCACTGAGACGCTATTTTGGTGACATGAGTCAGCTTCAGGAGCCACTGCGCACATGAGGGAGCTGGAAGAAGTCTTAAAGAAATTTGCCTTGCACTTGAGAGAAGCTATTTGAGTGTATGTCGTCCATGAGGGCGGCTTGCCAGACATGTGATAACTTAATCATACATCTGATTGTGGAGATTGCTTACAGTGGTAATAAATAAGGTAATCTGCTTTATTAAGAACCTTAAATAGGTACAGCATCTTTGTACAAGAGACTAGTTCTGAAGTAATGAAGTTTATCTACCTGTGCAAACGCCTCTTCTGTGTTGCTGTACTGCCAGATGAAACAATGGAGTAATTCATCTTCTTTGGTGTTCTAGATGAGGTAGTAAACAAGTAAAGTACCTAGTTCAAATTTAAAAAGGCTCAACTTCAATTTTTTTTTTTTTAAACTCTTGGCTACATTGTTGCTTTTCTGTAAGGTAGCCCTCCAGAGTATGCGCCTGTATGGTTTTTATGTTTGGATTTCTCAATTACCACCAGATGCTTTAGAAATGACATAACCATGGGGTGAGTGTGATCCCAGGCTGCAGGGTGTGAAGGCATTAGTCACCGCGGGCATGCCTGTGGTGAAAGGCAGGATTCCTCCAGCGGCCCACGGCACGACTGGTGGCCCAACACACCCAGGGTTTTGTTGTTTCTTGCCTCTATTGCTAACTCCCTGCAAACTCCTTAAAAAAATTGCTGTATCGTGGGAGAAGGATTTCCCACTCAGCCTTGTTTTGTACGCTAATTAATCAAGAAAGAACATGCTATCACCCAAAATTTTAATTGAATTGTTAAAATAGCAGTGATGTGAGGGAGGATTTAAGATATGATATGGAAGAGAAAAAGTAAAAATTGGGATTTTTTTTTTAAAAAAACCCCACACTTATCTCAATTCTATCATTCCCATAGCAAAGCTCATGTAACTCCATCGTACAGCTTTTTCAAGAGTGATTGAAAAAGACCTACTGAAGCACTCAGGGGAGAAGGGAGTCGAGAGATTCAGTATTTTCGAACTGCTGTCACACACAATCTCATGGTGAAATACTCTGCAGCACAAATGTGATAGATATGTCCCCAGTCAGCTGGCTTTTCATTGGAAATGTAACACTGAAACCTTCTCCTTATTCAATTTGTGGTGCAGTGGGGTGACCTGGAGAATGATCTGGGATGAAAGAGAAGCCTTTTATGACAGGTATTTTCCAACAAATTCCTAAAACTCAATGCTATAAGAATGTTCTGCAGAGTTCTCTGGGTTTTCTTATTGTTTTCAACAACATATTCCCCTAGTAAAAATAGAGCCCCTTTTAAAATGTATTTTTATGCATTTTTATTCAATTTTATTTATTTATTTATTACAACCCGTATAAGGAAAAAAAACCCTCTGCTGTAATTGCAGTAGGCATTTATTGCTTCTGCTGCCACAAATACAAAATGACTGGCACCTGAAATGGGGGCCATGGCAGGTTTAGCCTGAAATGTTTCTTTCTCCAAGACAAGGTAACCTAACCTTTTAATAGACAGATACATCACAAAAAATGTTATACTTTGGGAATTATTTATCAACACTGACAACCAATCAGCTTAGCAGCATTAAGGCAAAACTTCCTTCTCTGCCCCTGCTGAACGTCTGAAAAAGGCATTTCAGATGCACATAGTTTCCGTGTGCAATTAGCTGGAGGATTGGCTGCTTGTGATTTTTGAATCATTCAGGGAAGTAACACCTGCTTGGCTTCTAAAATTGTACCTTCATGATAGCACCACCTAGTAATTATTATTCTGAATCATCAGCAAGTGCTTATTACCACTTCACAGTAACAGTGGAATTAAAAATTCTGTGTCGTATTCCAGTAACAATCAAGCTCGAAAGCTAAAGACATGACTTTGGATAACTTAGTAGCAGTATATTATTGGGTCTCTGCTATATTCATTGAATGGTTTCTGAATGCTGTGTAGTAATTCCTGAGCTAAAGTCACCATTTAATTCTTCCTGGTGCATCATTCTTCCTGGTCAGAGCAGACTGTCCATCTTAAAAAAATACTGTTGGATTGGCTCTGGAAGAGGCTGGGGTCAAGTCTGTATGGAAATAAGCTCCTGCAGTCATTGCTTTGAAGGGTCAGAGGGGACCTGTGGAAGCAGTTGATCCCGGACCAAAAGGTGAGAAGGTGACTGAAAAAAGACAGGAAAAAATCAAAGGATCTGTAGTGGTTAATTTTAAGCTAAACAAAGTGCTTTGGATTCTTTCCTCAGTTCAGATACAGTTGAGCCCCAGATGGTTTTTTGCCTTGTTTTTTTTCTGTGAAGAAAATTTACTCTGGAGTAGACAGTGGTGTTTTCTCAGGACTTTAATCTACAAGGTGTGGGCATGCCTGGACTCTGGGAGTACCTTCAGCCTGAGCTGGGCAGCTGATTGCATGGGACACTAGCCCACCCTAGCAGTCTGACCCTTCTGTTTCCTTCCTTCAACTGGCACAAAAAGCATTTCTGCACACGAAGAAAAACAGCTCTAGTGGGTAAGAGAGAGCAGGTTGTTTAGTTTCATTTGGGACATGAAAGGCTCAACTTGGAAATTCTGTTCAATTTAGGCAAAGCAGAGGTGGTTTACGTAGAGATCACCTGGTCTAATGGCTGCCAGAAAAGCTCAAAGCATCTGTGACCCAAGAAAGTTCTTGTCAATCTTACAAAATCTGCCAAGCTCCTAAGCACAGCTTCAATCTGGCAGATTGCTGTTCTCTGATCAAATCAGCTCTAGGCAAAAGAGTTATCACCTATAAGTTGACACTTACAGGCAATGTTGTCACCTCTTTATCATCACTTTACCTTCTTTTGGATAAATTAAACAGATTGGCTAGATTATCTGTCTTTTAAATGTAGACCTTAAATAGAGCCTATCACTTTCATCTGAGCTCTTACTGATCTGATTTCATTAGATGCAAGTAGCTGATGTCAGGAGCTGTGGCTGCCCCATCCCTGGAGGTGTTCAAGGCCAGGTTGGATGTCCTTGCCCATGGCAGGGGCGTTGGAACTAGGTGATCTTTGAGGTCCCTTTCAACCCAAACTATTCTATGATTCCATGATAATTCTATGTGGTCTTCATTCATCTTCAGGTTCTACTGCTTGAGATTAATGTTAAATGGCCTACAGTTGCCACAGTGATCTCATTTGCAGTTCCTAAATATTGATAAAATACTTCATTCATTGTCCTCTAAAACATTCTTAAAGTGTATTTAACCAGTCTTCAACCCCGGTGGCTACTTGGCCCACCTTTCTAAACAAAATTCAGGGGAGGAAATGATTCTATGTAACAGACTTTCGACTTTTTAACTTTAACAACTGCTGTATAACTTCTGTGACTTGCTCAGAAAACAGTACCTGCTGACTTTCAAAGCTCAGGCAAAATACTGCTGTGTTAGGGTGAGGAGGTGACAGACTTTCTGTCTCAGTA
Organism: Piaya cayana; assembly: GCA_013389865.1. Lineage (NCBI taxonomy): Eukaryota > Metazoa > Chordata > Aves > Cuculiformes > Coccyzidae > Piaya > Piaya cayana. The sequence continues at coordinate 99,169 of WAAB01018798.1, forward strand.
TACTTGAAAGCCTCAGCTTTTCCAGCAGCAAGCTGGTGAGTGGGAAGCCACCACTGAAGTTGGGGCACCTGAGCCAGGTGTGCCCACCAGCCCATGCTGTGCTAATGGCAGCTTTTGGGAACATTGTGCTTCTCCATTTTTCTTAAAGGTGAGTGATGAACATATAACAGGGACCCAGTCACAGTCAGAGCAGCATGTTTTGCTGCTGTTGCTATTAGTACCTGCAATTCAGCCATAGTCTAATCTCACAGATGTGGCTTGATTTAACTTAATTTGAGGGTAATATCCTACAATATTGAGAGATATTTATGAAGCAAGTTCTTTGAAGCTCTTTCCTCCTGCTCTTAGCAGCACTTAGTCTTGGTGAATGCCTTTTATCTTGAAACAGATTTCAGTTAGCCATTAAGAGAGCTGAATAGTGGTGCTATTTCAGTTGACTCTGTGATATTCTGCTCTTGCATATTAACTTTGCTGTTCTGCTTCCTATTCTAGTTGAGTCTTAATGTTCTTGCACTGCTAATGGCTGTTTATTTCATTTAAGATTGTATGCTGGGGAGGAGGCAGAAAAGGAGTAGAAATCTAACTGAGGAAACAAGGTGTCCATATGTATGTGTATATATATAACCGTTAATGATTTTTCCAACAGCATCAGCAAGATGATTCTTGCACAAAACACTTTTGGTCTGTTAACATAGCACAGGATCTCCCTGACCCTCACTCCCTGCTGCAGATATGTTTGGCTCTTCTCTGGTTTGTTTTACATGCTTGGCAACTTCTGAACAAGGGCAAAGGAATGAAAGAAAAAGAGGAACCCTTGCCAGAGGAGTGGGAAGCGAGATTGCAGGCTGAGAAGGGAGTTTGTGGTTTGGGGAGGGACAAAGAGCTGGGAGTTGGCTATACTCTTCCTGGCACAGAGATGCTGCATGTGCTGCCTTTTGTTTGTTTCTCTTCTCAGGCAGCAAAACTGCCCAGGTTTCCTGGTATGCTCCATCAAGGTTTTGCTGCAGCACTCTATTTCACTCCAGTTTAGTCTCTCCAGTTTCTTAATGGAGATACAACTGAACCCTTCCCTAAAACAGTCAGAGGACTGTAGTGTGTCTCTCTCTCCCATTTTGACCCTGAAATCTTCCCACATTTTAAATAAAAAGCCCCTGTAGCACCTTGCATATTTTTAAGAAATTGATGATGGATATCTTATGAACTAGAGGTCTTTCCATTTTCAATGTACTATTTTACTGAGAGAACTGAGACAGAGTAGTTATTTCTCGTACTTGTATGCAGGTCAATCACTTTCACTTGCACCTTCCTGCATGAACAAGGAGCTGCCCACTGATGAGGGTGCTCCTTTGAAGTAAACAACAGTTTGCAAGGAAAACCCCTTACCAGCATTGAGAGACCAAGGTAGTATACATATATATATACATACAAACATATCATAGGAGAGAAAGCTATAGAAGAAAGAAATATGATCTCAGCAGTCATAGCTTTAGAAGCTATTGGGTATTATTACTATTTTCCTTTCTTCTCAGAGAAACTTCCTGCAATGAGTTGTCCAGGCGTTTGGACAGTGCTCATAGTGATTATATTTTATTTTTAGCTTTGGCTCACATAGTTACCAAGAATACTTTCATGCTGAACCACTGCAAGATGTTTCTTAAAGGACTGCTCTGCCGTGTATGTGCCAGTGCTATAGGAAGATAAGCAGAACTGGAATGGAGGTGTACCAGGTTCCAGTTGTGTTCCAAACTTCACACAATATTGTGGTCTCGAAGTACAATTGTGTTGTAAACTTTTCCCTAAATGCCTTTCTTCAGGTCACCCTAAGGAAGTTTCCTCCTGCCTCTGTTGTTCAGAGTGTTTACATGGCCACAGACAACTGAAATAACTTAATTTATTATTTTACATTAAAATATAAAAAACTTTGACTTTAAAAAAAAAAATGTTGTCTTAGGTACCAGTTAACAATGTGGAGTACAAGTATTGGTACAGCTGAGGTGGAAGCATAGGTGACCAGAGGTGGGAATTTCTAAGCCATGTTTGCTACCTTAAAAGACTTAATATATATTTAGTCTTTCAGTCACGGCACGTGATACCTGCTAGAGCCTTTAGAAAGATTGCAGTTTCTTACTGCCCTACTTCATAAAGCTATTTTTCTAATAAGGTTGTTTTCTAAAGGGTAGAGATAAGAACTGCAGAGGAAGTAAATGGTAACCATCAGCCACTGTAAATGGAAGAGCTTTACTTGGAGTCTAAAAGAGAAGTCCAGCCCGATGCATCTTTGTCCCTGAGAAATAGTTCAGCAAGTCTCAGTCCTATTATCATGAAAGTACAACTTATAAAATTCAAGTTATTTTCTAGTCTTTCCTTCTTGCAGGAAAGAAGGACTTATATTTTTAGCCCAAGCTATATCTATTTCTTTGTCTCCATTACCTCCTGCAAGAAAGCAATTTGTTTCTCCCTTTCTTCTCACTCTTCCATGTCAGATCATTTGAGACTTCAGTGGTTTCTCAGTGTGGCTCTGGTTGGCACAGATGAATCTTGCCTGTTCTGGGTGGCCTGATTATTTTCCAGGTACACTTCATTCATGGGCAATGCGGGTGCTGCAGGAAGTGCCTTTGAAGCAGGGGAGATGCTCAACCAGTCCTTTGGCAACGGTGGTATGTGGTTAGTGGAGGGTCGTTCATTTTGGAAGACATACAGAAAGGATAAGAGAAGAGGTTTTGCTCCTGGGGTGGGAGAAATGTTGATCAAAGCTGAGAGGTTGTAAGAGATGATGAACAAAGAAAGTTATATAAAAATTGATATAAATTATATATCCCTGAATATAGCCAAGACTTCAGGAATCTGGATTAACCAAATAGCCTGAGACTTGAGGTGTGTTTCACGTGTCCTCTCTGAGGTATCTCAAAGGGACTCGATCGTCAGAAAATGATAAGCATGCTGCCTCTGAAGCTGCTGCCCTCTGTTCTCTAGATCAAGAGATTATTTAATCTCTCTGAAAAACGTCCAGTCTCCACTTTGCATTTCAGCTGGTGCACCTACCAGGCAAAAAATGAGCCAGCACTACCAGTAGTTAGAAACTTCCCCCTGGCTTTGTGTCCCAGCATGCTGAAACACATACTCGGTGCCTTTGGGGCAGCACCTGTCTGTGTTTGTAGTGATTTCTTACTCTACTACCCTAATGTTTCATGATGTACTTTCTGAGATCTCAAAAGTGAAAGGCTGAGCAGTGCTGTTGACTTAAATGCATTCTTCTTGCTTTTGTACGTAGCTTGTAGAATCTTTTTGTGGGTTCTTTACTGTTATGTATGAATACTTTAAGCATTCAAAAATGTATCCATGCGCTAGTCCCACTTCCAGAAGTAGAAAAGAGGAAGTTGAACTACCACACTGAGCCCTGCTTCCTTCAGGAGCTTGTGTGTCATGACCCTAAACCACATTGCCACACTGTTGCTTTAGTCTCCTAGGTTTGCAGAGAGAAGAATAAAATATGGAGATGGCTGAGGAAGTAACTGGGGGATAAGAAGGACAAGGAGATAGGGCTGTGTTTGTGTCACCTTGATGTTGTGCCAGCAGCTGCCTCAGCCCCCTTCTGTGACTCGGCCAGGAGAGATGCCAGTGGGTGTCCAGACCAGTGCTGACAGGCATCTTTCATGCTCTCCTGATCCATCTTCGCATAAAGTGTTATCCTCTGTACTTCTGCCGCTGGGCAGCTGCTCCCTGGCACACCAGAGGTGGTGGTTTGCTTCCAGAGTTGTGGTGGTGGCCAAAAAATCTGGCTTCCCCAGGGCATGCAACCTGGGCAAGGTGTCATGACATGTGTCGTGCCCCCGACCCAGCTCTTCTTTCCCCACATAGGAACAATGTAGGCTGTAGTTCTAATAGTTTTTAAGTATTTTGAACTATCATAGAACTGGCAGCCTTTCTTAGACTGACTGGCCCTGGGTAGTGAGAAGTTGGTTGATGTCATGCAAGTCTGGCATGCCTTTAGAAGGTACTTCTTCACATGATTTATCTGAAGGGTTTTTTGAAGACTGGCTGAAAATCCCTCAGTCCTTACAGAGTGCCAATCTTCTAGCCTGGGCAATTGTATGGCTCATTTTTCCCAGGAGAAAGATTAATGATCTTCAAGGTTTGGTTTTGTAATTTGTATTGGTTCTCTTGAAAGAAATGCACAGGTGGATCACTTTTACCCTGTAGAAGAAGAAAGGTCCCTGGACCCTCTTCTGGACCAGGGCTTATAAATTTTACCCTGTGATACAGTAAAGGCCTTGGGCCTCCTGGGTGTCATCTTGAGTGTTAATTTATTTTCTAAAATATCAGAAATTCTGGGATGCATGTATTTTGCAGTACTTTCTTCGTGATCACCTGCTGACTGCATCTATATTGGATTCTGGAATAACCTAACTCGAGTTTATTCCTCATATGTTCAAGGTACCTCATTACTGCAGGGAGCCACCTGAGAAATGTGTTAATGGCCATATGCCAATGCACTCAGCTCTGTAAAAACCTCTGAGATGAACCTGCTCTGACTACTGAAAGCCAGAAACAACTACCCTCTTGTCTACACCAGAGAAACTACAACTTGTTAATTTGCCATCAGCCAGCAGCTGCTCTTGGGCTGGCAATGGTGGAGCTGGTAAACGGAGCTCAGGCATATTTTACACTGTAATAAAACATAATTTGGAATTACAGAACAGACTGGTAATGCTGCCTATTACCAAAGTTGTTTGACACTTCCCATTATAAGACTCTATTTTCAGCCACTTTCAAGTTTGCCAATTTTTAACAGCTTGCACTGAGATTTCTTTAACTTGGTGTCTGCCTCTTGCTGCATATTCTGTTATTGTTGTTTAAAAAAGAAAAAGAGTATTTAGCCAGAGCAGCTCAGCTGTTTCTAAGAAAGAGGACTGAGAAAATACCTTGTTAGTCCTGTTAAATTTAGGTGACCTTTTCTTTTAACAGCTCAGAGGCAGGATTTGGCAGGGGAGGGGGAACTGCTGTCAGAGATGCTTGTGCTTTTTCTATTGACCAAAATATGCTGAAGTGCAAATCCTCAAACCATTTCAGTTAACACCAGCTAGCTGGTCTTTAATTAATAGCAGCAAATTTGCCCAAAGAGGTGATGCTTGCAGGCTGGGTGAGTCTGGTCCTGATGGTGTGGAAACCGTTTCTGACCCAGGCCCAGGAGCCTGGCTCTGTGCTGATGCTTGGGGATATGGTGCCTGGCTTCTCTGTGGCTCTCGACTGAACCCGGGCCATAAGGAGGAGGGATCTGAAAGATTTAAATGGGGCAGAATGAGATTGTGACCACAAGAGCAGTTTTTATGTACTTGTGAGAGCTTGAAGTAGTGTGTAGTAGACCTGTAGTGCAGGTAGAGGTCCCTATAGATACCTATACATTGTTCTTGCTGTCTACTAGCTTATTGCATTCCTTGTAACTTTGTGTGTTAAGCTAAAAATTAAAATTTTTAATAGTGATTGTCAATGGCTTCTTTTTTTTTAATGGTAGAAACCAGATTATTATTGTAGAACTCTACAGGCAATCAAAGCTTAATTACTTTTGCTCTTGTTCACTGTAGTTTTTTCCTGGGTAACATGTGGCTCTTTACTTACTCTTCATCTTTTTATAAATATACTGTTTGAAGTTGGGTGTTACTCCTTTTTGTGCATTACTACAGGTGCTGGGGAGATTTTGATCCATCCATACAGAGACCAGGGTTTTGTTTTCCACTGGCTACTGCTAGCAGCTGAAGGGAGGAGGAAAAGCAACTTATGCCTGTCTAGCCAAGCAAGGAAATCTATACCTGCTTTTAGAGATGCTGCCAGTCCACTGGTTGCAGCAGCTACAGTCTGGCTCTCAAAATTGCCTTATCCTTTCCGTTTTCTATTAGCCTGCTTACGTGGAAATTGCAGGAGCATCTCATGGCTTGTCTTGCAGAGCTCCTAAAATCTGCAGACTCAGCATATCTGGATTGGTGTACAAATAGCATTAGCCTGTATCTGCTACATACCTGCAGCTACAAATAGTAGGGTGACTGAAAGCCCACACCAAAGGGCTCACAGGATCATGAAATCAATTATATTACTTATTCCAGGCAAACTGGGTTGTGGTGGAGTTCAGCCATCCAAACACGTGAGCTTAGCACTGGAGATGAAGCATGACTGCAAGAAGACTGTGCTTAAATTTAAAAATAATATTTGAAAATTTAATTAAAACTCACACCTTCATTATACATTTTCTCAGTACATAATGGTATCAGGTTAAGAGACTTTAAACCTAAGGCAATTTTTTATATTTATAGTCACAATTTTTAACAGTCAGCGTTTCTCCTGCTTCCCTGGTTGGCATGAGAAGCCCACACAGATAGAGAAAATTATGGAAAAAAGTAAAACAGAATATAGCTCAAGCAAAAGGCTGCCAAACACACACAGTTCAAAAGAAATAGTGCAAGATGTTTTCTCTCTTTTTTTTTTCCTGTTATCTGCTTTGTGAAACCATTCTACGGCTGAAGGTGGATAGGAATCCTTTAATGACCCATCAATAAAACCACTTAGCAGAGCTGAATAGCAGCTGTGACAGGTGACCTTCCTTTTTTCAGAAGTGCTCTATTAGTTCTCATTATCTTTCCCTTCAGACACTTTGGGGGCCTTTCCAGCCCACTTTTTGTCTCTGAAGTAAACTGTGTTTCTTTCCTTCTGGAGGTGAGTCCACGTGATTTGTTGAGAGAGTACATAATTCACTGAAGATGCCTATATACCAATACCTTGCTTGCCATGACAGAAGTGCTCTCACTGAAGAGGAGGCAGAGGCAGAGAGGAAGAGCAGCAGGAAGAGATGGCCTGAGGGTTGGGGCAGTAAAATGCTCATTCCTTGCTTAATTCTGCTCCATCATGGAGACTAATGGTGCCACTTTTTCCCTCTCCCCCAAGTGTGTTTTTTAGAGCAGCTGAAATACTGTCCCCGTCCTTTGGCTAACTCTGCAGTGCTCTTCCATTGCTTCAGTTCTTCTCAAAAACCCGTGAAGTCAAGTAATAACTTTTTGGGGTTCTCTTTTCTGTCTAGCAAAGATGCTGACTGGTTCCCAGGCTTGTGTCCATACAGATGTTGCTTACTTGTTCCCAACTCTCTGGTATTTGGGATTAGAAGAAGCTGTGGTGTATTAACTGAGCTTGTGAAATTCAGTGGTTTTACCGCTGCCAAACAAGAGGCTTTTTAAAAAGTTCTTGCATCAATATTATTTGTACTCCTATGACTTGCTCTGTGCAACTTGGACCTTTGCAATGATGTTGGTAGATGGTAGCGATGAATAAATAATCAAATCTGTTAGTATGATGCTACGTTTTGCTCTGATTTACTTGCAGATATTTGAAGTGGATATGAAATTGGACAGAATTGACGTGGAAGGGGAGACAGCTTTTTACTGAGATATCTGTTCCTTTGAAGCAAACAGAAATGTTGTGCTGCAGTATTCTGATCAGGACAGAGTAATTGTGTCCCATATTTCATGTTTTAATAGCAGCCTTGTCTTATCCAGTTCTGCTTTAGATATGAAAATGCAATTTCTGAGACTTCAGCAGGTAAAACAAGAAACTTCATAGGGAAAGAACTAGAAATGAAGTTTCTGCAGACATGTTTTCTTTTTCTAAATGCTGACAAATAATTCCTGCCAAATGCTACATAAAGGAGAAAAAGAAACATATGGCAGTTTAACAGGAGTGAAAAGATGAGCTAATCCAGCATCCAACCAGTCTTTGGATGAGACTAAAATAAAACCAACCAGCCTTTATCATGCTTGATAGCACCACTATAATTAGGAGTCTGTCACCAGGTTCATAATGAGCCCTTGGCCCTATTTTCTGGGGTTTATAGTCTACTGTTAAGAGTCACTTTGGGTTGCAGTTTGGCATGGTAGGGCTTACTGGGCAGAAGGTTCAAATCTAGCATGTAGGTTTTAGATGAAATGACTGTTAAAAGTTAGGGGGTTGTGCCAGCAATGAGTTAGTCATGCTTATATTCTGTCCTGAGTGTTTAAGGAGTCAGGCTCTAATGTGATTTATTTGTCTTTAACATAAAAAATATAAATGTGTGGTTCAGTATCACAGTGTGCTCACTTAAGCTGCCATGTGAGGAATCAAGAATGTAAGGAATCAAGATTTTTATTTATATTCCCCCTCCCCCTTGGTTTTATGAACTCTACATCAGAATCTCTGCTGCAGAGCTAGGGCTAGTCTTTGCTGTACAATGCCTTAAAAATGTAAGGAATGAGTCTTCTTATAATTACAAGTCAGGTTTTCAATCTTAGGGAGAAGTCTGGCAAACAAGGCAAAAATCCAGCCTGCTTCTCCTGTCTTTCCCGCCATCCTTGGGGCTTAGTCAGCTGCTGGCAGGGGGACCGTCTTTGCAGAAGGTGGCTTAGTTGTGTACACAGTCATGCAGTTAATTCTGAATAAAGGGGTTTAAGCTTCAGGACGTGTCCATTTTTTTCTGAACACAGAATTATTGCATAATCCAAAGTACCAGAAGCTCAAAGGAGCACTTCCTAACCTATCTCTGTTGTGTATTGTCCTCTCCTCTCCATTGCAATGATGGAGATCCCCAGCACCTCAGGATGTCTAATGTAGCTGTTTGAGAATGTCCACAGGAGACAGGGCAGAGCTCTTACAACAGCATCTCCTCTGCAGAATGTGCTTCTCGTAATGAAAGGTCAAATCCTTGTATGTTAAGACTGCAGGTTTGGATTACAGCTAGATGCCTAGCATGTCTTTCATAAACACTGAAGTTCCCCTGCAGCCTTGTGTGCCAGATTCTTAGAGTCTGACTTAAAAGGAATAGCTAAACAACCTCAATAACTTGAGCAAAACCTGATTAGGTCAATTCTGTCCCAGCATGATTCAACCTTCTGACTTGTATGTGAAAGCAAAAGTGAGCCGAGGTGTCTCCAGTTCATATTTAATATACAATAAATGTTAACTTTCCCTCCCAAACACTTCAGGGGAGGCTTTGATGTTCACCTGATGAAAGTGAATGGGTTGAGGGAGGATGAAAATTCATGAAATGCTGTAGTAATCCTAGGGCTAGCAGGGCGGGCAGCCGAGTGGTGACTCTGAATTGTTGTTATAGAGAAGAGATTTAAAACCTACACACATGAGTGCTGGAGACCAGGGAGGGTAGTGTATATCATAATCCCACCATCCCCTGCTGTACTGCTTCTGCTTGTCAGAAAGAGAAAGTCTGTGCTGCTTTTCTGACAAAGAGACCTCCCCAAAGCTCTACATTTATGAATTAGTAATTCATAAATTAGCAGCTGTAGGTTGGCAGTCTCTTCAGAGTGCTATGCCAGGTTTTGCTTTCTCAGATGAGAGGCTGACCCGTAAAAGCTGTGCCCATAAACACAGGAGTTGAGAAATCCTGTTCCTTGAAAAGACAACATGCTGTTGAAGGCCATTGTGCCTTGTCTCTAGGCGAGGCACTTCAAAACCCAATGGGAGGTAGGAGCTGTTGCCTCTTGTAGAACCCTTGGCCCCAAGCCCCCGATCCTGCTGTACACCATTCAAACCCTGCTGGCACCCCTGCCACTGACTTCTAACCTAGCTGGCCAGAGAGGACAATAGGAAGGAGAGAGTGGTAACATATGTGCCTCTGTACACACACGTTCTTGGCTTCTTTGCCTATATCTGCTGGCAAGCACTTGGTAGGAAGCAGCTGCTGACACTACTAGTTGCATTACACTCTTTATTTGGGCCCCATGCTCTCCAGCAGGAGCCACAAAGCATGAACTTGAACTAAACTGTGACACCCTTCCAAGGAAAGGAGGAGAGATTATGTAAACAACAAGGGACGAGAGGCAGGAAGGGCCCTCTGCTTGGTTCTTGGTTTGCAGAGGTGCAAGTCCAGGGCTTATTGACCTTGTGACAGGATGAGGGAGGACCTGGGCAGACATTGCATCTCAAGGTGATCTCTCTGGATAAACGGCTACTTGGAGGGACATTACAAGAAAGCATGTTCTAGCATACCTGTAAACGGAGGTATGTATAACCTGCGAGGGGAGTGCAGTGAATGGGTAAGATTCATTCAGCCTTCTTCAAAAAGCCACCAGGCATATGGTGCATAGAAACCGCTCATGCTAACAACTAGAGAGTGGCATCTTGAAGATTAGTGCATGAACATGGGGAACCTTTGTGAATATGGTTTTAATCATTAGAAAAAACAGGCTGATGTACTCAATCAAGATATAAGCTGATCATAGAAGAAAGCAGTGTACAATAATCTCATTGAAAAGAAGGCTTTTAAAAATTTCCCTAAATTAGAATATATTTGATCTATTCGCTTGTTCTTAATTTACAGAGAAATGTGGAAGTACCTTCCAATTTCTGTGTCACAGCAGAAGCTTGCGTAACCCTTCAACTCCTCTTATTTTCAAACTACAGTAGAAATTACAAAAGGAAAAGTTGCAGTTGATGTGGAAAACACAATTGGTGTCTACAGAGTCTTCTGCTTTAAAATGCCCATTTTATACTCTTCTCCAGAAGGTGTGAGAGCTCAACTTATTAGCAGGGCTTTTTTTGGTATGTGTTATTAAACATTTTTGAGGAAAAAAATGCCCCAAATGAAAGGAAATTTTGCAGTGCTTTTTTCTTTTTCTCTTTTGTTCTTTCCCCCACCCCCAACAGTTGTATCACACTTCCTATCCTTTCTAGGTATATGTAGTTCACAAAAATATATAGACGTGCATATTTGATATTGCCACTTCTTGGAACCTCAGAGTTCATTAATTCATGCTTAGCAGCAACTTCCTCTTCTGTTGCAAACTGCTGCTGAGTAAAGTATTAGCCAATCTTGAAAAAGGTTATTAAAAAAAGATCAACTCTAAACCAGCAAGGATAGAGTCTGGGTGTTTATCTTCTCTAAAACATACCAGTTGTTCCCCTCTTCAAATAAGAAAATTATGCATTTTTCTTCAGTTGTAATATTTTGCTACTCAATTTTACTTGCCAAAAATGGCCCTATCTCTTAAAAAAAACCCCACTATCTGTTCTTATGACCCATAGAATACTTTCAGAAAACTGTTTTTCTGTTGCTTTGGTAGTCAAACTAATGTGCTTCAAGCTGCAAGCTTTTGTTTTTTTCCTAACCTTTCTGGAGCTAATATTTAAAAAATTTCCTAAAATATAATTTTGTGTAGTAGTGCTGCAGAGGCCAAAGCTTTCCCGTTTGTTCTCAAGCTTCTGGGTTTTATTTTGAAAGTTCTTAGCTTTTGAAAACTTCAGAGTTTGACAAAACTATAGAGTGGAGAAAAAACAGACAGCATTTAGCAAAGCCAGTGATTTTCACCTGGTGGCACATCATCAGCTCTCACACTTTGGGGTGGTATTGCTGTGCCATCATTCCTCTGCCATGTTTGAGGACTAAATGCTGCCTGTTCATTGGGTATCTTGTCTTACTAGTATGTACCTACAAGTTTTATTATTCCAAGTGATCAAAGGGGAAAGCATAAGAGCATTAAGTTCCTCTCCCCTCCACTACTTCCTCTGAGGTTTCAGAAGGGGAAATCTCTACTACTCTGGTCCCCTCCTCAGCCTTTTCCAGTCCTCCTGCCTCGACAGCTGCCTCCTCTTCCATTTCTCAGTAGTTCCTTACAGCTCCTCCAAAGAGCAGCATGATTCTTGCCTTTTTCATTAGTGCCACCGGTAACTCATCATGGAGCAGTTCAATTGCCTGTGCTTATTTATTTCACTCTGCTGTTCTTGGTTGTGAGAAGCAGGAAACTATTGCTGTCTGTCTTCAAGCTCAAGAAGAGGCCACTGAGATACATTAGTCTCCAGCTTATTTGAAAATACTGTTCTTTTGCAAAACCAGAAATACCGCAATTATTTTTAGCAGAATATCTCATTTGCAAAGTTGCTGATTTAGGTTTTCCATTTGCCTGGGCTAACATTATTTTTCAAGCCCGTTATGTGTTTATAATTATAGACATCCATTTAAAAAACAAAATCACTTAGTAGGGAAGCAGAGGAGACCTGCACTTAGTCAGCATGCTCTGCAGACTGACTGTTGTAACTTGATGTGAGAAGCCAGCCTAAGCTCTCTCCTCAGATTTTTTTTTCACAGTTTGGCTCCTTCACAGCACTTACTGCTTTCTGCTGACCAAGAGGAAGGGCTGGGAATAATTTCAGAATTATTTTTCAGAAATAGTTTTGCTTGTGAGAGAGGCAGAGAGTTTTTACCTTTGCAGGCAAAAACAAAAAACAAAACCCAAAACCAACAATAAAAAAACCTCAAACAAAACCCAAACAAACCAAACCCCCCCCCCCCCAAAAAAAAAAAAACCAAAACCCCAACCACAAGAAGAAATAAGCAAAAGCAGATACTTTGAAGTGCCATGGTGGATTGAATTGTGTGCATGTTTTGGATTTGTGCACACATGGTAGGAAAAGCCAGCAAAAGTCTTCATGGGATTTTACAGAGCAGAAGTTAACGCAGATGCCAGATCCTTTTATCATTTCTTTGGTTGTATGCCATTGTCCCTGATGACCTTCTCCAGCCTTGAAGTAGTGAACACTTTCGCTTCCATTAAATATGCTTTTTTTTGGTTTTAACCACTTCCTCACCACTCCACTAATAATATGGTTTGTAGCACCAGAATCACAGAATCACAGGGTTGGAAGAGACCCACTGGATCATCGAGTCCAACCACTCCCACAAAACACTAAACCATGTCCCTCAGGACCTCGTCCACCCGTAACTTAAACACCTCCAGGGAAGGCGAATCAACCACCTCCCTGGGCAGCATATTCCAGTGCCTAATGACCCTTTCCGTAAAAAACTTCCTCCTAATCTCTAACCTAAACCTCCCCTGGCGGAGCTTGAGGCCATTCCCCCTTGTCCTGTCCCCTGACACCTGGGAGAAGAGGCCAGCTCCCTCCTCTCTACAACCTCCCTTCAGGTATTTGTAGAGAGCAATGAGGTCTCCCCTCAGCCTCCTCTTCTCCAGGCTAAACAGCCCCAGCTCTCTCAGCCGCTCCTCATAAGGCCTGTTCTCCAGCCCCTTCACCAGTTTTGTTGCTCTTCTCTGGACACTCTCCAGAGCGTCAACATCCTTCTTGTGCTGAGGGGCCCAGAACTGGACACAGTATTCAAGGAGCGGTCTCACCAGTGCCGAGTACAGAGGGAGAATAACCTCCCTGGACCTGCTGGTCACACCATTTCTGATACAAGCCAAGATGCCATTGGCCTTCTTGGCCACCTGGGCACACTGCTGGCTCATGTTCAGCCGGCTGTCGACCAACACCCCCAGGTCCCTCTCCTCCTGGCAGCTCTCCAAACAGACCTCACCCAGTCTGTAGCTCTGCATAGGGTTGTTGTGCCCCAGGTGCAGGACTCGGCATTTGGCTGTGTTAAACCTCATGCCGTTGGACTCTGCCCAGCGGTCCAGTCTGTCCAGATCCCTTTGCAGGGCCTTCCTACCCTCCAGCAGATCGACACTTCCACCCAGCTTAGTGTCATCTGCAAACTTACTAAGGGTGCACTCAATGCCTTCATCCAGGTCATTGATGAAGACATTGAACAGGGCTGGACCCAGCACTGAGCCCTGGGGGACCCCACTTGTGACTGGCCTCCAGCTGGATTTAAAACAGCACCACCTGTTTTTCCCCTTATAGGTGCTTAGGTGCATTGCTTTAATAAATACAAGTATTTGGAGAGAGAGAAGAATTGATCTGGAAGCAGCTTTGGCGGATTTGTGGGGGTTGTTTATGACAGAACTACTAGTATAGAGAACTTCTGAGGATCTACTTTTTCCAATTAATATCTATGGTTTTTCTCCACCCCGTGCTTTTCCCACCCTGTTTCTTCTCCACCAACTCTTCCATTAGAAAGGGTAGGTTCCACAACCACCCATGTGTTTGTGGTCTGCCAGAGGCAACTGGTATGAGGTTAAGTTCTTCCACAGCCTCCTTATGTAGACCTAGGAAAGGTGTTTGTGCTTCAGGTGCTCTGTCTGAAAGCATAGGCAATTCAGAGCTTTCTTGCACTTAAGTTCATTGCTTTTGCAGTTGTTCTTTTTGGTACTGCTTGAAGATACAACAAGTGCTGCAAGCACTCTGGCTGGTGGTCAGAAAAGGTCTCCTTTGGTCATGCAGGAGGATAGCTACTTTCTTTTTTCACTCTTCTCTCATCTTGAGATGCAAGAGTTGATATCAAGAGCTATTGGACAGATCACAGTCCCTCCTCCAATCCAAATTCTATCAGCTGTTCCCATGGTTGGAATTAGAAGGGATGCCTTAAAAAGTTTAAATAGTAGGTCTTCACACACCTGGCTGCTTTTGACAGAAAGAGAAGGGAGCATCATCCAAATAGCTCTGTGGGAGGCTTTGAAGGTTGGTAACCTCTGTAAAGGTCTGGACAAGCAGTGGGCTGAGAGCAGTCACTTCTTCAACTCATGTAGCTGTACCTGGGAGATGATACTTGGTCACAAGCTGTCATTGATACTCGTGACTTGTCTCATGGCAAATAATTTTTCTGTGCTTGAAGAAGTTGGGTAAGGACATAGTCAAGGAATTGTGTGCTTCGGACCTAGAGTTGTGTTGTTGTGCATGCCTAGCTCTGTTATGTGGTCATGGCACCAAGAGGATTCATCCTGGCTAGTTGTCACAATTTGCTATCTTGAGTATTAAGAGAACAGATTATTTTGGAGAAGATGATCCACGAACTCACCTCAGTTTTGACCTTGGTGGATGAAGCACAGCAAGCCTGTCATTGGTCCTGACAAGAAAACCCAGTGGTATGGGAAGTCAATCCACACAACATCCAACTGATGCTTCTTGGAGAACCTCAAGATACAACAAATGCAGTTATCAACGGAGAGTTAAACTGAAGGTAATGGCAGAAAAGGATCTGTTGGTATTCTCGTAGTGTAGTTACACTAGGGTGCTCTTCCAGCGTGGTATAGGCATTTATAAATATGGGCTTGGAGGAGGAGAGGCTTCATGAAGTACTGTGAGCTAGAAGGCCACTTAATGTGGTGATACTGCAGGAGGAATTGGACCTTCTTCTGTATCCTTCATCACACAAACCAGAGGGAGAATTTTCAGCTTCCATACTTTCCCCTCTGTTCCCACTGAAATTCATCACCACCTCAAACTGTGCCTTTGTGGGACAAAATTTTTGGCCTCTGTCCATATGTACCTGTGTTTGAGATAAAACCATACAGGAACACACCCTTTGTTTGTACTCTTTTAATAGTCTTCCACAGAACTGATCCTGTCTCCCCTCCTCCCCCTCAGTTTTTTTGCAGCCCTTTCCTGAGTTGGGTTACTCCCACGCAGCACTGTGTAGCAGCACAGCTGATAGTGGGCTGTGGGCTGAAGACACATCAGCAGTGGCGTAAGCAGAGAGGGAGCCAGGACTTTGTTGTGAATCTCCAGCCTCATCCATGTCTGTCGAGCTGTCTGCATGCTCATGCTGTAAACCAGGTCTGTGAAATGCTGCAAAAGAGTATTTCTGTGGAAGCAATGGTCGCCCCTAACAGGGGTGTGGGAACTAATCTCTGTAGGAGAAGGGGAAAGACTGGAAATTCTTTCTAGTCAGCCCTATCTTGAAAGGATTTCTTTCATGGAGTAATACTCTAAAGCTCTGCTAATGCTGAGGGGCGTGGTTTAGTATTTGATAGGAATGGTTGGACTTGATGATCCAGTGGGTCTTTTCCAGCCTGGTGATTCTATGGTTCTATGAAGAGGTAACCCTGCTGCCCTCCAAAGCAGACTGATAAAATCTCCTTCCATTGCACAAAGTTGTGTTGCTCCCTTTATGGGGAAGGAGTTGAGTTTACCTGTGAGCCCTAGCTGTAATTTGCGTCTCTTGCTCTTGGAAGTGCTTATCTGTTTTGGATAAAACTGCATTTAAGTCTTCACTTTCCTTAGAGCCTGCCTTCAGACTCTACAACGACAACAAAGCCCACAGAGGAAGTAAAACTACAAGCTTGTTCTTTCCTTCATTTGTGGAGGTATTTATGGAGAAGGACTGACTTGGACTGATAGTCTCTCCACAGGAGAAAAACTGATCCACAGTGGAATATACTCTTCTCCCATTTGGCTTAATGGAAAAATGAGCTTGTTGCATCTTTTCTTTCTCTCCTAGGTAAATGCATAATTAATTCAGGTTTGATACATTCTTCTGACCAGACACTTCCAGTCTCAAATGTGCTTATCTCCTTCATTGTGGTCAGGTTAATAAATCCCTTAATTTTGGAGAAGTAATTCAGAAGGCTGAATTCTGTTTTGTTTGGGTTTTTTTTTCCTCATTTAGCCTATGAAGTTGTAATCAGCATAGGTTTGGCCTCTACAAAAAACGTTTGACATGAGAACTACTGTCATCCAGTGGCTTGCTTTTGGATGGAGTTTTAGATAATGGCACTAATATAGTTCAGCCTGGTGTGTATTTAATAATCTCCATAGAATTCCAGTACTTGAAATTTGAATTGAGAAAAGAGAGTGGGAATTGGCCTTGTCTGTCCTAGCATTGTCTGCCTGATCTTGCATTCTCCCAATGCCTTGTGGCACCATAAGTTTCTAATGGAAACATGGACACGACTATAGTGAAATTAAATCTCCTGAGAACATGCTTGTTTTTCTTAGAAACTGCTTAAAATCAGGAGGTAACAAGGCCTGCAGATAGTGCAGTGAATGGTTTCTAGCAGTATAGCACAGCTGCTCCTGGTGTGTTGCCTGAACAGCTGTTTTACTAGGCTCCCAATGCAGGATCTGGATTCTTTGCAACCAGGTAACTGTTGAGGCAGCACATGGTTGAGTGTTTTGGATGTATTTCATGCCTTTTTCTCCAGAGGCATGTCACACTAGTTTGTGAAGATACCTCAAAATAGAGGCAGTTGCTGTCCAATGAACATGTGTTATTAAGCTTAACATATAAAAACATTAGCTAGGGTTTTATTATGCCTGTTGGCAGAAAGGTGTTCTTTTAAAGAAATGCCAATAATAATAAGAGCTACTTCAAATAAGAACTGAGTTTCTTAACTATGAGTGGGAAAATTATGTAGATTACCAACCCTGAGAACCCTCTGATACTCAGTGGCATGATTAGAGGGTGTGAAAGTCTATTTGAGGACTTGGCTAATTTAAACTACTTGAGCTCCACAGCAAAATTACTTCAGGTAATACTTGACAGCTGTGTTTTCTAGCAATAAGGGCTCAGTGTGTTACAGAAGATGTAGTTTGTTTGCTGTTTGTGACCTCTCATTTTGAAGCAATATTTGCACTAATAACTGGTTTTGAGGAGTTGAGGAGGGGCTAGTTTTGCTAATTGTGTTCCAGGCTGAAGTTACATGACTGGTGGTTGAACAGACATTTTATTTTTGCTGTATGGCATGGTCTGATTTGTGGCCTTGGAAGATATAATTGGAAGATAAGATAGCAGCTTTTGAAAAAGGAAAGTGTTTGGATTTCATGCTCAGTTTAAGAATCCTTTGCTCTGTGTGTGTGCACTTGTGTATATGATTCAAACCACATTTTAAAAACACATGGAACAAAATTGAAGGCAAGAAGCATGTAATGTGTATGCAAACTGTAGTGTTATGGTTTTAACGGTGTTTGTGTATATATATTAAAAATATTTATGTATATGTATCGCTCAATGTTAATTAATCTCATTAAGACTTAACACAACATCCTTAAGAACTACTGCTACTAAAAAAGCATCACCCCTCATGGCCTTTCTAGCATTGTGTTGAGAAGTTGTCTCTGCCGCCCTCCTGAAATCTGCTTTCTGCAGTCTTTACCTCTTCAAGCTTCTGAGAGGTTCAAGTCTCCCATGAGAACTAGGGTCTGTGGTATGGAAACTTCCTTTAGTTGTTTGCAGACCTCATCTATTTCTTCACTGTGTGGTCTGCAATAATCTCCCATCATAATGCCACCCTCGCTGTTCTCTCTTATAATGCCAACCCACGAGCATTCACCCAGCCTACCACCCATCCCGTGGATGAGCTCTAAACATTTGAGCAGCCCTTTCATGTAAAGGGCAACAGTTCTTCATTGCTCCATTTTGTTAGATGGATCTTTCTAGTATCCTTCATTCCTGAAAAGAGTCCCGTGGTCATAAAAGCCAAGATGATGCCTGGGATGTGAGTCGTGCATCCAGATGTTTATTTGCAGGAATTGTCCACTTCACTTAGGCTTTTCCCCTTTGTCTTTAGGATCAAGGACTCCCACCTTTGCCCATAAAGCTCTGTAGTGATTCTTCATATGTTGCAGGCCTCCCATGGCAATGTCATTGGTGCCTACATGGATAAGCAGCAAGGGATGATAGCTGGAGGGACAGGTGAGCTTCAGTTGCCTTTCTACACCATCCCAAATTTGGCACCTAACAAATAAAACATCTCTCATGACAGCATCTTGGGTCAGTAGAGACCACGTGCTCACACGTAGCCTTTCAGTGTCCCTCCTTCCTTGTGTTGTGTGGCTTGGGCTCTTCCTTTTTGCAAGACCATAAAGACCCTGTTCATCCCCTGTTCACCCCCTACTCTCCTCCTGCAGCCCTCTTATGTGGCTGCTAGCGCCCCACAGCACTACATTTTCTTGGGGGATGCTGTGGTGGAGGCTGAGGTCATCTCTTCTCTCTGGGCTGTGGCTGCCAATTTGCTAGGGGGCTATCTCCAGCCACTGCTTCTGATCTAGAACCTGCTAATTCAGGTGGGAAGGATGAAATGAATAATGGACCTGGTTTTCTTGTAGAAGGAGGGAAGGAAAGGAAATGAATTCCTGCAGATTCCCCATGGCACAACATTTTACCAGGGTTGCACTAGGACAGGGGGATGCAGCATAGCTTTCTGCCAACGGGGCCTAAGCTGGGCTGGAGGGATCCTGAGAGTATAAACACCACTGGGTTTCCAAGCTTGACTTCTCTATATTAGTGTTTAAAAAGGCTAGTCCTGACAATGGTGAGAAAATATTTGTTGCTTTCTTATCTCTAGGCATCCTATTAACGAGTTTGCTGTAGTCAAGATCTCATTTTCAGGAGTATAAAAAACTGTAGGATTGCTTTTTAGTTTTGTGTGGTTTTTTTTCCCTACAGAGTGTGGTGTTACCTCTTCTGGACTTCTGTTTTTTCCCCTTGGTGCCAAAAAGAAACAGGTTCTCTAATCCTGATAGTTATCTTTGTCAGTAATAAGCACCTTTGAGATAACTTTCCAAACACTTGAGAGTTCTCCCATGCAAGTCAGTAGTTCTTTTTGTTGTGTTGTTTTTCTTTTTTCAAATTGTGGAGTGTCTTTTCTTCATTCAAATACATACCTCAACCTCATCAAAATATTAATAAGTAGGCTTTTATGCATAACTATTTATTTCCAGACCCAATTTGCAGCTGTTATGGTTTGTTGGATCAGCGATTTCATTTTTTAATGAAATTTCTGAGGAGGTTTTGATTATGAAATGCAGTGTCTCACATAGAACTATTAAGTTTTAATGTGTCAATATCTGCTTTTCCTTTAAATTACTTCTAAAATTTCCTACCTGTTTAAAATCAGAGGAACTGTGGATGAATTAAAACTGACAGGAGGCTTCTATACTTGTAATGATTTGAAAGAAATAATTAAAGAAATTACTTTTCAGTCAAATTCAGACTCACAAAAGGAAGCAATGCTCTAGAGTATCATGCAGGATGATTCCTTAGACCCTTTTTGTGTTTATGAAATGCCCTTTTAGGAGGTTTTGGCAGCATTTTAAAAGCCATTGACTAAGTTTAGTCTCACAGTCCCTCAGCAAGGTGAGTTGATGGAATCTTCCAAGCATAGGACGTAAATTTCAGCACAGGACAGTGTTACCCAAAATCATACTGTGTGGCTACCAACTGGGAGTGAAGTTTGCAGCCCTTACCCTGTGGTTTCATGCTTGAGCTAGCACTCCCACATTAGCTTCTGCAAAGCCATGGGGAGAAGAAAGAAGGGAGGGGAATTTGTTGTGTACTTGGCCGTGCGTAAGTTAAAAAGCCCTGTGCAATGTCATGGAGGAGAACATGGGAAGAGCATGGCTATTGGTGAAAGAAAATGCCTGGAGAGGTGGAGAGACTGTGTTTTACAGTTTGCTGACAAATGACTTGGTTTTGATCCAGCTTAAGCTGGAAACAAAACTGTAAACTGTGTGTGAACTGGATCCTACAGCTGTCCACCAGATCTAGGCTTTTATAGGCGCGCCCCACCAGCACAACTTACCCAGACAGATTATTCAGCAGAATCCATTAGAATAAACTGACTTTACATTTGCCAAGCGTTTGTGGGCTCTAAGATTGGCCTGTCTGAAAGAAAAACAGTACTGGAAGATGTCTGGAGAACCTCTGTCCCCAGAGTCATCTGCTTTTTTGTCAGTGCTGAGAGGAGGAGGAAGAGCTGGAGAGGCCATTTTATGTTGTAGGGAGCAGAGCGTCCTCCAGCCTCTGTCTGGCTGCACTGAGAAGGCAAAGATGGGACAGAAACAAAAAGAGAATGATCAGCCCCAGCTGAACCACTGAGGTTTTCCCAATTTGAGTGTCAGGGTTAAGACCAGCATTATAGATTTGGCTCAGGTACTCAAAAACATGTTTTATTTAACATTTTTCTGTTGGTCAGGAAAGCTGGATGATCTCCATGTTTGTTCTGGCATACTCTCAGCCACTTTCCCCTACTCATTACTGCTGCCCAAAGAGGTGGTCCTGCCCCCATTCTTCCCCGTGTCTGCACAGTGAGCCAGTTCAGCAGTCTCACATGGCCACAAACTTGCCAAAACAAAGAAAATGAGGGTTTTGCTAGATTAGTGAGTCAAATCAGTTTATTCCTGAGGGCTAGCTGCAAGGAGGAGCTGAGACTGCACAGTGCAGGCTAAGGAATGGAGAAGGCTGCGTGTGGGCAGAAGGTCGTGCAGCCTGGTGGTGTGGATCAGCTGCGTTTGCTGTCATGGAGCCATGCCTGAAGCACTCCTTCTTGGGTACCCACCAAGATGCAAACTTGGTGAAGGTTATGCTGTAGAAAGGCCATGCTAATCTCTTTCTGCCCCTCTTATCTGTTTTTCAGTGTGGGTTCTCTGATATTTCTCTGGGGGATATTTTGTCATGCAATTCTGTTAAAAGACCCAGTCAAGCACAAGAGAACAAACTGCTTTAGAAAACAAATTTAATTCATCCCAGTGCCCATAAAACCATTTGTGTTATAACCTGGAAAAATGAATGCATGTCAGAGAAGCCATTCCTATTTCTTAGTCATGCAGAGTATAGCCACTGTCAGCACAGATGATCCTTCACCCTAAAATATTAAAGCAAGGGCTATGGGCAAGTGATTTTCAGCTCGGTAATTCTGTATCTCACAGCAACAGCTTCCACAAGTCGCTTACTATTGTCAATGCCTCATCTTGCAGTAAAATGGTTTATTAAAAAGTTATTTTACCTCAATTGGTCTGTTAATTAAAGTCAACAAAACTTGGAAAAATTACTTCAGGGAAAATATAACTTTGCTGTGTCTCTTAGCGGGTCACTTTGGCGATGTGATAGTTTGTTTCTTGGGCAGAACTTTCTCTGTTGTAGAGTATTTCAAGGAGACAGGGCTTCAGGCTCTAGAGCAGTTACCCATTATTCTAACCTTTTATGGCAGCTCAGTCTGAAAGGCTGAAAACCTTTCCAGGTATTTAATGGGAAATGTGCAAAATTCTGCTGCAGTGTTAGCCTTGTGCTGCTTAACAGTTAGACTGTAACTCAAGTCTTTACCTGGCAATGACAAATAGGCTTGAAATGTGTGTATTTGCAGGGTGTTTTGTTAATCATCCTTTATTTTGCTAGAAAAGATTAAAGAGCTGGCCAGGCCTTTGCAAGCTGCAGGAAGCATTTGTGGACTAACCATGGCAGGAGCTAATGAATACTTTGTCTCCTGTGGACACTGCTGTATGAAGAGATAACAAAGAGTGAACAACAAGCGTGCCACCTTGTCTATCTGCTTAGACTAATTCAGCCAGCTGGTGATTAAAGCTGTCTAGTTTCAAGGGCACCAACAGAAATGCATTGGAATGTCAAACTGAACTTAGTTAAGAAGTTACTGCTCTAGCTATCAGCTGTATTTCTCTAGCAGGAATAGAAGGAAATGAGAGTTGACTTCTCCCTCATCACTATTCACAGCCTGGTATGCTAACTGATGCTGAAATATGCTGCATTACTTTTCCAGAGATGGTGACCTCCAGCAGAAGTATAATTTACAGTTTAGGGTGGTGACATCTACCACCAGACATAAACAGCATAGGTCCATGTGCCCACACGGCATTATGTACGGTTAGGAGACGGGTCTTTGTTGTATCTCACCAAAAACTTCACCAAAATTATATAGAATGTAAACTCAAATCAGCAGAGAGCATGTTCCTTACCAGGAACTGCATCCTATAGCTGATGCAATTTCCTCTTGCCTGGGGAGGCAAACTCGTAGTGCTTTTATTATAGTATGCACTGGCCAAACAATCATGGGCTTCCATCCTGACTTTAGGAATGGCAAGGATGTGTTTTAGCTCACCTCCCAAAAGAGCGCCCATAGTATTTTCTGTTTTGAAAGAATCCAAGACTTCGTTTCCCCCGCTTTTATTATAGTATGCTCTATTCCCTGTTTCAAGGAGTTAAAAATTGGGCTTTCTGGTGCTGCTAACCTTTCTTCACATGTAAAGCAGGGTATAAAATACTTGTATTATTGAAGTTATTTTTTTAGAAGCTTTTTAAACATGTTCACACAATGGTAGAGGTTGGAAGGGACTTCTGGAGATCACCTAGTCAAACCTCCAGGCTAAAGCAGGTTCACCTTGAGCAGGTTATTAGGAACTTATCTAGGTGGGTTTTGAATATCTTCAGAGAAGGAGCCTGTCCCAGTGCTCTGTCACCCTCACAGTAAAGAATTTTTTCCTCATGCGGTGGTGGAACTACCTGTGTTATGGTTTGTGACTGTTTCCCTTTGTCCTGTTGCTGGACAACATTGACCAGAGCCTGGCCCCATCCTTTGACACCCACCCTTTAGATACTGATAAGCATTGATAAGACCCCCTCTTAGGTCCATAAAATAAATTCATGTCAGACAGGTTTTGAAGCTACTAGAAAACTAGAGGAATGTGTTGTTAAATGTGTTAGTTTGACTGAAGGTCTATTTGTATTGCTGTGCGTTAAGGGTTTTGTCTTCTTCAGGGTCTGGTCTCTGGGAATAAACTATGATAATTTTATAGGCTAGATGTTGTTTGGCATTTTGAAGAGGTGCAAGCATATAGTTTTCATTAAGCAAAGTACTGTTTTATCTTAATAGAAATTGTGTAACGTGTCAGAGAAGAATTTACAAATAAAAATCAAATGAATACCTGTTTTGAAGTTTTATCATTTCTGGTAAATTGTGATGGATTCAAGTAATTTGTATGAACCCTGGCAGAGGCATGTCCTCATCTCCTACAAATTGCTTTAATACAGTTCAAGTAACTTTGATTTGTGTCTTGATGGCTGGTAGTGCAGTCAAAGTTATGGAGATGACAGTGTCTACCAAAACTTCTTTGTAGCTTTATGGTTTGTCGATTTACTGTGAGGTTACCTATTGTTGTATTGTTTTGTTTTTCTGTTAACTTCTTAGTAATTTCTACTAGTGTGGAAAACCTAGATTATTCATTCATTGAAAATGTCAATATAGCTGCTATTTAATTATCTTAATAACCCGGGTCAAATGCAGCACTTCTACACTGCTACAGATCAGTCCCACCTTCCTTATAGCTCTCTGTCAGAGTGCGTGGCCTTCAGCCTCAAAAAGTGCCAGGCAATTGAAAATTACTTTATTTCCATGCCATTTCCTTCTCTGAAATGGCTCTTGCTTTCTGCACCGTCGCTCATCGCATACAGCTAAATGGACAAACATGAAACTATTGTGCCTATCAGCATGATGCACATGCCAGAATGTGTCATGTATAATCTGAAATTACTAGCAGGCATTTATCTGCCCTTTTTTTGTTTGATGGTTTTTCTGTGTGCATCTGTGTCTGGGCTACAGGTGTTATGCATGTTAAATTTGTTTCTAAACAGACCTAATGCAATATATTCATTCTGTTTTGAATGGCTTCTCCTCCCACCATTATATAAGCATGTAATAACAACTAAATAACAAATTTTATAACAGGCCAAGTGTTTAAAATTGTCATTTGAGAAGGTGGTCTATGCAGGGCCTATATTTTTCTTTCAAACAGTTCATTGTCAACACCCCCCACCCAAGTACGCATTTTGGAAAGGGATTGAGGTACAGGAAATAATGCTTAAAGAATACTTTTGTTTTAATAACCTTCATTCTCTGAAAAATTGCATCCTATGGTTCTTTGCCATTGCTATGTGATTGTGGGGGGTTTTGTTTGTTTTTTTAATAAGAGGTAAGCATGGTTACCAATCTTTGCCTCATGTTCACCAGTTAGAATAACACCAGTTGCTCCTAATATAATAGGGTAAGGAAGAAAACACTTGGTCCAGAATTGGTAAACAGTGAAAAATAATCTGGAGAAGGATGTATGTTTCTGCATTCTTTTTCTTCAACTCTTGGCAGAAAGTATGAGTGTGTCTTATATACATTTTTTTCTCCTATTTATATTGCTGATGTCCATTAATGCTGTTACTTCCATTATAATTTTTGAATTAGTGTGCCTTCCTGAGAAAGGTTTCTTCTACACATAGTAGTAAATTTCAGTGTTTCTGGTCAAGGCAGTACTCTTTCTATCAAGCTTTTAGCTACCCTGCACTAAATACTGGGTTTGTTGGAGGCCTGCTATACCCAGAAAGTAAACTCCTACCAAAAGAGCTTTTGTGAACATTTTGCTCTCCAATAGCAGAAGTCACTTTGAAATAATTTCTTTTTCTGAGGTAGCTTTAAGAAACAAGTTTCCCTGACAGAATAAATGTATGGCTTCTCTGACATCCCTTTCACTGGAGTTAACTATGCAAGTCTGACCACTGCTTTCTGGAGGAACGTTTCAGTCTT
>WAAB01018801.1:0-28243 GCA_013389865.1 Piaya cayana
TGTGATTCTGTGATTAATTCTCTACATCTCATCTGTTTTAGGATTTGAAATCTGTCTTCACTGAGTAGAAGGGGAGAGAAAAGAAAGATAATGTATTTTTGCATTTTTTTTTCTTCCCCTTAACATCCATAATATTAAATGCTGGAAAATATCCATACCTGGGGGTGGGCATTTGCAAGTCTGATGCTAAATTTTAAATTTTTCTCCCTCTTATTTGGAAATAGCCTCTGTCTGACCTTGAAAGTAGTGCTATGGAAAACAAAGGTCATATCAGCAGTTAGTATAAATTATCATAAATCCTTCAGAATTCATTGAGATGCACTGCTTTACACCACCTGACAATTTCTCCCATCTCTGTACAGAGTTCTATGCTGCTCAAGAGGAATACTAACCAGGGACAGAAAATATCTGACCCTCCTTATTCAGGGCATAGAAGAACCAAGGAGTCACCACCAAATCCACGTGTGGAACCACAGTCAGTAGAGAGGGGAAGGGCAAGAGGCTGGGGTTAAGGTCTGTTGCTGACACCTGTTAAGACTGACTGTTGTAAAGGGAAAAACTACCTTTTTAAATTTTCCTTTGAGTCTCAAAGATTTCAATATTATCAAGGGATATTTACTGACCCAGAAAGATGAATGCATTGATGGTCTGAAAAGGAACACTTTGAGTAGTAGCAACTGACAATAACAGTACAAACCAACCAATCTTAAACATTTGAGATCACTATTTAGTCAAATGTCTAACAATATACTAGTTTCAAGTAGCCTTGGCAGCCTCCTGCAGATTTTTTTAAGAGCAGTTGCCACATTTTCAGATGCGAGGACTCCTTAACCAAATCCATTATCTTCATCTGGCAAAGCACCCAAATCAGACTCACGTCACCCGAATGCCTGAAACGAGGGCTCATTGTTTCCCTGCAGTATGTCAGTTACCTGTCACTTGGTCATCACCAAGCCTGCTTTACATCTGTGTCAGAACAGTAAATTGAATGCCTTTAAAGTAGTATCCACTGATATTTTCATCCTCCTACATTTATTCCACAGTTGTGCTCTTACACTTCCCAATAACATCCAGTTCTGAAGCTCACTGCTGCCCACTAATAAAGCATACAGCAGGTAGTGTGCTTGCATATCCAGCCACCTGGACCTTTACTGCATCATGCTGTATGCAAGCAAAAGAGAAAAGTACAGATGCAGAACAAAAGAAGAAAAAATAACCCTGAATATTGTCTCTTATTTAAAAGAGAATCTTTGTTTTTGGGAATTGTCAGTTGAAAGTTGATAAAAATATTGATAAAGAAGTTAGAAATACATTTCACAGAAAATACTTTAGGCTGGAAGGGACGTCTGTCGGTCATCCAATCCTCTGCTCAAGGCAAGTAATTAGATGAAATGCTCAGGGACTTAACCATGGAGTCTTCTCTCACCTTCAAGGATGGAGATCCCTTGTATGATTCTCTCTTTCCTTTCCCATCAATCTGCCCTGGTCAGCTTGGGCTGAGCTGTGTAAAGTTACAATTTTGCTATGGCTAACAGTACATATATTGTCCAAGAGGAGTACAGGACACCTCCTTGCCTCCTGGTGATGGCCCAGACAAATACAGCACAAAATTTAGCAAAGATGAGCAGCCACACTTCTTCTTTCTCTGCACATTTGATGCGGCAGGTAATTAACGTACAAGCAGAAGTAGCTGCACCTGCACACAGGCATGTGAGCTTCCCTGAGAACCTACTGCTCAGCCCAGCCTTTGCCATGCAAACACTGGATTACACATAAAGTCCTTCTATCACATAGCTTGAAACTGCTCATTATGGACATTTGGCTTATGTTACAAAAAAGATAAAATTTCCATAAAAAACAGAAGTAGTGAGAAATGGCATTTTCCACGTTATCTTGTGGCAGCAAGAAAAATACTACTTCCCTAAATTCTCATTTTGGAATGCCGTTGAGGAGTATATTTCTGTGTTTGTGAATAAAGACCAAGGAACAAATCAAACAACTGTGTGTGAGAGTTCCCTTTATGGTCAAAAAGTGATATTCATGAAAGCCAAATGGTCACAGAGGCACACGAATCTTACCACAGAATCCTTCGTTTGCCAAGCCTTCCTCTGTCCATGAATACAGATGACTTGGGATTCATTAAATAAAAGTACTACACACGCTCAGATTGGTCTTCTGCTCTTAAGGAGCTACGTAAGTGACAAAGCCTTCAGAATAAAACAACTTTTAACTAAAATAAAGTATGAATACATTATTGACAGGGGAAAAAAAAATCTAATTACATGTTAATAAAGTGTTGACAAGCATCTCTGGGAATTCCCATTCACTCTAACCCAAAAATGAGAACTAACACATCCAGGGAAGTACAGGGGTATTTAGCTAACTCATGAAAGCATTCTTAGAAATTACTTAATTCCTTGTAATTATTTTAATTGAACCAATTTCTCAAAGTATTCAGCACCCATCCAATGACAATGGAAGGCAGCAGGTGTGCCTGAAAACATGCCCAAAAATTGAGGACAGGGACCTACATCAAATCCCTTCAAAGCTAATACAAAAACTCTCATTGTTGTCATGAAGCATTGACAGAACCCAGAAGTAAACACCATCACTCCTTGTGAGTGGAAAAGTTTTGCAAGCAAGGGGCAGTGGCTGCATTTTTGGGACTTTGTGAGGTGGTCTGAAGAGGGACAAGCAAAGGGTGCCCTATCCCAGCTTCCCTGCAGCACATTCTGAGGCTTTGGGGAGAACACTGAATGTTTAAGCTACCAGTTCCAAATGCCTCCAAAAGAACCACCCTCGAGTTTTAGTTGCTATTTCGGGCCATACTTCCTGAAAGGTGTAAAATGTGCAGCTCTTCTGTGATCAGTGGGACACTGGTGCTTCGGACTTTTAAAGAGCAGCTATTCTTGTGTGAGACTGTCTTCCCTGAGTTGTTCAGTCCAATACCTACTTGTAAACTAGCATCACCCTGTGGCTGTTGGCATGGAAATATATATTAGTTAATAATTAGCAAATAACTAAAAACAGTAAAAGATATTTTTTACTATTGGATAATTCTTGCATTACGACACATACTGCAGCTAAAGCTTTAATTATTATCCTTAAGATTACAAGAAATCTTTTATTTTTCTTCTGCAGTTAGTTTTGCTGTTCAGATACGCTATGTGCTGTATACAGAAGAAAAGATAGTCATTTATACAGAGTGTACTTTTTGCATGAAAGAAATATAATGAGTAATTGAAGAAATTCTGGGAATTTTATTCCAAAGTGCTAGTCAACACATGTAATCTACTTTTAAAATTCTAGTGATGGGTTTGCTGTAAAAGCACTACTTCCAAAATAATAATAGGAATTAGTTCTTTATTATTTTAAATAACTACAGTAAGACAGATATTAACTTTGTTTCTAGAACAGTCTTTTCCAAAAGGGAGCTCCTGTGAGCCATTTCAGTTCTAGCTCTGATATCAGCCAAAAGAGAATACGAAGGATGTCATTTCTTTAATGTACAGTTAGAATTCAGTTAAGAAATGTATTTAAAAGAACCATTCCTTAGGTGAATAACGGATTTTGACAAGACACTATCCTAACAGAAGGATACTCAATCACCAGAATTATCTTTAATATAATCACCCATTAAGGGATAAATCTGCATTTCTAAAATGTCAGTTCATTTTGTAATGCCTGGATGGATAATCGCAGGCACTAATTATCTTTCCTTTGGAACAATTTATTCTCTTTCTTGAACATTTGGCTTCTTCACTGGATTTCTTCAACCTATTTGGTGACTGGATCCCAACTATACATTAGTCTACCCTTTCCAAATTACTCTGCAGGGATTTAGATATGCAGATTCCATTAAGTTAATAGCAATCACATGGTAAAGCCACATCAGCCCTTTTCTAAACTTTTAGTCCCAAAAAGGGTAGAGTGATGACAGGGACTTGCCAGCAAAGTAGTTTAGAAGCCTCCTAACTGAAAATACTTACTGGAAATAATTGTTCCTGGTTTTCTTGCTCTGTCTGCAATACTGTAATGTACCCAGATAGTTGTGCAGTCTGTTATCTTGTAAATTGTTATAAGGGCCTCTCATAGAAAAAGTGTCCCTCGCCTTAGTGACCTGATAGTGCAGAAAAACATCTCCAAGAGTCCAGAAGCATGCTCACCAGGAAGGCAGGTACATTGCCACAGGCTTAACAATGGGATTTCTTATCTTTTTGACCCTGAAACTGTAGGGTCAATAAATAGGGTCAATAAAGGAAAGCTTAAAATCAGCAGGAGGACCCTGGAGGCTTGTAGACAAAAAACTGCTCCCATACCTGCCCAGCCAGGGAGAGCCTACTCAGCAACATCACGAGCAATATCATGTTAGAGAGATCAGGTGTGACCAACATGCCAGACTCATGCACAATACTTCCAATAGTTGACCCTACCTCCCAAGGTGGCTGACAGTAGGAAGTGTGTCCCATATTTCTTGATAAGGTTTTCTGTGATCTGTTGAAGGGTTGGGCGGCGTCCAAGTAGCCTTATGTTACGGAAGAATTCGGGGGCAAGTGGCAGTGGGGAGCCAAGGAAATTTCTTCTTTCAACAGCAAGATTGTTTACTTTCCAGCGGCCAAATTCTCTGCAAAACAAAGCAATTCTCACTTAGAAATATATTACTCAGGCAAATGCTTTTGACTTGCAAACTAGGCTGCTCTGCTGTCTCATGAGGGGTGATGACCTGGATACTACAACAGCCTCAACAAGGATACTCAGGGGTTGCACGACAAGCAACGCATGTTACTTATTAGAAGTTGAGACAGCACTCCGTAACAAAATCATTGTTCAAAAATAAATAAATAATAAATCACTTAGGATGCTGCTGCTTCTATTGTTTGCATTTCTCCTCCGATATCAATACAACCCTAGAGCAATTTCCAAACGTTCAAGCAAATGCAGCGAGTGTTTTCAGTATCACAAGGCAAATTTTAAAAACATTTCAAGAAACGGGCTGAGTTCTTTGCTGTTTGATGATGAGTCACTTGGGTAGAAAGCTGGTAAATCTGAGCAAGTTGGAGAAACTATCACACCACACTTGGTCACACTACAACATTTGCGATTTTCTATACTTTTGGCCTCCATTTTGAGGAAATACGCAGATAGTCAGGCAGATTCCTAAACACAGATGACTTCTTAATTGTAGGAGGGATATAAATTAATTCAAAGGCTTGTCACCTTCCCCTCTTCAAAATACAGTTACAATAGCAAGGAAAACAAACAAGTCAATTACACAGGCATAAAACCAACTTTTACTTGCCAATTAAGATATCAGATAAATTTATTAGTGGAATGAACCATT
Source organism: Piaya cayana (assembly GCA_013389865.1). Taxonomy (NCBI): domain Eukaryota; kingdom Metazoa; phylum Chordata; class Aves; order Cuculiformes; family Coccyzidae; genus Piaya; species Piaya cayana. Next base: position 5,342 of record WAAB01018801.1, read on the forward strand.
GTCCCCAAAATCTAGCCAGAAGATGCAGCACTGGCAGTAGCTTTGCTTTTGCAAGGTCCACCCACAGCTGCTCTCGTCACAGACTTGAGTACTGTGAGAATTAAGTCTAAGGCAACCTGTGGACTGTGACTTAACTACCACTTTGTCGAGTTATTCATACAGTTATGTCAATTAAGATTTCTCTTAGATAAGATTGTAGAAAAGGAAACAATTGGAGAGATTGAAAGATCCTGCTGAAGGTTCCAGCTAAATGTAGTACAACATTCATTACAAAATTAAACACAGAAGGCAAGAAAATCAAGGATGCAGCAAGTAAATAACATTTAAGGAACATCTGAAACTAAAGAGTGGCCTGTGGGTGGCTGAATGGCTCAGATAAGCTACACAATACATAATCAATATTAATATTTCTTGTTAGTTTTAAGTCCACAACTATTAGTAAAATCCAGATAATTACATTCTTGTAGAGTCCTCCTACTTTCCAGCATCCTCCTGTTTCTCCAGCAGATCTAAATGGTTTTATCCCCAGTTTGGCTTTGATTTGCACACATAATAGGTGATGATTTGGTGCAGCTCCTATACAAGGCCCTTCCTCTCAGATTCTTGCAGATGTTATTTTTTATTAAAAACAAATTGGAAGAATTACAGTAGAAAGAGTTTAACGCATCTTACCTTGACTGTAATGCAATTCACTGGTCAAGAACACAAGACCAGACAAGTTTCCACAGTTTCTTAAAGATTCTGCTCATCACCAGTGTGCCTAAATGAGTATTTGGAAATCACTGTTTGATGCATATGGGTTTCTTTTCAACTTAATTGCTAGTTTTTAAGGTTTTATCACACAAATTTAGTTTCTTTTTAAGAAGCTACAAAACCAATAACTTCCTTTTTCAGCTGTTGTGGAACTATTGCATATGTCTAGAAAGAGATGAGAAAAGTTACACACTCTTTTTTGTCTCTAAAATGAAAAACTGTTCATTTGGCATATTGACCACATTAATGCAGGCACTAAAATCAGTGAACTAACCCACACTGTAAATGTACTTTTTAAGACAGAATTGTACATCAAGACAGAATTGTTTTGACAGCAAGAAAAGAATACAAGCTTTACAATATTTATCTTATACTTCAATTAAGTCTTGCCTTATAAGCTTGCTATCTGACTAATTGTTCCTATCAAAGCTGAGGTTCAAACAAAATTTACAAAAACATTGCAATTCTTATAAAAGCTAGTTTGCTGTTACCTGTAATTCAGTTTTCATTGCCAGAATTTTTAAGGACAGAGTAGACCACCAAAATCCCCTCATCAGCCCCTTTTAAAGCAGTCAAAGGAAAATCACCATACAGCTCCCGCTGCCTGTGTCATCAGGTTTATGACTAAAGAAGCAGTCATGTCCCAGAAAACCACCTCATCCTGACCTACAAGGTGATGCTCGGGATTTCTCACAGTTTCTCAATGATCTCTGACATTATGTTGCAACAGAGAGCATATTTTATTTTCAGTTTGAACATTGCCAACTTCCATTTCCAGTTTCAGGATCTTTCAACATATGTCAGGCAGCTTACTTCACTGTCTACCAAGTACTTTCTGTGTAAATAATTATAGCTTTTATCTGCATCTTCTCCTAACTTTGGGCTAAAACAATTGCCTTATTTTGTGTTTCTTTGTGAACAGTGGTTTTAGACAGTATATTTTACAGCTCTTCTCCAAACGTGGCAAATGATTTCTTGGAAGAATAAAGCTAGAAATGATGGCCTCATCCATACCACATTCATAAGCATTTCCAAGCCGAGGTCCTTCTACTACAAATCCTTTATTTACTGAAGCCAGGGACTGAGCTATTCTATCCTAGGAGAATTTTTTTTTTCTGTAGTTAAGTGGGCTTGAATTGCTTCCACAGCTTGAATTGCTTTCCACGGAAAGATTGCATTGCTGTATCTTACACTTACGCTAGTTCAGAGAGAGGACATAAGCTAATGTTATTGTAAAAGTTCTGTCTTTTTTTTTTTATTTGGAAAATATCAATGGAAACAATTATTAGCACAGCAAGTAATCACCCATCGAAATTCACTGCTGAGGTCATTGAAGGAATAGAACATGGAAAGCGACTTGTTTTAAAAAACATGACAGATTTACAACTCTGCCACAGACTGTGCTGAATCTTTTAAAGAACTTACAAAACAGCTTCCATCTTTTCCTTAAGTCATTTTTCCTAAATGAATTGTTTTGGAATATAGAGAGATGAAGACCTAAAACCTCTGAGAGAGACAAGAGGAAGCTTCATCTCTGGAAATAAAAGATAGACCTTGCAAGCAGTGGTATATTCTCCCCTATTTTCTTCTCCCATCTTTTATCACACAGTATAGATCAAACTATTTACCTGTTTGTCTTGCAGTCATTCTCTCTAACACAAACTCTCCAGTCCTCAACTATTTTTGTACCAGATGTGCATTATTCTCCTTTGAAAATCACATTCCCATCCACTGTAAAGAGAAACTAGCAGAACTGACAGAGAAAGTACTGCCTTCCTAAGCCACAGGGACAACATTCACCAGAAGAATACCTCTCACAAAATAGCACAGTGCTGTCTACTGGTCAAGAAAACCAATTATGCACCAATACAGTCACTAGAGGCACTGGAAGTTTATTCTTTCTTCCTCTTCCACTGTGTAGGAGCCAAGGCTAGCAGCTGTAACAGTGCTATCAAGAAGCTAATATTTAACCACAGGTGGTACTCCCTATGCTGCCCATCTATTTCCAGCCTAAACATTATGTTAACCATTGGAGAGAGCTCTTTCATGCTCAGGGCAAAGCCTTTTGTTGAGAAGGATGATGGCTTTGAATTCCTGGGCTTGCACAAGGGACAGAAAATAAGTCAGCATGGAAGCCTGTAATGGAACTGCATTACTATCACAAGTAGTGTCAGAGGCCACAAACATCATTCTCTCCTCCTTCCTACATATCAGATCCATGGTTGCGTATGTCCTGCAAAAAAAATCTGTTTCCGGATACTTGGCTAACACTCATGCAAGTGCTCAGAGGCCCAGCAGTGCCAGTTCTGACCAGTTGTACTGCTTGCATTCCACAGCCTGTCTGCTGAACCAAGTCTCCTGCCATTTTTTCCACTTAGAAAAAGTTAGGTTGGAGAACAATCAGTCAGGGAGTCAGTGAGGGGTGAAAATCAAGCACAGTTTAAGAAACAGTTCTTATCAACGCTATTTCTTCTATTACTTCCTACTATTTCTTATTTGTGTTACCATGACATTCAGAGTGATGTTTAATCTAAGAACAATGTTCTGACATGAAACAACCCTTATTACAGTACTGTAGAAGCTGTGGACGTGTTTTCACCTTGAAAGAAGCTTAAATTGAAAGAGGATCTTAAAGTAGTTCTAGGGCAACAGGCCAACCAGGGTTGTCAATGTCTCTTTTGAATTTCAAGCCATAGCTTTTTTTCAAATGCATATATACATTTTCTTCTACCACTGCATTCATTTCAATACATTTTAAATCATATGGTATGGGGAGATACAGGGGAAGCTCTACATAAAACATCTAGTTGAAGGATTTTTTTAAAAACCTACTCTAAAATTGTAGTGCGTAGAAGATATGAAATGAGAATATCTTCTCTACTGTTGCAGATTAAGTCAGAGCCTAGAGGTCTACAGTGAGTGAGATGGATTCTGCTGAACCACAACAGCCTCCCCTAAGGTCAACCATACATAACACAGAGCCCAGGCATAAGAAGCAATGTTCAGCCTCATCACAAGCAACTTGGTTATTATACAAAACAGTATTGCTACTCATTAGCATAAATGTTAATGAATAGTAGTGAAGAAGAGTTTGGAAAGCACTCCTGGAAAATGAACTCACATTGTTCTTAAACGTACAGAAGTCTCCTGTGTTCCTTTCTCTTAATGACTTCTAAACAAGACAGCTCCACTCTTGGATGGTGAGAAGGCAACTGTTTCAAATGGGCTGGAATTGCAGTGGGATTTGGAAGCCAATGTTTTCCCAGGCAGCTGCAAGTCAGTCTGTTGGCAGAACAGCTCAACAGGAGAATATACAGTGTTTTTCTCCACCTACATTCTTAAAAAACCTGAAGATTTCTTAATGCCTACAGCCATAACTTGAATAAGGCCAAGAGGATATAAAACAAAACTACTACCATATTGAACTTGAGAAGAAAAAGGGCAACGAAACATTATCACACTTGTGATTTGCATCACACAGGGATCTGTGACTGAGACTTATGTGAGCTGCCAGCTGCACAGACACAAATCAAATACCAAGCTTGAACAGGGACCTTAACACTATCAAACACATTTACACTGTCTCCTGCCCTGGGTACAGCTATCACTGTACAGGGAAATAACACACAAGATCGTTCTATGGGCAGCAGGCTCTGAATGGATCTCACACTGTGCAACCACAACCATGCCACGTTCCTACAGATTTCCTGGAGTTTTAATACAGGAGGAAGGATGATGGGATGGATAGCATCCTGTGGAGAAGGACTTGGGGGTGCTGACTAATGAGGAGCTAGACGTGAGCCGGCAATATGTGCTCGCAGCCCAGAAGGTCAACTGTGTCCTGGGCTACACGAAAAGCAGTGTGGCCAGCAGGGTGAGGGAGGGGATTCTGCCCCTCTATTCCTCTCTTGTGAGACCTCATCTGGAGTGCTGTGTCCAGTTCTGGAATCCTCAACATAAAAGGATTCCAGCTGTTGGAATGGGTCCAGAGGAGGTTACAAGGATGATCAGAGGTCTGGAGCACCTCTCATATGAGGACAGGCTGAGAGAGTTGGGGTTGTTCAGCCTGGAGAAGAGAAGGCTCCAAGGAGAACTTGGTGACCTTCCAGTACCTGAAGGGGTTACATGAAAGCTGGGGAGGGATTATTTACAAAGGCTTGTAGTGATAGGACTATGGGCAATGGGTATAAACTGGAGAGGGGCAGATTTAAATTAGACATAGGGACAATTTTCTTCATGATGAGAGTGGTGAGGCCCTGGCCCAGGTAGCCCAAGGAAACTGTGGCTGCCCCTTTCCTGGAGGTGCTCAAGGCCAGGCTGGATGGGTCTTGGGCAGCCTGATCCAGTGGGAGGTGTCCCTGCCCATGGCAGGGGTGTTGGAACTGGTCAGACTTTAAGGTCCCTTCCAACCTAAACTATTCTATAAATACACACTAATATTAAGATTTCTTTTTCTCTTAATATACTATTCCTTTAAAATATAGTAGTACTATTTTCGCCTTTCTATGTGTTTTTCATCTTATCAGTTTCCTAGCACTTTAAACGATATTTCAAGGACTAGCATTCATTAGTATCAGCTTTACTATCTTCTCACATTATGCATATAATATATGTAGACAACTATGAACACATTTTAATAAAAAATGTACTCAAATGTATTTCTTTTTATGATTACTCATAGTCAGATGATTTTCCCAGCTACCTCAGCATAAATGTTTTGAAATATTTCATCTACTATGAACACCAAAGGGTTTATTACAGAAGAGGAAGAAAGGTGGCTTTTCTTTTGGCCATTTCTGACAGACAGTTAGCCTCTGGAATGGAATGTGCAAAAAATTCCTCCTCTATTGAAGTCCAAGAGGGAATCATACCTATATTTTGTCTTGAGGTTTTGGGTTTGCCTTTTGCCTATGGTTTCTGACATACTTCCAAACACACTTGCGAACATTCACCCAGTCTCACTGCTTGCATATTCCACTGTACCCTATATTCATGCAGATAGTTGCACAAAACTAACAGCTCTGTGACTTACTTTTATTTACCTTCTGTCTCAGCCAAAGCATAATTGCTCAAGCAGCATTCAGTTGTAGTACAAAGAAATGCACTTACAAGGACTACGTTGCAAATTACACTAAAGACAAAGAGCAAGAACGGATGGAAGGCAAACGCTTTTAAACTGCAGCAGATTTGTGTGAACTGTCCATCTAAGTGTTGGGAACTGGGGTATTACCTTGTTAAATTGCACTGGTTTGCACAGGTTTTTAAGACAAGGATTAAATTCCAAGCAAATAATTCATTACCTATATATAAGATAATAACCAGTCACAGAGAGCAGAGAAGAAAGGGAGGATTCTAGTAAAATCTACCCTTGCCTCTACTGTATCTGAAATGGTGAACAACTGGGATATGCAAGATATGTTTAAGTAAGCAGGACATGGATATTGCAGCTTGTTTATATTTCCGAGGTTTGATTATTCAGAGATGCTCTAGTCAGTAGGTGTTCTTTCCTGTATTAATAAAGGCAATAATATGGATTTACAGCCTGCTAGGTAAGACGGTAGCATTTTCAGAGTCACAAATAGTTGTTCATCCAATTAATTACAAAAAAAGCCCAGATCTCTATTCATTATACCTGAGTCAGATATCAATTCTTCCTTGCAAGATTAGTAGTGATTTCACGGTTTGTCACATGTCCAAGATGTTAAGACAACTGTTCATTCTCCCCTTGGTAGGACCAAGAGAGTTTCTAACACCTCACACCCTCATTGCTCATCTAGCTCTTCTACAGTCTTAGCAAGCTCAAAACATTCCTTTTTCCCTGTTCACATATGCCCATACAAAACATTCATTACCTAGGCAATAGGTTTTACAAAACACAGCATTTGCTTAGACTTGCAGACCAATGAAATCCAAACAATCCCTCTGACTTGAAGATTATTGCTTCTCTTTTAATTCATTTTCAACTATTATCAAAGCAAATGTTGTCTAAAATACATTTAAATTTTGTAAATGTGGTATAAAAGCTGTTCATTATGTTTTCCACAATGGATTTATTACCTTTACTATGAACATTTTTGCATAAGCAGACATCTTTCTTATAGCTTGGAACAGTTTTTAACATTTAAAAGGGAGATGTCTGCCTCAGAGGAGAGTTTTTTCAATACAATAAGGAAGGGAGTTATGAGAAAGAGAAGCAGAAAGATGTATTTACAGTCTTTGTGTCTAACATTAAGAGCCAATTGATATCATGGGCCTGTTCCTGCACACGACTACATAAACAAAACCTAGTGACCTTTGAATTTTATAAGGAAGTGAAACTCAAGTCTCTGGAGATCTTGCTGAGGATGGGCTTTGACTGTACTTGTTACTGCTTCAAAATAAAGAACAACCATCAGATTCCTCTCCTGCTCTTCTTGCCCTGACTACAATAACAAGAATGGAACCAGACTTTTTCTAGGAGTAAGAGAGAGAGTTGAGTCTGTGGAAGTCGTTTTGCACATAAATCAACACAAGAAAATACAGTTGGTGAAGACTGAATTGGCACACAGACCTATTTGAGAAACTAAACCATAATCAAAGATCCATTGATTTGTTGTTGGTGGGTACTCCCAGCTGAGTCACATCGGGAACACAAACTACTAAAATTCTTCATCATTATGTGCTACAGCTCAGTCTTTGAACAGTCTTTTACTACTAGTTTTATAATTTGTTTCAGAACTACAAAGTTGATCTGTTATACCATGCAACAGAGACATACAAACAAACCCAAAGCTTGATTCAAAATCTGAAGGCACTGCTTCTTGTTCACCCTCTTTCTTATTCAGCAAACCGTAAGCAGACATGACATCCTCCTGTCCCATACTCAAAGTAGACCAAAGAACTTTATGACCTGGCTAGTGAAGAAGAGAAAGTCAGCTCTTCAACCCTTAAACTTGATTGTTCGCTTGTTTCTGGGATGTTCCTGATGCTTTGTATTGGCTTAGGTTTGGTGCTACAGAAACAATCAAATTCCTGTCTACTCAAACCAAAGACTGATGTTGCTCCTGCCTGCCTGGAACTGTGAAAAAGCACCTTAAATGATTTGCCTTAAACAAAATATACACACACGCTATATTCTCAAACAAATATTGATGCAAACCTTTATCTAACAAGCCACATCCAACACCTAGACCCATTCCTTTTCCAGTAAGATTATTGTATAAGTTTAAGTAGCGTCCTGTAGCATAGATGACTTTGTTCACTTTCTATACGGTTTATAAGTTGATTTTTCCAAATAAAGTACTCTCTCACCCATCTATTTCTACACTGCTCTTGTGGAGTGTGCACCAGCAGTACTATCCACAGCCCTGGCAGACAACAGTTGCACAAACTTGAATGCACAAAGGCAGCTGTTTCTCCCAGAGCTCTGGGGTGAGTCAAGGTTTACAAGAGTGTGGATCCCACACACAGAGCCTAAATGTTGTTTTGGTATTGTGAAATAACACAACTACACTATTGCTGTTTGTAACCACGCAGCTCATTGAAAGTCTTAGTACGTAAACGAAGGTATTCCCTGAAAATAGAATCATAGAATCACCAGGTTGGAAAAGACCCACCAGATCATTGAGTCCAACCATTCCCATTAATCACTAAACCATGTCCCTCAGTGCCTCATCCACTTGTCCCTTAAACACCTTCACGGAAGGTGACTCAACCCCCTCCCTGGGCAGCCTCTGCCAGTGCCCGATGATGTTTTCCTAATGTTCAGCCTGAACCTACCCTGGTGGAGCTTGAGGCCATTCCCTTTTGTCCTGTCCCCTGTCACTTGGGAGAAGAGCCCAACTCCCTCCTTTCCACAACCTCCTTTCAGGTAGTTGTAGAGAGCAATGAGGTCTCCCCTCAGCCTCCTCATGTAGTTTATTTGTGAGAGATATCCATTTACCCTGGGAAGTGAAGTTGAAGTTTCCTTCACACTGACCCCTAGACAACCATCAGATGGTAATAACTCTTGCTTTGTTGCCACCTTAAGCTGTACTCAAGCCAGCAATTTGGAGGGGTGAGGTTTTGCAACTCATCACAGACCCCTACTTGAACAGATTTACAGTAATGCAGAGCCATTGTTCATAACTACAATATAGATTACTTCAGTTGCCCTCACCTCTTTCATTTTATGTAATGCACTCTATATATAAAATACTGGACTCTATTTAACACATAATCTCAATTCATGAGAAACAGCACACTGTGGAGGTGCACTGATATTTTTTTCATGGCAGCATTGCAAAACTGGCATGTTCTACAATAGTATGGAAATCAATCTCACTGAGGCATTAATAGCTAAGGTTAAGTTACTGTGGCCAAAACAGAATCCCCAGTAATTACCCAGGATTGCTTCTTACACAAAGAAGTTGGACAGAAATGTGATCATATCTGTTGGGCATATGGCTTGGAAAGCCAGCTAATATTGGCTCTGTTCTAGCTCTGTACAGCCATATCAAATCCTAGTTCCTCCTAAGCAACATTTCCAGGAACATACTGTAACTTTCTAGTAGGCTGTCATTATATTAAGCATGGTGTGGAAGAGCAGCCAGAACAACTGGGTCCTGAGCGTGGTTGCTATACTGTGGCTAATAATGTGAAATTACTGGCTAATCAACCTGCAACTGAAATTTACCTAGGACAGAATAATAATCTTTTTGCTTATTTTATTTCAGTAACTACATCTCTTCTCTATTGTAGCTGGCCTGTGTAGCTTACACTGCCTCCCAAATGTTTTTTTAAAACTCCTGTTTCATGGATAAAATTGAAGAGAAATGAAGGCTTCTTAGCCCAGCAGGGTGTCCAGAAGTACAGCTGCACTTAGGTGACACCACACTCATACCAACAAGCCACAGCTCATGATCATGATATTATGAGCTCAGGCAGAGTGATGATGCTTAATACAGGTCCTGATGGTACAACATGGGCTTTTGCTCTACCTTACTGGTGTAAAGGCAGTGACCCTGAGCAGAGCTGAGTGTCAGGACAGGCCATAAAGTGCTTCTCTTGGTTGCTTGCAATATATATCCCTATTCTGCAGTTCTTGTTCCTGTCTCTCACCTGCACAGTCTCAGTCCTTCCCAATCTGTGTCAGTATATCTGGTACTATAAATAAAATTAAGGATGCACATGATACTTATATGACATTACAAGTAATATTTTATCTCCTGTTGGTGCTTATCTCATCTGAAATTTTCCATAATCACTTTTTCACATAATCATTTTTCTCTCAGACCTACGATGGTGCTGTGAGGAATAACAAAACAAATACAGATGTACAGAAATTTTGTAATAATGCAATAGTATTGCACAATATGTAGAATTCAAAACAGATCTTCATTCTATCTGAAGCTTTTTTTTTTTTTTAAATGCCTATTTGGAGTTTGTAGAGGGCTTAAGTATCTTATTCAACATATTTTTAATGTAGTCTGTGCTTCAGAATAAATCTACTTGCATACAAATTCTCCACCATATGCATTAAAGGGTATATTACAAGATGACTACCCGGTTTTATTCAAATCCAACAGTGCTAAATGTTTTGGCTTCAAGTTTGTTTCCTCACCATGCATAATCTCTATGTCCACATCATTCAAGGAAGACAAAGTAAAACAAAATGTAACTGGTATACAGGCTTTATTCATTCAGAAGCATGTTTGATGCTTAACAGGTTCTGCTGCAGAAATTAGAAACTCCACTCCCATTCAGCACTTTTAGTTGGCTGAGAGCATTAGGAAGGTCTATGTTTGTAATCTGGAACCATGCTGACAAGTTTATTGTCCTGAGAGACATGGTTTAGAGATTGGTGGGAATGGTTGGACTCAATGATCTGCTGGGTCTCTTCCACCCTGGTGATTCTATGATTCTGATTCACTGTTCAGCTCACTGTTGCAATTCCACTGGTTCTCTAGAGATACTTGCAGTTTACCCCATTGGGAAGAAGACTGACACCAGGACTGCTTTTAATAAACCAGAGCTCCAAAGTTAGTTTGTAATCAATACAAATAGTGGCACTAACATCCTTTGGAACATCCTTTGTTGTGGTAGAAAATAAAATAGAATTTTTTTAATATGCTGAGTAAGAGAGTGTGCCTTTCTTTTCTGTGGGCAAGTAGAGATGTGAGTATTTCCTGCTCCTAGTGCAGCAGTGTGAGAGAGATGGGCAACATTTAAATGCAAAGAAACCAGTAGCATCTTCATGCCAGAGCTAAGCAGTATAAAATAACACCAGAGTATTTTATTATTTTATTAGTGTTTATTAGAGGGAGGTTATTCTCCCTCTGTATTTGGCACTGGTGAGACTGCTCCTTGAATATCTGTGTTCAGTTCTGGGCCCCTCACCACAAGAAGGATGTCCAAGTTAAGAGAAGAGCAACGAAGCTGGTGAAGGGGCTGGAGAACAGGCCTTATGAGGAACAGCTGAAAGAGCTGGGGTTGTTTATCCTGGAGAAGAGGAGGCTGAGAGGAGACCTTATTGCTCTCTACAGCTACCTGAAAGGAGTAGTGACAGGGGACAGGACAAGAGGGAATGGCCTCAAGCTCCGCCAGGGGAGATTTAGGCTAGACATTAGGAAAAAAATTTTCACAGAAATGGTCATTGGGCACTGGAACAGGCTACCCAGGGAGGTGGTTGATTCACCTTCCCTGGAGGTGTTTAAGGCACAGGTCGATGAGGCGCTGAGGGGCATGGTTTAGTGTTTGATAAGAAGGGTTGGACTTGATGACTTCCAACCTGGTTGTTCTATGATTCTATGAGGCTGTGGAGAGGAGGGAGCTGGGCTCTTCTCCCAAGTGACAGGGGACAGGACAAGAGGGAATGGCCTCAAGCTCCACCAGGGGAAGTTCAGGCTGAACACTGGATCATCAAGTCCAACCATTCCTTTCAAATACTAAACCATGACCCTCAGCACCTCATCAACCCATCCCTTAAACCCCTCCAGGGAAGGTGATGCAACCCCCTCCATGGGCAGCCTGTTCCACTGCCTCATTATCTTTTCCATGAAAAAAAATTTCCTAATGTTCAGCCTAAACCTTCCCTGGCAGAGCCTGAAGGCTTCTCACTGAGATATCCTTTCCCTTGCTACCACATAGCTGCAGGGAAGCACATATGGACAGAGAAACCCAGCCAGAATTCCAGGCTGCACTCATGGGTCTTCTCTTTCAGGAAAAACTTGACCCAGCAGCAGCTTAACAGATAGGTAAGAAAGGTTTTGTTTCTTTTTAACCTAAATAAGGCCACAAAACTCACTGTCAAGTAGAGACTCTTTAAATGCAAATTGAGACAACAGACAATTTCCTCTGATTTTTACTTGAAACAAAAATATTTTTAATGAAATGCTCAATTTTGTTGAAGCTTTTGTTCCTGTGCAGTACTGCTGCATCATGGGCAACCCAACACAAATACTGAAATTGAAGAAAATTGAAGGAAAAAAATCCTTACATTTCTACATCTATGTCAAAGTTAATTTACTAAACCAATGAAAAATTAAAAGTGGCGAAAGTACTTGAAGTGGTTATAAATCAAGGACTTCTCACACATGTAGTAAAGCGACATTTTTCATCTGTGTGTTCTCTCTGGTTAATAGTTTATCACACTTTGGCTGCTGTGAGAAAAATGTACCTCAAAACGTAATGCAAATTTTGGTTTTGCAGTGGAATTTTTTTAGCACATCATGCATATAAACAGCACTTCGACAACATAAATAAAAAGAAAATATTTTTTAAGAGAACAACTTAAGCTCTAACTGCAGGCTTCCACCATCTTTTCCTTAGCCTCTGTAGCCCTGGTAATCATCATGAAGTCAACAACTACATGCTATGCCTCAGTGAGGAGCTTTTCATGCTGCAATTTCAACTATCAGTACTCGTCTACAGTCCCCAGAAATTATAAAGCTTTTGTGTATCTTTCCCTAGGATGAGTGATTACAGTCACTAGACTGACAGTACATCAAGGACCTCCACCTCTTTCAAAGGGTGTGTTGTTAGTAGCACATTGTCAACTGAGAAAGCTTTAACATGCAGGATGCGACAGATTTTATGACGAACATAGACCTTTTAGAATTTTTTTGTTATTGACTAGGATGACAAAGTTTATTCAAAATATGCAAAAATATGCTGAAGGCTCTGGTAAGTGCTTTTGAAGATTTATAGAAGCCAGAGAAATGGATGAAAATCAGACAATGTGATAGAGCATAGTACCATGCTTACAAAATAGAATGCATACACAGAATAATTAAGCAAGTACAAATATGGCAAAATAGAATAGATCTAAAACTCAACTAAATCTGCTTGGAATCTCACAGCAAATTCCTACATAAAATAATAATGTAGGACAACAAAATAGCTACGTAATTTCCAGAGTTCTGCTCAGATTTCAGTGAGAGTGGTGCCCCCAGTGAAAGGTACAGAAAATAAACAGTTTAAACACTTTTTTCAAAAAGTAAAGGACAATCCTTACTAAGAAACACTGAATTTTCATATTTTTCAAGAAAGTACAAGCTTCTGGAGGACATGTTACTCAGAACAAGGTGGTGAAATATTGCTCACCTAGTGGGGGGAAAAAAAGCTTTATTTAGGGAAAAAAAGGCTGAACACAAGATCTGTCTCAGGCTTACATTTTGCAAATCCAGCATTATACATCTGAGTAAAACTATCGTGCTGACTGATGCTGTCACACAACTTGCTGTGTTCTGCTGACATTCATCTCTTCTCACCTCCTCCCTACAAAAAACCATGAGCAATTGCCAGCATAACAAGCTTCTTGTGAGGACCTTCAGTGCCAGTACATCCTCTAGTACAGGTGAGTCTCAACCTGCTGGCAGTGCCCAGTACACAAGTTAAAAACAGAAGCAATTATTGTCCTATCCCCACACAGAATCTCCTGAAAAGGGTGTAGGAACATTATCAGTGAAGGAAAATAAGGAACCGTCAGCAAGAGAATAAGGTTCAATAAAATTTCATGTGAGATAAACATTTACTACAAGTTGATATGAGAAAATGAAATAAAATAAATTCTAAAGTGGTAATAATAATAATTGTTATATTCCATAATGGTTCGATCCCACAATGCAGTATGCAGGGAACATCATTCTGGAGTGCCAGTGCAGAGCTGGAGTCTAGAACATGCACTCAAGAACATTGTTTTCAGTGAAAATGCCAAATATGTAGTATTTACCAGCTGCTTCAATATTTCAGTAGATTTACTATACTAAAATAAAACAGTTTGTTTCAGTTAACCTAAAAATATTGCCAGATTATTTTCAATCAAGTAACATTATTTAAGACTAATATTTTTCCCGATGACACATGTTGAGTCAGAGATACCAATAAGGTACCATTTTAATTATGCAGAAGTTGCAAAATTAAAAGTAATAAAACAATTTTTAATCCTCCTTGGGTGAAAGATAAGAAAAAGCATTTATAGGTATATGTATTTTTTATTATGAAGATCCAAGGCCTACTTTTAGATAACAGAGTTATTTCCTCTTACACACAGGACGAGGCGAGCAGAAATATGTATATTCCTGCAAACAAGGGTAGTCAGAAAGAAAAATTACCACTCAACTTGAATGCATGAAATGGTTTCTTCAAAGTCACAGAAAGAGGAAAAGTTGGTCCTGCCTAGGACAAGAGGTTTATACACTGTCTTACATATACAGCCTTGCCCTTACAAAGCCATCAGTTTTCCTGTGTGAGGAGGGAAAACTCACAATACAAAACTTTACCTACATGAAATTTACTCCTTTGGCTGTTACCTGGGTTATGTTACTGTGTTCTCCTAGCACCCATGGCACAGGGGTTGGAACTAGGTGATCTTTAAGGTCCCTTCCAACCCAAACTATTCTATGATTCTATGGCCATTGCTTGGAGCACAAACACTTCAACTACCAATGATGTTTCCATCACTGCCGCCTTGACCACCAACAGTGATTAAGCCAGTCAAAGACTCCTACAAACATTTAAATCATTCTGAAAACCTGTGAGGATTATTTCAGGGGAATTCCCCACAAACAGGTGATGTCCTCAGTGAGAAGGAAACCAGAAAGATAGATGTCTCTTTCATACTGGAGGAGAATTATTTATTAGGAAACTATATTTCCAGACTTTCTGCAGCATTGCTGTGCGTCTTTAATAAACTACAGTTGTAGCCAGACTGCCCTTTCAGCCTGACAGTCTGTAATTCAAATGTGCCTGTAACTCAGAGATAATGGTTGCCCTGACAGCTAGAGACAGAGTGACGAGTACCTCTTCCAGTTGAGACATTGACATAATTGGAATGTGATGACAGAAGAGAGCAAAAGAGACAGCAGAATGAGCAGCAGCAAACCTATGGGAAGGGTACAGTCCTTCCACTGCTCTGCTTTTAATAGCACAGCGGTTTTAGATTGTTCAGGTCAGCTGTGATGACTGTGATCCCCTGACAGAATTGCTGTCACTGGAAATGGAGTGGACTGATCTTTCATTAAACATTTACAGAGCTAAACACGCTCACTGTCAGAGATGAAATGTGGAAACATCACATACATGCTCACATTTACAGGAACATCCTGCTTCAGATCTTTTATGACACTATCTTGAGTGATTATAACTAATACCATTCTAAGATTCTAATTATCTTAAATAATCTTTTGATTCTTTATCAAAATATTTTTGTACCATATTTGTTCAGCCAACAACTGGGATGCAAAGTTTTATACAGCGGACAAGGCCAGGCACTCAAAACCAGGTCTGTAAGAGAACTGATCTCATTCTCATTGGTAACTAGGCATATGCTTTATGGGGTTTTATATCCTTATACCTTCATGCAGAAGCAGAATTTTCAGTTTCCAGCAGTATTCTAGGTTAAAAAATACACAACTAATCAGTATGCACCTGACCTGATGACATCTGGGAAGGGGTTTTAGAGATCTGAAAAGCAAAATGTGTGCTGGGGTGAAGGGAGTTGACATACAGGGTGTGGGATGCAGAAAAACGATGCTTAGGAAGAGATTTTAAATGTCTTTTCCAACACCACATTCTTTCGGAAAAATATAGCTTTAAATGAGAATGGGGTTACTCTTTAAACTTGGTGGAACAGTTAGTGGGAAGGCTCTGTATTTGCTGTTGTATTTTTGAGGGGCCTCACTGCACTTCCATGCAGCAGTGGAGCTTCACCAGCTCTAGGCAATTACTGCTGCCTCTAACAGCTGTAGCTTGTTTGTTCTCCAGACACTCAAGCTGCAGTTACCTGCATTTCTGTTCAGCTGTACACAGGCCCACAAGCTGCATCCACTCAGATAACAAGACAGGAATACAAATCCACTGGCATTACTTCCTTCTAGCAAGGTAATAACTATAGCATCATAGGATTAAAAGGTTGGACCAGAAGATCCTTGAGGTCCCTTCCAACCTAGCATTCTCTTATTCTTTGATCTAAGTCATATATTTTAACTATTAAAAAATGTGCCAACAGTCAAAACGGACAAGATTTGAGTTTATTTAGTTTCCTAGGTAAATAACCTACATCACTTACACAAGCCTTGAGCATTATTAGGAAGGTGAAAATCAGTATGGTTGGATGGATTAGATAGTTTCAATATCTTTGCATCAAGCTGTCAGTCAAATTGATGACAGCCACAAACGTATATTTTTCACATCAGAGTTGAGATTAGAGGGCATGCTTGATTTTGTATACACATCCATTTTAAACTCCAGCTGTATACATTGCAGCTAAATCATCCCCAAACAAAATGAATCCTTCAAACAGACAATGCAAAACAGAACAAAGACAGTAATATAACCCTTTGCCTGCTGACACCCTTTTTGGTTTCTACCTGACCTTTATTGCAGCAGCTCTTTTACCTCAATAGGTGTCAAAGTAAACATAACTGCTTGGCACTTTGTGCTTGTTGGTCAAACACTCATACCCAGCCCTCAAACACTTCTGTGACAGGTAAGAAAAAATTATTGGATATTTTAGAAAGTTCTGCAATAACTTTAGCTTCTCTTTCTGTACCACATACATGCTAACACAAGCAATATTAAACAAACACATCATAGAGCTGCAGGAAAGATCATAAACCAACAAACTTGCTTCTACCCTGGCAGGGGGGAGGCAGCAGCAGTGGCATAATTTGCCCATATCTTATCTTAACCAAGACAAATCAAAAATAGATACATTCTATGGAAATACTCCCCCTCTGGAAATCCTGAGCATTTCAAATGTACCAAACAGTATAAAAATAAAAGATGGAAACAGTAGATTTTGCCAAAATCTATAATAACTTTGCTAGCATTAAATGAGGTATACAATGATTAAATAAAATGATAGAATAATTTCAGTTTAAGGTAGAATCTGGTTTTCCAAGTACCACATCTGCATCAGTAAGAAGTAATTATGCTGTGTCTATAATTCCCTGCCTGGCCTTTAACTTAATTTATTAAAGACAATCAAAAATAGGAATTAAAAAAATTGCAAATGCTCTTCTATCCTTTTCATCTATACTTAACAACTGAATATCTCACTTCTCCCTGAGGCATCTTTACAAGTACAAACCATCACAATACTTCCAATAGCTCAAATAAACCAGTAATCTTCCAAATACAAGTTTGAAAACACAAATACTGATGTAAATAAAGATGTGTCTGAAGCAGTTCAGAAATTGCTAGGGAATAAAAAAATGAATAACTTTGTTCTGCACCTACTGTAGGAGGTAAATTTGCCATGAGCCACTGGAGGACTCCTCACACTGGGAGGCGTCCTCAATAATGAGGCACAAGTTGTTGCTTATAATAGCATCAAAGAAAAGCAGCATTCTGGGCTTGCCCAGTGTCTAACAGACATACTTTAGAACACTGATATTGTGCGAGACTATTTTGAGCCTTAGGATTCAAGACCCTCTTATACTGTTACTATGTGGTCCTGGCACTACATAATGATAAGCAAAGTTATCCAACACTGATAAAACACCAGCATCTGAGAGGTTTCTGTAATGAATGGACATCAGTCAGTAAACAAAAGTGAATCTTTAAGAGCCTCTTTATTAATTTTCAGTAGGTATAAACAAATGTATATCTGTATTTAGGTTTTCTACAGGGTACGTGCACTAATCATGCACTAAAATACCTTTATTAAGCACTAATCATGCCATTTGGGAGCTTTGTGGATAACCCTGCTGCCTCTACAAGTAAATTTAAAATGAAAATCTGCTAGAAAAGCTGACAATCCCATGAGGTTATGACATTTGATTTACTTTTAAGAAGAGATCTTCAGAGGGACAAAGCTACTAGATGCAAAGTATATTTCCAAAACTATAGGAGCAAATTTTAATGGTTTACTATAAGTCTACTCTATAAGAACTCAATACAAAGCCCACAGAAGCAAATGAAGAGACAGTTGGGAAATAAATCCATAGGCTACAAAGTTTTTTTAAATGCTATTTCAATTGCTCTGGACTTAAAACTGATCTAAAGCTGTATTTGAGTAAATTACTCACAACCAATGCCCAATCAATTTGAATTCTTTTGCTTCACACGTCCATTAGTAGACTGGTTTTCATAGCTTATTCAATATATAAATGCAGTGAGAATATTTTGCTTGCATTTCATACTGGGGGTAATACATTGTACCTACTTGCCACCATACCCATAGCACCACTTAACTACAGTCGCTGCATGAATCTTCTTTGATTTGATTAACATAACTGATAAGCAAGCAGATGTATAGCTGAATTGCATCACATGAGAACATGCTGATCTACCCATTTCAACTTGTTTCTGTGGCTTAAAGAGAGAACAGCTTAAACTGAAATATTTCTTTTCCAAAACTGCATAAAGAAAATGACGGTTACCTGGTACACATGAAAACAGGATTATTCACTCCAACCAAAGAAAAGTTATAGAACCTTAAGTATTCAAAGGAGAGGACAGCTGAACAGGCCATCACAAATTACGAATCTGAAAAACTAGTTAATGTATCTGGTATCAAATTGTTCTAAAAGAATTGGGTAAATATAAATTTACCAAGGCCAGAAATCCAGATGGTGGTGATTTCAGCCAACTAAAATTAGCTTCACTGGTTTGGCTCACTTAGCTATTCCTGTTGATATCTGAATTTATGGAGGAGTGAACAACAGCCAAAGCCATACCCCATTCATTACAGATATGACTCAAATTTTTTCCAGTTAAATGATATAAGATTTTTATCCAAAGTATAGAAGAAATTCAGTTTTAGCCAACAGTTTTATTTTCTGTAATGAAAACAGTATATCTGCTTATTAATCAAGTTTCAGATTAGAAATATTCCCTTTTAAATTTATCAAACAAAATCTCAGATGATTTTAACAGAATATCTAATGACCTTTTAATGCCAGCCTGAATACATCAGCCTTGAGGGTTTCAGATATGATTAATTCCCCTTTGTTATTTACATCTTAGCAGTGTTGCAGTACTCCAAGATACATTATCAACAATGTTTGTTATACAAATTATACGTCACAGCAAGTTGCAACTAAAATTCATGCAGTCTACCAATAGACTAATAAGCAAAGTAAAATATTTTGCTCTCGTTTTACAACTGCTGTGCCACTACCATCTGATAATACAGTATGCATCTACAATCTATGTGAAATTGTGTCCCTCTCCCTAAAATCGCTTACTAATGTTAAATAAAACACATTCCCAAATGAAAAAGTCATATTCTAAAATAATTTGAAGAAGTGTGACTGTTGATATAGTCCACTGATTACTAGTGTACCATACAGTTTTCAAGGCAGCTAGCAAGCAAGTTGAAAGACACATCTGAAGTTCAGTGATCATACATTTCAGTTTACAGATCTATATTTATTTTCAGCTTTACTAGATCAGAATCAAAAGCAAAAAGGCAGAACTAAGAATGCTTGAAGGTCAAAGTGCAGGTATGTTATCATAAGTAGTAAAAAGTGAGCAGAACATTTTTGCTGTGTCCTCTGGAAGCTCCTCAACAATAAGCAAGCCTACTAAACAAGAATGTACAGTCTTCTCTTAATATCATTTTGTATGGAACAATGAATTCTCATGTTCTCCAACACAAAGCATTTACAACAGTTTTATTTTGTAGAGAGGACTGTATTTTTGCAAAGTCATTGACTTTTAATTTCCAAGTTAAAGTTAGCCAACAACTTCTGAACAGTAAAGGAGAGGCAGTTCAATGCTTGATGTAAGGGGACAAAAAGCTAGTGGTTAAAAGGGGGGAAAATTATCCTTCAAATTATCACAAAAATTATAGATGGCCGAATGCTTCAGTCACAGTTATACGCACAAGGCTTCACCTGCAAACTTGATGTAACTTGAGGCACTAGTGAATTCCACCTAGCTGTGTCTATCTTGCACAACAATCTCATTACCTGTGGGGTCAGCATGTACATTTATATTATTCCATAAATTCAACTTAGAGTGACTACAAGATACAGCATGAACTTAACACAGCAAACACCCATTTGCGAAGGCAACTCTTTCAATAGGTGCTACAACCTGATATGGCCACTTACCTTTGTGCTTGTCTGTTAGGTTAGAAATTCAAACCACACATGCTTCATAGAATCATAGAACAACCAGGTTGGAAGAGACCCACCGGATAATCAAGTCCAACCATTCCTATCAAACACTAAACCATGTCCCTCAGCACCTCATCCACCCATGCCTTGAACACCTCCCTGACTCAACGACCTCCCTGGGTAGTCTCTGCCAGTGCCCAACAACCCTTTCTGTGAAAAATTTTTTTCCATTGTAGGGTACTACACTGTAATATAAACCCTGATGCTGAAGCAATACCCAGGTCAGGACTGTAAACAAGATGCAGCAAGTCAGTAGATATGTCCGTAAAAAACATTTTAAATTAAAACAATATTTGAGACCCAGCACAGAGACTACAGAAAAGAGTGAAGAAACGTGACTATGGCTGATTGAAGCTGCAGCAAGAAGGGCATTATCCTTTATATTCATCACTATTTTCTATTCATACAATTTTCCTCTGCATTAGAAAGTGGCTACAGATGGATTTCTAAAAATAGTGCCTCTTGCAGTTCATTCCTCTGCGTTCCTGACTGCACAGTTGGCACATGGTGGCCAATATTCTCCTCTGCTATACTTCAGTAGAGCTTGTCTTTTTTTCCCTAGTGCCCAATTTACACCGGAGAAGCAGCTAATAGCAATCACCTTCCTCCAAGTGCTGTCTTTATCATGACTCTGTTTCTATGCTTGATAACTTCCCTCTGAGGAAGCACAAGATAGTCCCATCTTCCTTCACGTACATTTTCCTGCTATTTCATTATCATCTGCTAAGTAGCATTGAAGCAAACAAGTACACAACTGCAAATGTGCAAATGCAGCAACTGTGTCATTGCTTCAATGTTTACTCTCTTTGTGTAGCTTGTCACTACAGCCTCAGTTTAGCAAAAAACTTCTCTTTTAAATACTGAATTCCTGAAATACACACACCTTGATGAAGGCACTGAAAAGATTCTTGCTGTCTTTTGCCATTAGGACTTCTGCATTACTCCTTCAATCCCCAGTTCCAGCTACATTGAGGCAATTATACACCCACATCTGACAATATTAACCATTTTCCACAGGTAAAGGGTTGGCAAGGAAATCCACAAACAAACAAAATCCGCAAACAAACAAGGGCTCACAGAAGCCAGTTCAGAGTCCTTCCCAGAAGATACTCTCAGGGGCAGAAAAAAGGTGCCATCCCTAAAACCCCTTCAACTTTCCTATATAGGGCAATAATCTTACCCAGGTGTTCTTTATCTGAAAGCCTGCTTCTCATTATAATCACTCCCTTTTCCTCCTGAGCTGTGGCACAGCTCAGATGGACGAGTGTGCCCTTCCCTTCCACTGATCAGTTGGCACCACAGCTAGTGCAAATCATGGGAATTATCCTTAATGGGTGCATGGCAGAGAAAAGCTCATGCTGAAGGAACCACCAAATTTGCAATCATACCCCTTGCTCTTTGGGTGGCTGTGCTCTTACGGCTGGAGCTTGGGGAGAAAATATTTTGGAAGTGTTCCAACTAATGTATGAACAAGCTTGTGCTGAGAAACAATCTGTGATGCGATCTGAAGTGTTTGCATTCTGTGCATGAGGTGATTCTTGGCTTCATGATCAGAGATGGAGCCCATGCATCGGCATCATGCAGATCCAGTGACACCAAGGTGCAGCTGAAGATGCTGCCTCAGCTTTGAACTCCTTCGGTCTTCCATACATCATAGCATCTCCCATGCTCAAATCCATGAAAGTTTACAGCTAAACCCACCATGTGAAACTGCAATATTCCTTCTTTCCAGGGCAGATGCAGCTCTGGAAATCACTAGATGACAGTACAATGAATTGAGCTGTAATGCCTATGACAATTTTTATGCCAGAATCAGAGTCAGGCCCCCTCTCCTCCCATTGTGATCAGGAGTAGATGGAGACTGGGCCAAAATACACTGTCAATGTTTTCTACTGATGCTTTTTTTTCTGATTGCTTTGGATTTAAGGATGGTATTTTTGCCATATAATTGCCTTACCAGATTTTCTAACCTGCCTTATCAGACCTTATATAATCTGTAACAGTCTTGTGTGCATTTCTTTTGAAGATCACTTTTCATATATCATCTGGATCCCATTTGGAAATTCCTAGCAACATCTCAGGATCAGAGCCAATTGTGTGCATTCTTTTTACTACATTTACTACATTTACATCCTTTCCCCCTTCCCAGTTTTTCAGCCTCTCCCTTCCCCTGGTAACAGATATTCCTCTAAGAAGTGGTTTACGGACCATTTGGATTTATAGCCAAGGCTTAACAAATCATCAAGAATTAGACTAAAATTCTCAAGCACATGACTCTTTTTAAAATTATTAATACTCCTTTAACCGCTGGTGCGCTTGAATTTGATCCTGGATGTTCCAGTTTTCTGCTTAGACACACTTTTTTGCAGATGAACAACACTCCCCTTAAAATGAGGTTTTCAATGGAAATGCTGACACAGTGCAGCAGAAAAACTAGCACCGTTGAAATCCTGCAGTATTTAATAACCAGAGAAGTAAGCAAGAACTGAGAAAACCAAGATATTCAGATGGGATTTTTTCTTTCATACAGATTATATTATTTTTAATATGTTCTTTTTATATA
>WAAB01018814.1:0-10722 GCA_013389865.1 Piaya cayana
TTTTTAAAAATAAACACTATTTTTCAAAGCACAAGTTTTCTCCACAATCAAAAAGCAGCACTTTTTTCATCGACGATGCAATGACACTGTCCTCCAGGGAGCTAATCTATTTGCAATATATTTTGTTCTCCAGTGTTATGTATATAACATCTACCTAGTTCGCAGGGAATTTACTTCCTGCATTCTATAATCCCATTACCAATATACTCTTCATAATCTAAGTAACACTAATAATAAAAACTGCTTAAGTAAATTTTTCATTCGATTTTTGAGTAAAGACTAATCTCTCAAAATACAAAAATGGAATGTACAAAATTAATGGAAAATATTCTAGTTCACATATATGGAAATTTGGGAGCCTTCATACATTATTCAGTAGATGGAAGAGAAGGAAGAAGAACCTAGAAAGGATAGGGAAAAATATTATTACTGCACTGTTTTGTAAAATTAACTATTTCAAGATGCTTAACTTTATTTCAGAACAATTTGTGTTGGACGGGTTCCCTTATGAAGAGGAATTGGCTGCAAATTAAAACTTTGCCTGTTGCTTTCGAAAAAGAAATCTTGAGAACGCTTATAAAGTAGAGCCACCTTCTTTCCCCTTTTACTGATTTGAAAACAAGTCACATTTCAAATGCTTATTCCTATGTATCATCCAGAGAAGACCACTCAAATTTATCACATTTTGAGCAAACTTTCAGTTTTTCAAACCTTCAGTATTCCTCTCCACTTATCCCCTCCCCCCGACCTAATCCATTTGGCTCTCAAAAACAAGCATTAAGTGGGACAAAGAGCCACATGCCCTAGCTTCTTTAAAAAACACAAAAGGAGAGGGGGAAAGAAAGCCCCTATAAACTCAAGGTGCATTTATTCAAAAAGATTGGTAAAAAAGAGAGTATTTCCACCAAAAACAGAACGCCCCACCCCCTTCCCCTCCCCCAATAAAAGTCCAGCATTATAAGCCCTGCCACAATAAGAGAGGCCACAGACTTCAGCTTTAACTAATCTCAACAGCTACTATAATTCTGAGGCAGGAACATTTTCAACTACTGGAGATCATCAGATGACAGTTGCAAAACTGCAGTTACATCTTATTCCTGTGTATTATTATTTCAGAAATATACATATGACAACCAGGCAATTAAGATGAGTTAAACTTTAAAAAACACAATTAAAACATTATATTCCACTACATTGTGTTTTCCTTTCCAATAAATGCCTATATTGTATTCCCAAATCGTTTCATACCAAGTAAAAGATTTATTTGTTTTCTGCTTTCTTGCTAGAACATACACTGAACTGCCAGTAAATGTATCAAAAGCCATTTCCTCTATTTGTTGAGTTTTCTTCTTGACTCAGGTTCTCCCATTTACTTGGATTCTGTGACAGCAATTTAAAACAGATTTGGTACTTGAAAACTACTGCAGGAAAAAAAAACACCTTCTAAAACACAGAAGGAATCATTGGTTGGTAATCCTTGAAGTAAAAGTAAGTTGATTTTTCTGAAAATACTCCTGTTTTGTCTACTATATTTGGCATCTTTATACCAGATTTTCAGTTCTAAACACTGTTTATACTAAGCTAAGAAACAAAGTTGTGTTCTTTTTGTTCCTTTAGATGAAAAAAAAAATAAGAGTAGCAATTTTGAAGTTTTTATCTGGTATATACTGTTTTCCCAAAGTAGGATTGCTAGGATTGTTTTCTCTCTAATGTGAAGTAAGAAACTAGTATTTCAATCACAGAATCACAGAATCACCGGGTTGGAAGAGACCCACTGGATCATCGAGTCCAACCACTCCCACAAAACACTAAACCATGTCCCTCAGGACCTCATCTACTCGTAACTTAAGCACCCCCAGGGAAGGCGAATCAACCACCTCCCTGGGCAGCATATTCCAGTGCCCAATGACCCTTTCCGTAAAAAACTTCCTCCTAATCTCTAACCTAAACCTCCCCAGGCGGAGCTTGAGGCCATTCCCCAATGCTTGCTTCAGGTGATCTGATATAAATCTGGTGAACCTCTACATCAAGAAACCACGAATACTCGAAATCAGAAAGTGCTACTGTAAAATTTGGGCCAAGACACTGCAAATGAAGCACTGCTTAATACTGAGGACACATATCCTTGTTACCCTAAGAAAGCTACCAAGTTACCCTCAGAAAGTTAAAGAGTTAGAAGGGCTCAAACCATCTCAAACATTTTGTTTCAAGTTAAAATAAACATTTACAAAATAAAATTCATATATAAAACAACCTTCCACTCAGTTTCCAGAAAAAGGACACTATTCTTATGCTAACCTTAAATATCTGTTTACTCCAAGATCATGTATTACTCTTTAGATCTTCTCACATCATTATGTTTTGAGTTGGGTTTTTTTTTTGATACATGATAGAAAACTAAAGCAGTGTGTTTCTTTCTCGTTGAATCCACCTGGCACCTTACCACTTCATCACAGAAATGTGATTCAAATTACATCTACTACAAAGCATAAATAAACACGGAAATGGGCACTATACTTTCTTCACAAGAGAAGTTTTGAATTTATAGGAACATGGCACAAGGGTATACTCTCGCTCACTACTGAAGGTTTCCTTTCTACGCTGGCAGTGGACCACAGGTTCAGTTACACTTTCAACATACAAGGGAAGGAACATCCTTTCATGTTGCAGTGGGAGCATAATAACTTACCTGGCTTTTTATTTCTTAAAACAAAATGCAGCAATACAGGTAATTAAGGAAATAGACTCTGAATATTCTGAGAATTTAAATAGGAGATCTTGTGATCCTGTCACTACATCTTTAATAAACTCATATGTAATTCCAAATATTGCCAAAAGAATGTAAGAGAAGTAGAAAAGGAACTGAATGGCAGATAAGGATGATAACAGGTAGTGGAAATTGTGTATAAAAACTAAAAATAGAGACTAGAAAACACTTCCTTAGCTGGAAAGAAAGATCATGTGGGTCTATATGACAGGTCTATATAAAATTATAGATAGTTTTAGGAAAACAGAATAGCAATCATTGTTCAGTGTTAAATACATAACAAGAACAAGAAGCAGACAGTGAAATTATCAAACAATGGTTAACTAGGGTCATAAAAGTTGTTGTCGTTAATGTTTTTGGAAAGGCCCAAATAGGAATGGAATAAAAAGGGCAGATTTCAGAAAACAGCTCCATTAGTTAACGCAGCGGTGGCCAAATGAACTTCACGAACAAATCAATATGATTTCAGATGAAGTCCTTTATTCAGCATCTATTCATTGTTTATATAGGACAAGCAGTCCAAAACATCATGTAAACACTGATTGGTCCTTCTGCCCCTCCTGGCAACCGCCCATTCCACATCTACCTCCCGCCTGCCCGAAAAACTCCTGCCCCCACCTGCAAACCACTTCATTAACATAATACAACAAAGTCATTCCCCATTTTTGTGAATTTTCGAACTCCACCTTGCCAGGGCACTTAAAGAACAATTCCAACAATTAGTAAGATCAAGCATTACTACTCATATACAAACTCTGGCTCAAGCCATGAGCCATAAATTGCTGATATCATAAGTACAGGAGGAAGGGTAACTTCTTATTCTCCCTACTGCTTTTTTGGTTCCCTAGGGGCCAATTCCTGGTCATATTTGAAGTGGGGCCTTTGGTCTAATCTATTAGGACCATACCTAGGTTCTTAAATAATAAGGTTCTTAAAAAGTCTGAGCCCACAACAAAAGGCTATTTTGAAACTCAAAGAAGAATATCCTTTCCATTTCCTGTAACATCAGCTGGCAAATCAAGTGTGTACACTTAGTATGGAGAACATCAGCCTTTGGGTGACACAGGAATACAACAATGCAGGATATTAGGCATCTGAGCCTTCACTGTGTGGTTTCCCTGAAGAATGGATTCAGTTGGATGTACCAGTAGCAGAAAGAACATTTAACTCAAACATTGGCTGATCTTTGCTCCACATGCAACATTCATGTTTCATTAGACAGATTTGGAGGGTTTGGTCCTCTAACGGGTTATTTCATCTATTTCTATATAACATATTGAGACAAATCTGAAACGACTGCCCATAAACAATTCTCTAGTACGTTTCATGTGTTGGTTCACACACGCTTTCACTGCAGAAGGTTGGGACTAATTTATCCATTTCCTTACTATTTTCCATTTTGATCAATCTAATCTAAAATATGTCTGGTACTGACTGGGGAGAAGAGAATCTATATATTTACATTTGTTATAACATTTAACCCATGAGTTCCTAAGTGACTCCTCAAAAAAATTGAGAATAATCTCTAAAATCCCTTCTCAGCACCAAAAATAATAATGTGAAACAAGTGCTTAGTACATTCTGCTTAAAATATAATCAGATACATTTCAATCATTGCCTACAAAGGATATCACTACTCATTTAGATAGGACCACTGGAATGTCACTTACTATAATTATTAATGAAAATGTAATGCTAAGACCTCATAAGTCTAAAAAGTATCAAATATCCATCTGCTAGTTCTATTGGTAACTAATTTGCTCTCTGTTCTTGAAAGTAAAACTGTATTCATGTAACAAAACATCTGTGCCCATCTCTACAGGCAAATAGCAGAATACAAATCCAATTTGTTAAATTCTTCAAGTCACGTCATTTAGCAGCCCAGATAAATTAATCTGAGATAGTGCTTTGAAAAATTACTGTCAAGAAGTGTCTGAGATGAATATGCTGTCAGAGAGAACACTTATCCACTTGAAGCTTTTCTTCCCTACTTCCTTGTACAGGCTTCAAGAAAGTTACACCCATTTGCCATCATGCTCTTTATGACAATCTTTCTGTGTCATGGTAACAGGCCTGCATTTATGAAATGGTCTGCAGCTCTGCCTGCAGGAGAAGTGCCCTTTGACCCTGTGGGACAGAGGCAGATTTGTGGGTCTTGGCCTTCGTGGACTTGAAACTCATTTCTACAGATGGTTTACTGCAGAGCTACTTGGAAACAAATTTCTCTGAAGTCCAGTACATGATGAATTGCTCTTGGTTTTAGCTTCTTGCCCTGTGCTCTCCTCCTCTACCCTCCCCTGCACAGCACATCATTTGCTGCAGCCTAGTTGTAAAATATTTAAGGAGCTTCATTTTTCCTCTACAACACAACATGTTTGAAAGCAAACTATAATGCCTGCTTTTTTCCCCCTCCTCCTTACAGGACAAAACACCAAAAGACATGTATCATTTTTATGTCTTACATGTTCTGTATTCAGCTTCCAAGTGGGATGAGAATAACTTGGCGCGGCTAGCGATTCATATCCGAAATGAATTACAATATTTGGGGAACTTTTCACATTTTCCAAAAGTGCTTTACAACACAATCCTTTGAAAGACTCATCAGAAATGTCAAGCAATTGTCAAACAATGTAATGACAGGAATACCATATCAAATTTGTGGTCTCGTAGACTTAATAAAAGTTCTTTTAAATGGACAGCACTATAAAGTCATAAAATCTACTGAAAATAAAGAGTAATGAAAATTCACTGAAGAGTTTTTTTCCACACTTGTTTATCCTGAATCACATCCATTGTTGTTTTCCAAGGTCACACAGAACCATGACCTCAGAATTCAGTGTAAAACTGACATTTTAATATAGGCTGAAAGGGATAAATTAACTATACATGAATTGTAATGGGCTAAAGTACTCAAAAGAGGACAATGCTTGAATTGTTTAGCAACTTATAAATGTTTTAATCTTTTATATTAAGGCTACCATAGGTAATGGCTTATCAACTAATACTATATCTTTGCAGCAGATAGCATTTTCCTATTACTATCTCTCTAAAAAA
Organism: Piaya cayana; assembly: GCA_013389865.1. NCBI lineage: Eukaryota > Metazoa > Chordata > Aves > Cuculiformes > Coccyzidae > Piaya > Piaya cayana. The sequence goes on from WAAB01018814.1 coordinate 5,822, forward strand.
AATTACGATACTTACTTGGCAGCAAATTTATAAATGCTAAACTTAGGGTAGATAAAAGAGTTAAGGAAGTACTTCACTGAGAGAAACTGAAACCTGATACCAAGTTTTTAAAATAATATTATAAAAAATGAAAGTGATAGTAATAGAAAACTAAGATATTTCATTTGAAGTTGATGTTACCACATATTCACTTTTTTTTGCAGATTGTTAGATGGACCAGTGTTTTGGCAAATTTCACAATAGGCATAGACAATTTTCGCTTTATTATAAACTACAGTAAGTACTCTACTGAAAAGCACCTGTGAGCAGGGCTTCCATGGAAATGCGCTTAAATGTGAGAGTTCAGAACTTTAACATTTCTATTACAAAGACATATGATCATAGTGAAATATGTAGCATTTCAAGATAGTACTAAAAGTTCAAGTAAGTACTTGACTTTCACTGAAAGATTTGAAAAAAAAGTAATATTGGTTTTTTTATAAGTTTATATTTTGATTTTTAAATTTTTATTTAAATGACTATGCTTATGTGAAAACATAAGATTACAACTCCTCTGTGATGTTACGAAGCCTAAGATACACAAATAGTGAACAGATAAACAAGTAGAAGAAATTAAGGAAGAGCTGCGCAACAAAAGAAATAGCATACATGTATTTTTTTCATCTCAATTTTACTGACATGTCAGTCATCAAAAAACCCCCGAAACTATGCACCTTTTGACTGAAATAATTGGGGGGATTGTCTTTCTATAGTTTTCATAGCAATAGACCCATTCGCTATAATACAAAAGCCAACAATGAAATGTTCCATGCATGTTATAGTCATGTGAGAGTAAAGTAAGGTAAAAACAACATGAAATTTAAGTTTCTTATTTTTTCTTATTAGCCTAACAGCCAAATGGCTAAATTCCTCTATTATCCAAATAACTGTAACATCAAAGCATTAGCTCACTGCAAACTAGAAAGGAAACGATTGTTTGGATTCCCTTAGTACCTTTAATTCCTGTGGTAATGGTAGAAAAATAAATCCTGGTTTTACTACAAAAATACCCATTTCTGATAAGTTATGGAATCTGTCTCTCCTCCATTTATACAAGTTGGTTAATATTATGATGTTATTCTTTAACTAGACATAAACTGATCATTTTTGTTGAGTGAGTTTTCAGTTGTCCCTATTCTGTGGTCCGAGTTTACCAGATATCTGAGAGACTATTATAGTCAACTTCAGAAAAAGAATAGAAATTAATAGATAGGGCAAAGACAAGATCTCTTGTCTCAGTAGCAGGCTAGCGTATTTTGGTCTGTAGCAACAGGGAGCTTAAATGAGATCTTAATGATAATTACCAATGGGAGACAAAACCTTTTCAAAGCGGGAAGCAGGAGGCAGAGAATGGGATTCAGAAATAAAGTCATTGGGTCACATAAGAACCCTAGGAAATGAAAAACTACCAGGTTTTGTTGTAAGCTGTTACTGGTGTTACTGCAGAGCCACTCCAAGCGCAGAGAATACAAGATAGGCTGGGATGATTCAACAATGTAGAAGACAAGTTATATCCTTCAGAACAGCAATGCTGGAAAACCTCAAAAACCTGAACTGACCTAAAAAAGTCTCTAGACAGCTAACAAAACCACTTAAAGTAAGAACATATAAGATTAATTTTTTTTTTGTCTAGATTTAGACATTTCCAGTGAGTCAACAGTGATAATAGGTTTGAATCTATCAAAAGTACACATATTTGTGGGAGAAAGTACACAATAGTTGCTTTCCATCACCTGTTTTCTGAACTAGCAAACTGCAAGGTAGAAGCAATTTTTCCATGCAGCACTGAATCCTGGGGACACCACTTGAGACCAGTGTCCAGCTGGATTTAACTCCATTTACCATCACTCTTTGGGCTGAGCCACCCAGGCAGTTTTTAAATCAGGAGAAGGTGCATCTCTCCAGGCTAACAGCAGCCACTTTCTCAAGCAGAATACTGTGAGAAACAGTGTTAAAGGCTTTACTGAAGTCCGGGTAGGCTACCCACAGCCTTGTGCATTAGCAGATTAAACTACATTAATTGCTGTTAATAGAAAATCCTGTGCAATTTACATCAGAAAATATGAGCAGTGGCTTTTAAGCTTATCTTTTACACTAAACCAAATGTTTTATCAGACTTTTCAGCCTTTAGGAACCAACTTTTGGCAAGTTAATATGTAAACACATACATTTCTATATATATGCATATGTACATTTGCTATACAAAAGGAAAATCCCATTTTAATATGAACAATGATCTCCGCAAATGCTCATTTTCTTTTTCTATACAGCTCACAAACACATCAGCCTCTAAACATAACAACCATACAAACATCAATTAATTTTTTTTAAAAGTTGCATTGCATGTTCTAAAACATATTTTAGACTTACATAATCACAAATATTACAGTCTTGATTGCCATTACAAACTGATAGTAGTTCATATCAACTTTCATCTGGATTAGACAACNAATCTATCAAAAGTACACATATTTGTGGGAGTAAGTACACAATAGTTGCTTTCCATCACCTGTTTTCTGAACTAGCAAACTGCAAGGTAGAAGCAATTTTTCCATGCAGCACTGAATCCTGGGGACACCACTTGAGACCAGTGTCCAGCTGGATTTAACTCCATTTACCATCACTCTTTGGGCTGAGCCACCCAGGCAGTTTTTAAATCAGGAGAAGGTGCATCTCTCCAGGCTAACAGCAGCCACTTTCTCAAGCAGAATACTGTGAGAAACAGTGTTAAAGGCTTTACTGAAGTCCGGGTAGGCTACCCACAGCCTTGTGCATTAGCAGATTAAACTACATTAATTGCTGTTAATAGAAAATCCTGTGCAATTTACATCAGAAAATATGAGCAGTGGCTTTTAAGCTTATCTTTTACACTAAACCAAATGTTTTATCAGACTTTTCAGCCTTTAGGAACCAACTTTTGGCAAGTTAATATGTAAACACATACATTTCTATATATATGCATATGTACATTTGCTATACAAAAGGAAAATCCCATTTTAATATGAACAATGATCTCCGCAAATGCTCATTTTCTTTTTCTATACAGCTCACAAACACATCAGCCTCTAAACAGAACAACCATACAAACATCAATTAATTTTTTTTAAAAGTTGCATTGCATGTTCTAAAACATATTTTAGACTTACATAATCACAAATATTACAGTCTTGATTGCCATTACAAACTGATAGTAGTTCATATCAACTTTCATCTGGATTAGACAACTGCACAGTCAACACTTAATCTAAATTCTTTCCAATCCATAGTACTCATTCCCAAATCACCAGTCGGATACAATGTAAAACATTTTTTTTCCTTCAAATTGTCTTTCTTTTGTCCTTTCTTTTTTGTCAAATTGTCCTTGAGAAAGACAAATGAATCATCTGGAAGAGTATTACAGTGTATCTTCTTTAAATAACAGTGACTACTTGTATTGATTTCTTTAGAGTTTAAAGGTAGTTCTCACTCCTTTTACTCACAACTGTTACACACAGGTGAGAGCAAAATCGAATATTATAAGCATCCCTAGTTCTGAGCCTGTATGAAAATAGAAGACAGAGGGCAAAACCTTTATATAGACCATATTAAGATCAGAGCAACAAAAATACTAATATTAATAGGAAGATGAAAATATATAAGAATTTACAGTGCAAAACAAGAAAAACTGATAAAGAGAAAATGTACGACCATAACAAAGGTGGTGATAAATTTTTTTTTTTTAAAAATCTTGAGTAAAGTTATGGCTTTTCTTCTTTCATGTCTGTCTTTCCAACATGGAAGTGTGTACAGCCAGTGCATGTGTCCTAGGATAATGAAGAACAACTTTTCATGGCAACAGCACCCCTGCAGCTTAAGAGTGCAGATGCGGTATAGCATTGATAAGAGGGGGAGCAGTGGAAGGATGAAATCTCAACCATTTGCTTTGGTTTAAGCATCCCTATCTCAGACCTTATGAAATGGGACTGTTCCCACAGAATGGAGCTGCCTGGGTGGGGAAAAGGCAGCATAGATCTTCATCCACGTGCAGCCCAATTACACCTCCTCTCTGCAGCCCTTCCATGGTTTGGGAAGTGCCAGAAAGAAAATGTAGAGCTGCACAGCAGCTGGAGGGCTAAGTTCTGCTAGGCCATCAAAAAAATGAGGCCTAAGCTCTCTTTTCATCCATCCTGCATCAGAATAATCTGCACTTAGACACAATAACAAATGAAGGACGTCTGTTTTGATGTATTTCCAGCATTTCAGACCAAGAGCAAATAATTTTCTTATTGGTAAATTCTGTTACTGATTGGATATCAAGTTTAGAAACTCAAAATCTGGCTTAGAAAGAAAAAAAAAAAACAACAGGGCTCATACTGTAATGTAGGAGGACATGTAAGCTTCATATTAAAATACACAGATGTACTTATAAGAGTCAGACATTAAATATTGCACAGCAATCACATTTGTTAATAATATTCTATATGTTTATTAATACATTTACATTTTTCTTAGTTGCTGAACTAGCACAAGGAGCCGGGACTTTCAGACAGATTTTTTTACTGCACTCTAGCTAGGGTCAGAGTAAAATATCTAGTTACCGGGGTGATTGAATACAGTATAAACTTCAGGATACAGTTAATATTGGAGAAAATCAGGAGGACTGAGACAAAACAATTTTCATCCATACAACACTACTGATCACTAGATTGTCACTAAAGGTAAAAATGGAATGACCAACACCATTCAGGACACCAAGTATGTGGATTAGCAGAGACAGACCTTTCTCACGCTTAATTAACCTAAAACAATACAGTATACACCAAGGAACATTTTTTTTGAAGAATATGTCCTTTTATATTAATGTTCTGCATGTGGCACAATGT
>WAAB01018817.1:0-55171 GCA_013389865.1 Piaya cayana
GATTCTGTGATTGAAATTTTGAGCCAAGGCATTCAAATGAGACAGAAGACAAGATGGCACTGGGAGTCAGCACACACCATCGCCATACTCTCTATACCATCCCACCAGCCTTGAGAGATAGTCATGAGCATGGCTTAAGAACAGAAATAAAGAAGCAGCAAAGAGGTCATGGGGAAATCCAGCAGCAGCAACTAGCAACAACAAAAACCAAACAAACAATAAAAAAATTTAAAGAGTAAGTGATCTGAGGACAAACGAAATCCAAAGCACGTTTTCAAGTAATTTCTTTAAAAAACCTTGAAAATATAACCTGAGGAGTTATTTTTCTTACAGAAATTCAATGTATAGTCTTCATGTTTCCATCATGACACTGTAAAACCTTAGCTCTGCAGAGCTCTTGATCAGCTCCCTCCGCAGCTTAGGTAACTACATCAGCAGCTCCCAAAGAACAACCCTCTGCCTCCCTTAAATCCATTTTCCTAATGCTATCAATACCCTGCTCAAGGCAAAAAAGTCCCTTTTTAGTTAAACTCAGAATATATCTTTGTTTAAATATTTGTGCATATTGATCACTCTTTCAGTTAAAACACAAGTTTTATTCATTGATCTCATAAGTTTCAGCTAGTAATAGCCATTATTAGCACTGGGTTACAAATATATTAGGGTCATAGCTTGAGAGAAGCATTTTATCAGTGTGATTAAAGTTATCAATATGACTTTATTCACTGAATAGACTGTCAGTACCCTATTCCAAATTCACATGCATTTCAAGTCCTATATAAGCAAAACACAACAAACAGTATCACAGGCATCAAAAAATTTAGGAAGCAAACTGATTTCCATATTTTGTTGCAGTTAAGAGTTAGTCCCATCCTGTGGTCATGGAGACCATGAGCACGCACAAAGGACATGCAGGAGACGTTTTTGTAGTGCAGCTCCAAGTCAAGTAAGATAAAACACCATTGTAAAATTTACACTACAAGCAAAGTCCTGGAAGAAAAACCACACAGAAAGTCCCAGCAGCTGAGCAAATGTGATGGAGCACAGAACAGACCTAGAGATGCTAGAGGCCATTCCAAAAGATATTTTGAGAGTGTGTCATATCACTGCTGTCAGTGACCAAGTGAAAACACAGGAGAGATAAGAAAACCTTCAGGGAATTGTATTTTCTACTCATTTATTTTCTGGACTTCATACATAAACCTCATTCTACCATTCTTCTTCAGGGTACAGAAGCTCAGGGGAAGCAGTAAAGGGAAGAAGTGTTTTTGTGCTAGTTGGTGGTCATGGTGGGAGGAGAAAAATTAAGGAATATTTAGTTTGACTGTAATATGTGCCAACTATTAAAGAAAATAATTAATTAGGAAAATTTTAACAGTAAAATATGGAGAAAAATATCTTCCTCACATTCGTTCCTCAAATACTGTGTTCAGTTCTGGGCCCCTCACCACAAGTAGGATGTTGAGGCTCTGGAGTGAGTCCAGAGAAGAGCAACAAAGCTGGTGAAGGGGCTGGAGAACAGGCCTTATGAGGAGTGGCTGAGAGAGCTGGGGTTATTTAGCCTGGAGAAGAGAAGGCTGAGAGGAGACCTCATTACTCTCTACAACTACCTGAAAGGAGGTTGTAGAGAGGAGNGCTGTCAGAATAAATTTCATTGTTGTAATGTACAGAAATTAAATAAAAGAACTAGATTAAGTCTTACTTTATTCCACAATAAAATACAGGAGCTTTAATAGTTGAGGTTGAAATTCTTTGAATCTCTGAATTGTCAGCTTTCCCAGCATAATAAAATAACCAAACATAATCTACTTTATGAACAGTATTTGCTAGCTGGTGGCTTGGCCTTTGAACAAACACAAGCTAGACTATATTACAATATGCAAATAAAGTGATACTCATACTATTTTCATGAAACAGACATAGTTTAGAAGTTAGCTTCCAAAATGTTCCTCTATTCCATCCTGGACATTTTTTATTATTATTCTGAATTAATAACTTATTAAGTAGCTAGTTGCAAGTAGTTTTTCTAGTCATCCAGTAAATTATGTAACTTTGGCAGATTGCCACTCACTTCCTATTATTTCAACTAGCAGCTGTTTGACCATATATAGTACCTTAGAAAGCTGTTTATTTTCAGACTGCTATGCTATTGTTTATCTGTAGTTTGAGTGGGAAAGCTGGGGGGGTGGGGGGGTGTTGTAATTTCTTATGCATTTAGACCACTTGATTTTTGTTTTATTATAATTTTTTAAGATATTTTTCTTCACAAATACATAATATCTTCCACCCAACACTAATCATCACTCCCTTTCCCCAAAGAATTTTTAATGGTATCAAGAGACGTGGAATCACTTGGGAGAAGAAATTTTTAAAAAAAGTTTACCTGACGGTACACAACAAAACAAAACAGCATTTCTAGTGTTACGCACCAACCAGTCTGAGGATGCTGTATCTGATACCAATGCCACTAAATTAGCTAACAGAGGCCCCAAATGCAAATAATATGTTGAGTATAGACAGTCAAATGTGCTAGGGTTCCTAAGTTTCACTTATAAATCTGATGACAGCACTCCAACCTATTCCTTTTAAGCTTAAAGGATAACAGCTGCAAAGTTAGGAGTAGAATGAAATTCAGCACAGGACTGTGAAAACACCTCCAGGATTGCAGGTACATTTATTCGCTAGAGCTGGCTGAATTGCCCTAACTAGTACTACTTTTACCTTGGCTTGTACAGATGTATATTTTAAGAGTGAAATCTAATGAAGAACAGCAAATGGTTTTGAAACTCTCAGGAAAGAAACATGTATTTTATTTTAAATTTGTCCAGTTACTGTCTAGTCATCATTCAATGAAGCAGAGCTTGAGAAAGCCAGCAGGAGGGGCAACAGAAAGCCAACAGTCTGAGCATCAGCAGCAGCTACCTTGGTCCCACTGGGAGAGCTGGATGCAGCCAAGGGAACCTATGCAAGCAGATTTACTGCAGGTGTACGAGGCAGGCTGAATTAAGCTATCAGAAAGAGAAGAATTTTAAGAAAGAAAAAAGTATGAGGGGTTTTGGATGGTGAGATACTTGGGGACAGCAGGGACAGGGAAGTAGTATGTACTGGTCATCCTGAGCTCTGGAAAAGGAAAGTTAGAAAATTCTTGTTTCCCTGAGTCACTTAGATTTGGAGAGAGGAACATACTTTCAGCTTTCTGTTCCTACACGGACTTCTCTGCTGCCTCTCTGCTTTGCCACTCTTCATGTGGCAAAATTATTTCTCAGAAGCTTTCCAGATGGGCATTGATAAAATGGATGAAATAAAAAAACCCACTAGAATAGTCTAGTTATTAATCTACAATGTTTCCTCAAATGATGACGTTTTGACCAACCAGATCAAAATTAGACAATCTCTACCTGCTTATGTTTAAAGCTTTTCCTATAACGTGACATCAATGATGCACCAAGATGCGCTACATTAGCTAAAGTACAGCAAATTCATCTGAACAGTAATAAGACATCAACTCCCAAATTATGCAATGCTCAAAAAGGCACTTGAAATTATGACTCCCAATATGTGTAAATACTCGGTTTAAGCAAACAGTTATCTGGTAACTCCCTTTGCCCACTTTTGACACTGTTCTTTAGATTTCAAAATACTGTCCTGTCAGCTCTTTCTGGGCAACAGTCTCTTCAGGAGGTGCGTCTCCCTTTTTTCTAGAGCATTGTAAAACGTTACTTTAGTATTGATGCCAGTCAATTCACTTGTACACAGTTTGTAGATTTGAGCCGTTTATTATTTCTTTGTGAGCAATTCACTGGCAGCATAAGTAGAACTAAACAACTTAGTTTTCTTCACAAGTCTTTGCTTAAAAAAAAAAAGCATGAATAAATAACCACTTATTAATTACCAATCAGTACTCCAAATCAGAAATTTAACCTGTGTGCCCTGTCACTCTTCTCAAGTTTCTTATTCACAGATGAGCCCAAGGCTCAGATATTGCAAAGGAAAAATTTAAAAAGTTAAAATCTTGATTAGCCTTGTCTGAAATTTAAATAAGGCCCTCACTTATCCTTTAATAAATATAGTTTCTGAGCACAAAGACTCTCACTTGAATGACTCTGGTTTTGCTCTCCAGAAATACCTTCTATCTTATTAAATTAAAGCATCTTTATTTTCCTTCCATGGACTTACTTTATATTTCTTAATTAACAAATAGTCTCTCTTGCATTTTCTTCCTAAGACACTAACTTTGGCAGCTACGTCTGCAACTATGAAACTTTTTCTAATGCCAGATTCCATGCTTGCAGTTTACCAGGGTGTCAAGGCACTGTCTCAGATCCATTTCTCCAGGTGATCAGCCCTAAAATGCTTTGCTTAGAGTCATACGATCTGTAATTTTTTGTTCATTCTTCCAGGAAGAATCTCAAGCTCATTGTTTATCTTATTAAATGTCACCTCTCTTCAAGTGTCAAAAAAAAGTCTGAAGTCCAAGCATTGCTGTAATTCAAAGGAACAGAAGAGTCTTGCCACACACTATATACAACCATCTTACATTAATTCAGGTATCATATGCTTCTCCTGGCATCTAAACATAGCACTTTCCGCCAGCTTTTTTCTGGAATTGCCTGCTCATGGATGACATATGGGACAATTTTCTGCCAGCAGCAGGAATCCTATAATGTGCTGTGTGCTACTTTTTACAATAACCAGTTTTGTACCTTTAGCATACACTATTTGATGGCACATCAAATATAGCATTTTATCAGTGACTGCCCTCTTACAAATGCAAGACACCTGTTTACACCAAGAACATGCCACCATTTTCAAATGGAAGTTCCAAAACCAGTATTGCTCTCCCACTGAAAGGCATATTTGAAAATCTAATTGCTCATATACCAACCAATGCTTGCTCTGAAGTGGTCTCCAACTGTTTAAAACTGTCAGGAAGTTTCTAATGTTTTCATTTTCATCATACCATAACAGAGACAGCTCATTCTTTCATTCTGCCTTTCACAAATCTTGTTACATGCTATTTACTTGAAAGGAGACTTTTATAGTAGTCTGGATGAATATGCATATAAGTAGCATTTTAAACTGATTCTGCTCTTCTTCCACTAAAATGATCAACATCAACCACTTTAGTCTAAAATCCCTGCAGTCATTTGCATTTTTTCCATAGCTCAAAATAATCTTTTTTTTTTACTATAGAAATATAAATTCTGAGTGTCTCAAACTTATCTTTTTCCATGTAAAATGCCACTCTTCACTACAAATCCATTTACATGAAGCACAGGCTTATAAAGAAGTAGCAAAACTGGCAGCAACATGATCTAAGCATACTCTAAAACATGCACTGAAGATTTGTGTATGGTAAGTAAAATCTCAGGAAAACATCATAAGCTCCAGTGCATGCTATGATTTAAAGTTTGATTACTTACAGGAACAGGCCACTCAATACTTCACTCCATTTGTCAGGTTTTTGGTAGTTTGTTTTTAAATTGACAGTATTGGCATGACACTTTGGATGTTTGTTCACTGCCCACAATTATATGCTTTCAATTCTAACTATGGGCATAAAAAAAAAATCACTACAGCTAGAACATGCAGGAAAAGTATGTTTCACTAAGCATAAGACATTGCCTTTTACTTCTAAAATTTCTCTGCATCCCATGGTTTATATTTAAAATACAAAACGCAGTATGTTCATAGCTTGCATACCTGCTCCTTGGAAGAAACATTGATTCTTTAATGAAGACTGAACCAGACAGCAGGATATACCAACAGGTACCAATATCATCAGGGCTGGAATGAAAAAGAGGACACAGTGTAAGTTACTCAAGCAGTACCAAATTTGAATTGTGAAAAACATCAAGGAGGCAAAAACCTCAAAATTATGGAAGAAAGTCACAGCTTAATAATGTACAAAAGAATTCAAATTATTCCAATTTCCACTTGCTAATATACATATTATTAGAATGCCTCATTTCATTTACTTCTGTTTTTTAAAAGCTTATGTCTATCATGTGATAACAGCACAAAATCCTATGAAATATAACTGAGAGTTATAAGTCAAGCTACAGTAAATGTATTGTATGTATTGAGTCAATTCCATTACTTTGCTCTTTGCTGAAGAGAACTGTAGCATGTTCTCTTCTATAAACAAAGGTTACTTTCCCAATTCTAGCCATTTCCTCCTTGATCTTTTCCTCAAGACAGAAATTCGCCTTTCAGCATCAGCCTGTCTTCCAGGAGACAGCATTGGATATGTGTGCAGAAGGTAAACCTACATCAGATTTGTTAGACAACGTTATGTGCTGGTACTATGCACTGCCTCTTTCATATCCCTCCCTGGCACAAGAATAAATTCCCAATAAAAGGGAGTAAAAGTTTTATTCCCCCTCTCCTCAACCTATAGAGGAACTGGATGAGAACTTTGTCATCCCAGCCCAGATCTTTCTACTGCAGCTTCAAATCTTGCTCCTTCAGTAGTACAGAACCCTTTTCACAGGCTTAGAGTCTTGAGTAAGTTCAAACAATGTTTAGACAGGAAAACAGAATAATTCAAGGGTACTAGAAATATCTGAAGAAGTCTTGTGCTATTTCAACAGTCAACACTGCGAACATTTGTACTTTACTTCAGTTTTTACCACTCCTGTTTCTTCCAAAGAAACTCACAGATTGGATTAAAGTACACCTTTATGAATTACATGAGCATTCTTATCTGAAAATCACATCCCAAGTGACATGAAGAGATGCAGCACCTTCATTTTTTTTAAATTACATCTCTCAAGTCTTTAGCAACATTTAATTCTAATTCTAACTTCCACAAAGAACAGCCCACATCTTTTGATGATAATGACAACATAGTATTAAAATACAATCTTAAATCTAAGCAAGCTATGTGCATGTTAGCAGTATGTTTTTTACCTGAAGAACTGTAATATAAGAAGAATCTACAGAGCAGAGTTCTCAAAACAAGAGTGCCATTTCCTCGGCACTTACTGTATTAGGCTTTCTAAAAGGAAAGCTGATGTTAGAAAGAGGGAGAAGCAGCTGGTCTAAACCAGCTGAGAGCAAAAGAACAAACCATCAAATCTAGAAACATGCTCTATTTCTATTTTGCGCTTTGTAATATAGCCATGGGAGAAAGGACAAATAACAGAAACAAAGAATTAACAGAGGTGACCTAGAACACAAGAACTAAGATGATGCAGTCTACACTTCTTTTCTACCAGCCTATGAAATGACCACTGAAGCTATACTGACCAGAGATTTAACATCTTCAAAATGAAAACTTCAGGAAAACTTATTTAAACAGCTAAAGAAGATAACATGAAGCAATAACAGAGGCACAGTTAAAAAAATTATTTTGATTTACATAGTCAAAATGCACCAAGCTGCTGTACATCAAAGGCACTTTACATACGTAATTCTCACATGGACTTGTATGACCCTTAAACTTGTTAATCCAGAAAAGTCAACATTGTATACAAGAAAGAGAACTAGGTCAAAGCAGATAAAGTCAACCCCTCACACACGCTACTTCAAAAGAAAATACTGTTCTTAAAACCAAACTTGCACCTAAGTCAAGTCACATGTCTTCAAAAGTCCTGCCCCACAAATGAATCCTAAGCTGACAAGCATCTAGCCAGCGTTGTTGCTGAACTGCAAGTCTGCTGGGTTTGGGGGTTTTTTTTGTTTTTTACATTTTTAATAGATGTCATCTTAAATAGAAATACTCTAATTAGCATAGCTGAAAGTTTCTAAAATGGTCATTTTCAGCAACCGCTGTTAGACTGAGCAACACAACAAGTTGCTGGGAAGTAACTCTATTACAATGTCAATTATATTTTTTATGTGGATTACATTATCAAATAAGAATTTTTGTGGGGTTTTTTAATTAACAATTTTCCTAAAAATTGGCAGTTTGTTAAGTATAAAAGTGTAGTCTGACAGAAAAGAATGTCTCTGGGGGGTCACAGGCTTTGACTCTAAAGCAGAAGTAATCTTGAAGATATGTTTATACTTTTCTAGAAAGCCATTTCCAATGGTGAATTAACAGAAACAAGAATTTAAAAGAAGTATTTAAACCAACAGTAGAATATTTTAACTTCTGCAAATCTAGCAATACACAAACGCTTCATCTTCCTCCTTTAAGAGCTAATAAACTATTTTAACTCATTCTGTCAAACTACCTATTTGTAAGTGGCTTAAAGCTTTTCACATTGGGGATCTTTATCCTCAAAGAGAAAGACAACCACTGTCTTTCAAAAACATCAGTCAATATGTTCAATACTCGAACTCATCATAATCCTGCTTTTGAATATCTCCTTAAATCATTTAACAAACAGTTATAATTATTATACGTTTAATTGCAGTGGTTTACATTTTTCTTATTTGATCACACACAGTATGACTTTTCTCTCAGTTAATCATCCAACTCAGTTTTATTGGTTTTTTGGCCAGCTCACAGGTTAATCCACTTGCTCTGCAAGTTAGCTCTTCAGTAGCTGTTGCTCCTTCTCACATATTTGTCATGAACATCATGCTTTATGCACATTATATATAATCAAAAGAAACATACATTCATTTGACAGCTAAAAGTGCTCATTAAAAATACAAATGGAAGTTTAGGCATACAATCTAACTGAGTTTGTTTTCCTTTTGCTTTATATGTACTTGGATAGCTTTACATTTCTACAGTCATGTTTGAGAATTTCCAAGTCCTACAGTACTGGCATTGCGTTGTGTGAAACAATTCTACTATACTTAATTCCTTATTTAAATAAAATATAAATATTCTATATTGTTGTTTCCCAATAGTAGAAAGTTGAATACAGACATGTTTCGTAGTAAAGTACCTTCACCAGAATACACTGTACATTCTTTTAAACTTTCATTGCCAGTCAAACATCATAAATATTTCCAAGACAATTTTCAAGGGCAAAGAACGCTGATAGGTTTTCATCCTCTTCATTCTTTCAACCGCTAGTGTCTCAATACAGCCTTGAACAAAACATCTGAAAAAAATCCACACACACAACCAATAGACTCTTCACACTAGAACACAGAAACCTCAACAAAGCCATGTGGCAACCAGTTTCTTGCTAGACAGCGCTGTTACATGTGTCATTCTTTCACTTTAAGGATGCTGGGCTTTCACAATCCTATCTAAACATCAGTTGTCTTTCAATCAAGTTTCCATGTTTTCTGTACTATGCTTGATGTTTGCTCATCAACAATGCCTTTGCATTCTTCAGGACTTTTATGCCTGTACTCAATGACAGAAGGAACTATAGAAACCTATACAGAACTATAAAACCACTTCTTCAAGCCACATGAGGATTCATGCAAAATACTATTTACGCTATGTAGAATACTCACATTTGAAATTTCTTTGTAATCCCATTTTACATTGTTTTTAAACATGAAAACTGAATTCTAGAGTTAAATCTAAGCCCAGTTATGGAGTTTCCTTTTATAACTAGAACCCTGCCTACCACTGGCAGCCCACAAAAGTGTCTAGACACTGCTATTTGTCCTTCCAAAGACAATTCTCTGTCAAAGAGATGACAGCAAATAGCGCTTAAAGAGATTCTTTTGTGGACAGGAAATATCTCTGCCTGGATTTGCAGGAGGTTAAGCTTGTGTAATCACTTCGTCCATAATTACTTAAAGCAGAAGAGATGCTGATAACTTCCCTCCAAAGGCACCCTGAGAGGGAGACTGGGGTGGTTTTGGTGTAGGGACAGTTGAGGGGAGAGTCCAGTAGCACCTGTCAGTCAAGCCAATTTCAAAAGGAAAGACATCTTAGGTAAGATCTTTCCAACAACTAGTTTTGTAAGGGTGTACTGCTGCCCATCATCACTCCCATCACTGAAGCAGCAGCTGTCAGACAGTAGGAGACTGAAAATGCAGTGAAGGATCCACACTGGGCTGAAGGCAAAGCCCACCCAACCCAAGCAAACAGCATTTCTACATAGCTTTGAGTTCCTCGCCCTGTGGGAAGATTTTACAGAGAAGGCAGCCTGGATGCCATGAGACTGCTTGGTGCTGAGCAGCTGGCAAGACCTTGAAGCAGACAGCCGAAAATATAAACAGTGGCTAGTTCAGTGGGAACAACTTGCAGTTAGAAGGAAAACAACAGAACTGAACTGTCAACATAGCTAACTTTAGCATAACTTGATTTCTCAGCACACGTGGTATTTTAGCCAATAATATGTTAGCAATAGCTTTATGGACGGCTACCTTTAACCAATAATACACTGTAGTCACCCTCATGGGGACAGAAGGATGTAACGGAATGGGGTATATAGTAAAGTAGCTAAGTTGAATAAACATGCACTTGCTCACCGATCAGATGGATCTCTGCCTCTGTTTTGCAACACTCTCCCCACCTCCCTCCAGTCTTGCAAGGCTGCATGCACAGCAGGAGTGGAAATACTGGAAATTAGGACTTATTGGCCTATGTACATTTCCAAGCAGGCATTCATAGATGATCTTTGCAGGAAAGAAATTACTTCTCATGCTGCCCTTAAATGATTAAGAACCTTGCTTGAAATCCTTAAAACTGATGCAGGTTTCTTTGGGTGTTGTAGGACTGTTTGGTTTTTGCTTTTTTCGAGCTCATCTACTGTTATTCATCTGGATGAAATTCAGGACTGTTAAAAGCTATACTGCCTACCAGATTGAGCACAGCTATTCAGTTTCCTAAGTTACAGAAAATAAGATTTATTACTACATACGTAAGATGCCACAGGCAATTTATTCAGCACAAAACCAAAATTAATTTAATCCAGAAGTTGCACATTAAGAGGCATTGCACATTAAGAACAATGCAATAAATGTATTCATTCCATCCTAGCTATACTAGAGACAAGAAAAGCCCAAGTGAAACCTTGGTGACACAAACTTCCATCCATACTTTACAGAACCAAAAGGACTACAGACAGATTTAAAACACTGTCTGCACTACAACTGTAACTTCCATTAGCATACTGGGATTAGACTAACGCCCATATATCCACATGCACTCAAGGCATTTGACAGCCATGTAGAGGAAAAAAGGAAAGAACTTAAATCTTAAGAGTAAGAAGCAGAAGAGCAAGAGATCTTCAGTGGAAGACAGGATATGTATTCTGTGAAAACAACAAAAGGATTCAAGTACAAAGACTTAATGTTGTTCTCCTGTAACTACGACTGAGCTACCTACTGATAAAGTTTTAGATTGCTCATGTTCTAGCAGCAACCTTAAAGTGATGCAAAACTGAAAGCCAACACCAAAATAGTCAGCATAGACTTCATTCTTAATCTGCACTTGCATAAAATTGGTTGTACAAAATTTAAATAAAACCACTTTAAACCTTGACTCTTACAGCATTTCTGAGAGCAGGGGATTTCCTGTGGAATCTATATCTAATTTGTCAGAATGCAAGAGTGTTTGGTTTATGGGAATTTGGGAGCTAGGAACAGAAATCCAGAGACTGGATTGCAATGCCTTCCCCTTGCATTTCCTTCCTCATCTGCCTTGACATCATCCTTTTCACACAACTACAACCTGCAGCCAGATAGCACGCTTCTTCAGTTTGAAAGTGACACAAAAAGCTGCAGACAGAATTTTGCAGAATTAACTTCATAGCTGTCCCATCAACTGCTCTGTTTGGAAACTTCAGTTAAATTATTATGCAATAGCCTGTGATGACATCACCAGGTTGTCACTGCTGATAAGGTGAGGCAGTATTTTCAGACTTAAGTCTTCACTTTTTCTAGCATATGACTGTTCTTGGAGACCTCAGAGGTATTTGACATTCAAAAATCAGGAAGCAGTCATAAAACTCTAGACTGCCAAGTTCTAAGAAGTTGACGACTCCCTCAAAACTGTGAGCTGTTTATTCCATTGGAAGGTGCAACTTATTACTCCCAGATCCCCAAATAGTTATATATATACACTACTTGAAGCTGAAGTTTTACTTTCCAAATAATTTTTATTTTGATTTAAAGCAATCCACGCAACTTGCATGCCACATTTGTAACTGTAAATCTGAATCAATATTAAGAGCATATCAAAGAAAACACGCACAAAAAAATTTGCTTCAATACATGGTCCCCACATATACTTATTCTATAAGTCACGTCTACAGCAGCAAAGGTATTCCAATTGTAGCTTTCAGATCAAATAAAGATTTAAGTGAATCTGCTGAAAGACCAAATAAATCTCAAATACCAACACCATCTCTAGTGTCTTCTCCCAATCTAACAAGCCCTGCATCATTTCCCTTTAAAACTTCTTTATATAGCTACATTTTAATGACAGCAATCCATTTAATTATCATTCTCCATCAAGATGAGACATAGCACTACTAAAACCTCAGGAATAATGAGTCACATTCAGCACATGCTTACTCATGTGCATTTAGTTCAACAGAGATAATTAATGTCGCGAGTATCCACAGCGGCAAGAATCTGAAAACCTTTGTGATGAAGGCTTTAATTTTGTCAAATAACGACATCACTTCAGCACAAAATTCAGCACTTGGATTTGAAAGGACATGTTAAACAACTTTTTGCTGTCCTAACCACTTTCTGGTTGTTGATTTCTCAGCAAACTCCTCTAAGCACTTGAAAAAGCTAAGCAATGTAGAGGTTTCAACAGAAGCAAGCATGGAAATGGCTTCCATACAATTGTTTAATTTTGCATTTACAGGAGATGTGGCTATCCCAAGACAAACAGAGGTGTCATTCTCCCTCCAACACTAGACTGAATGGTCCAGCAATACCAGATGCTGGAAAGACCCCTAACATAAGACAAGTACCATCACCCAGAATTACTTTCCAATTCAGAGGTACTTTCCAAGCTACTTCACAAAAAGGTCATGGAATTGGCAAGAACAATTTCTTAGTTGTGAAAGAGCCAATTAGTATTATTCTTTCCATAAATGATTAAAATTTCAACCACTAAAGGATTTGTTCAAGACTTACATCTGAACCAGATATAGTACCAATCCTACAAGCTATAAAATTTGTAGCTATTTTGATAAAAGAACCTGTAACACAAACCAAGATGTACCTAGCAGATTACATTTTCATGAAATCATACTCGTTGTTGAAAGCTGAATAAATCTTAGAAAATAAGCACAGAGTAACTCAGAACAGATGTCATTCATGCTCCCAGCTCTTCACCTGAGAGGGACAGAAACAATGAATATTTGACATGTCAGAAGTGGGATCTCTTTCAAGCATTTAAGCACTACACAAGAAGAAATTAGAAAGAACATTGCTCAGCAAGCTTATGTTCCATAGAATATTGTTTCAGCAGATTAATCTGTCCATTTCTCTTCGCTCATTTTACTTATCCTCTGCAGGCTGAAAGCCATAGGCAGTTTATAGTTTAATTCAACAACCACTGCTGCAATTAAGACATTAGCCCTAAGCGCCCTGAAATGTCCAACAACTCTAAGTTTAATGATTCTCTCAGGTAGACATCTCATTGCCTGAAGGTCCCGCCTACTAGCACTGTATTGTTATAACACTCAGAATAATCAGAAAATCATTTATCCAAATTGTCAGCACTGTCTATAACCCTCCTAATAAACAGTTACCTGACATCTGCCAAAGCATTTTAGATGCCCTTGACAATATTTAAATGTATATCCCAAATACAGAATTAAAACAGATTGAGTATTAAATGCATCATCAGCTACAAACTATTTACAAGTACTTTTTTAAAAAAAAACAAAACACATTGAAGTTACATTTGTTCTTACTCATAACCTTCACTCTAAATATAAGAGATAATTAAAATATATCCAGTGATAGAATGGTAATTTAGAATTTGGAACTTCTAATTTTCACCAAACAAGCATCGTAAAGTGCATATTTCAATCAATGTCCATGATTAGCATTTATTAATGGACACAAAGTGAAAACTGATGTCTCATAGTAGCAAGAGTGGGAAATAAAAAAAAATGAACCAAAAGCATGAACTACAGGAAACAATTCCTCAGTATTCATGAAAATAAATAATTAGAAGTATGTTTTTCTTTAGAGTATTTAACTTATTTGCATTCTTTTCCACTTCTGAAATAAAAGAAGTAAAACAAAACAGAAAATTCAGTCAAATTAGAGATTATTGCAGTGTCAGTAACTAGTATCAAAGACAGCTGATTAGACAGGCAATCAATAAAAACATTACGCAAATATACACATGCAAACTAATTGACCTACTGTCATTGAAATCTTGTACAGTGACTTAACCTTTGATACCAGAAATTTAAAAGTCTCCTAATTCATGAGGAAAACAATGACGGAAGTAGTAAAATAAATGATACTGCATAAAAAATACTCTGCAGTCAATCCAGATACACTATACTGCTATTAAGTCTTACTTCTAATATTTCTCCAAAATCAAAGCTTTTATTCTCAGAATTGCAAGAACAAAAACACAACAGGTTTTAGTAAAGAACAGTAAATTTTTAGTAAATTTACAATACAGAAAATGTCAATTAAAATCCTCTTAAAAAAACCCTTACTTTAGTCTCCATTCAAAGAAATCTCAAAATTGGGTCAAATAATAACACAGACATTTGGAACTGGCTAGGCAAAGCCAACAGACTTTAACACTGATCACTGACAACATTAAGATGCCTTTATTCAGTGTCTGCTTATACAGAGCCAACTGCCATGTCTTTGAATGTATTTGTTCTAATGATACACATTGCCCAAGAAATTCCACACATTCACAGGACAATGTATAAATTCAGGTTCCTGATTTACTGCAGTGCAGAACTGGCAGCATCCCAGCACTATTTTGGCAACTGCCCAACTAACAGAAGGAGCAATACACCTTTAGGAATACTTTAAGTAAAAAAGAAAAAAAAAAGAGGAAGATGAAGAAACTGACTAGCTCTGCTGCAGCAGTTCTTTGCATTATTATACTGCTGCATGACTTCCACATGAATGCACAAGCAGAATGAATATATATTGCACACAGAGATTTACTGGAAAATGCAGACACTGACCCAGACAGACACTTCAAGGAGACATTCTCAGTTTACTCTGTATTTAGAGCATTTAGATAATTTTCCAAGTGTTTCTTTAGGAACAAGCAAGAAGTCTCTTATAGGGACTCTGAAGTCAAGAGCACTCAGTAAAAAGGACAGTAAACACAGATACATGACCCAAGCCTGCATGAGCAGGTACATCATATCCAAAAACCAGAAAATCTGGTTAAAAGTAAAGCATTAAAGAATAATTGTACTAATAACTGAGAACATCACTACTGGAAACATCAGCTTGATCCTCACACACTTCCCTAGCAATTCCTTTCTGTATCACTTTCTGGTTTAAGTTTTATGGCAATAAGATATGAATATATACAAGCATAGTTATAGATCACATATCATTTCTATACAGAATAATGTGGTTTTATGATACCACTACCTTAAATCTTCTTGAACATGTATGGAACATAAAACTACTCCTTCATAACTGAAAGGTATGCATCAGAAGACAAATTTCAGTGAGGTGGTCTCTGCGGAGCTGTTCTGTTTTTAAAATCATGCACCAATAGCTAGCGAAAGCTTTAGCTCATTTGTCACACTTCATCACACAATTATGTCAGGCTATGCTGAAACATAAAACAACTTGGTCATCACTTTGTTGTTTTGTACACACTGCTTCTGTTCTCCTGAGGGTCTTCAGTAGTGTATTACTGTGAATGAACCATGAATTTGCTAAACGTCACTTTATTGTAGAACTTGAAAGTTTGACTCTCAGACTCCCACTCTTAAAAACTACTCAAAGATCTTTCACCTGTCCTTGCAAAGAACTGCTGTATATTAACTACAAAGACCTACATAGAACTACAGCTTAGCCATATAGCTGAGACACACCCAGGTGCTTTACAGCTACATCCAAAATCCCTACATGACACCTGGACAGGTGACAGCACATCATCACCCTAGGAAGAGCATCTGCAAGTTCCCAGACACCTGCTCCCCTGAGTCAAACTCCCCAGTGCCTTCAGGCAACCCTCTAACAACTGTCCCAAAGCCACACAAAGCAAATGCCCTCCAGTTTTTCTTCAAACATACCTCATTAAAGATCATAACATTTTAATCTAAGAAAACATTAATTATTTTAGTAGCAACCCAAAAGTCAATCTCCCTTATTTTCTTTCCAGATTTCATTCATTTTAAGCTTTGCTGACTGGGTCAAGCAACGTTTGGAGAAGGTTTTCACTAGCCCAAACCAAGTATTTTGGATCTTGTGATTTACGACAATGATATAACTCTGCAAATCTAGGTAAGACTGGATGGTGATATTACAGATACTAGACCTAAGAATTTGGTTGTAAACATGGAAATATCCAAGAAGAATGGCTGAAATTATGCATCATGTTCCTTTTTATAGCCTTTTCTGCTTCTCATTCCCTTATCCCTTCCTTTGCCCTCCACTCAGTATAAGCACTAGAGTCTTAACACAGGTGTATGATTTTCACCACAAACTGTTTGACAAGTGGGGAATGAGGAAGAAGGCAGACAAAACATAACTGTACAACTACAGCTATTTATTACACACCCTGCCAACCACAGTGAGTAATTCAGAAAGCGAGAGATCGCTATTTCTCACTTCAGCTGTTGACATTCTCAATAGTATTAACTCAGATTTGCATGTAACTTGTCTCTCCCGTCTCCAGTTTATATGTATGCTTTCTACTTTGTTTTACAACACAGTCCTTTGAAGACATCACATTTCATTAAAGCACAGAAAGTTGCACAACTGAGTGATATGAAAGCATACGAACATGTTGACAGTAGACAAGTATTCTCCAACCACAGACATTAACCCTAAAATTCAATTCAAGATGTCCAAGAGAAAACATTTCTTTTTCTGAGAATCAATGAAAAAAAAATTAGCATACTATAAAATTGCTATAGACTGAGAAATGTGTTTTACCAATTAGAGCTTAAATCCAAAATATAGATCTTGCAGTCTTCTCAGAAGGGACATGCAGGATGTAAGAGCATATATCCTAGGAGGCCTTAAGTGGAAGGTTCTCTAAAAAAAACCTAAAACACACTTCACAGTAACATGGGTTGGGTTTTAATTTGTAATTTTAAAAAAAGCATTATAAGCACAGCTCAGTTAGTTCCAGGTTCAACTGCACAGAAACTAAAGAAAATGTGATCAAAAAACATGATGTGCTACAGCACAGCAATTCAGAAACCCTTGAGGTTTTATTATCAATTGACTTCAGACAGCAGGTCATCAAAACTTAGAATATTTTCCTTATAGGAGAAATTTTATCTTTATAGGAGAAGCAAAGGGAAATTTAAAGATGCAAGAATGCCTTACAAAAAGGGTGAGCCAACACCACTGATAAATACGTACAGAAATATCAAACAGCATGACTGAAAACCATATGCAGTTCTTGTACGACTAATGAGGAGAAAAAAGAGGTGCTTCTTTTATAAGAGATATTCATTTGCTTAGAAGCAAAACATTTATTGCCAAAGATTCCTCCCTGACATCACAGCAAATATTTAAATTTTGATATGAAAAATTTTGTTCAACTCTCAAGAGGCAAACAAAACCTCTACAAATGTGCTAAAACTTCATTTTCCAAAGCAAATGCCAATTAGAAACTTACTGTTGGAAATATCTAGAATGACTACTATGCAGATATGAAAAAATAACTTTTTTTAAAAATACTGATAAAATATGTATCAAGTAACCAAACTAAATAATTTTTTACATTAGGTCTTTAAGTTGAATCGAATAAAGTTAGCAGGACAAAAAAAAACAGGTATATGTGTCAAGCAAACATCATTTCTGAAATTCTGCCTTGCAGGTTTTAAGCTTTTTTATTATTAACTTCCCATCAAATGAAAGTAGTAGGATGACTGGTAATTGAAGAATAACTCGAGCTGAGCTGCCACTTTTAATAACCCAGTTTCCATTTAAACAGGGAGATGGCTGTAGGGATTGAGAATTTGTCACTACCATGTACACCCGCTGATTGTAAAGTAAATGCAGATGAAATCCAATTTTAAACATGCTCCACTTTATTCCTTTACTGTCTTTGTACTGAACACAAATAATTACTTTCAGCATTGTGCACATGCAACAGAAATTTACCTTTTCATAAGTATAGCTGAAAACGCAGCTATGAAAACATTTTGATCAAATAAACAGAGTGAACATTAGTTTTCATGTTAGCATGTAGGAATAAAGATCTAGATTATCTGCACTGAGACATTAAGTTGTGCCTCAGGGAGGTCACACACACAGGTCAATTAACAGCTCCAACAGTTGCAACTATTTTAATAGATTTTTCTAATGAATACAGGAGATTAGCACCCAATTTCTGATTTCAAGGCAAACCTTACCCTTCATGATCAAAATAATAGCTCCAAGTGATAAGTTCTGGCACATTCAATAAAAAGAGACCAGGTTGTGTGTCCCAAGCTCATTTCCCTATAGAATCAATCCACTCAGTTGTGCTAACCTGGCTACCATATTGCTTATCTCCAGTAGTACTCAAAGAATTTTTCCAAACACATACATTGTAAAATTGGAATTCTGCTTTTTAGAAGAATAAACCTTCAATACGTATTTGTGAAATACAAAAAGGATTCCTCAAATTCATTATCATAAAAATAGAACGCTAAAATTAGACTGCAGGTTCCATGGGATTTTCTTACCAAGTACATCTCAGATTGTTCATTACAATGAAATGCTAACCTCCAACTCAGAGTAGCAGAACATATATTTCTGGCTACAAAATAATGGATTTTTTTTTTTTAAATAAAGAAAATATTCAGTGTAAACTTTCAGGTATAGCCCATTACACATTAAATCAGAGATGTGAAATGCTACAGCAAGTATATTTTGCATGAGCATTTACATCCAGAAACTGCCAAACTGCCCATTAAATCTACTGACTAAATGATGGGGGAAAAAAAGGTCAAGAAGCAACTAGGCAGGAATGACAAGCAAACAACCACAGCGAAGATGAAGTCACATGAAAGGAGTGACAAAGGAAACTGCTGCAAAAGAATTCCAAAGAGCACTTCAAGTTAACCCAGATTTCAGTTTGCTGTTTCTGCACTGCATTTTCTCAGGCACATTTCCTGGTAACTTTTGCCTGCCTTGAATATATGCATAACTAGCAGCCTATATGACTTGATTCATTCAGTACATGATTCAAATTTAAACCAACAATTAGAATGAGCCAGTACACAGTGTATAAACAAAAATTCATGCATAATGGACACAAAACAATTGCCTAGAAAAGGAGAAATCACCAGCACAATGGTCCCTAGCAAATTAGTCCCGAAAATGAATAAGAATTGCACTGGTCTAATTATCTATCCACCTATAGATTTTGACTTTGTGCATTTTCTATACGTAACTGATTAATGGATTTCATTAGACATAAATTTAAATTCCCTGAATGGTCAAGGCTCAGCATTAAAGTTTGTTCAATCACATCCTCCTCTTGATTGTCAATACAGGAAAAATTATTAATGTATAAAAGAAGGCAGACAGGTGCATTCTTTGTATGCTTACATGTCCAAATAATACCAGACAACAGAAAAATCTGCATTTAGAGTCTGGTTTAAGGGCAGTAAAGTCTGATACACTTTATTTCAATAAACCACTTGCATAAATGAAGCAATTGCAATCCTCAGATCTCTACTGTAAATCTGGGGGGACATAAGATCACAACCCTTCTAATTATAAACCACATTAGAGATGTCAATTTGGCACCTCTGACAAGAAAAGCTGGTTGCTACTACTATCACAAAATTGAAATGAGACTACAAGACAACTTATTCTAATGAGAAGACATCCTACATTTCTAGTTCTTTATAACCTCATTGGTTACAAAAATTAATACAGCACACATCAACATGCAAGAGTCACTGTTAGCTCCCTCCCTGTCACCAGTACAATTCTCCACTGTTTGATGATGAAAAAGTGGCTCATTTATGTTTACAGACTGCACTGGGTAAGGGAGTTGGCACTGAACCCCATCCTTAACATCCTTCAAAATTAATTAACTGTTTGAAGGAAGCAGAAATACTTACTAGTAGAGGACTTCATTTGCTTCATGCCTTTCATATCTAACGGTTTCACACATCAGTCTGAAAGAGAAGAAGTATTTTTTAATTATGATTCCTACCAGTGTCACAAAGACTTCATTTTCTAAAGTTAACCAGCAGTTCCATGTTTGCCTCCAACATTTGCAGAAACCACGCATCAATTTAAAGCTAAGCTGATTTTTAATTTAAGAGGACAAATTGATGCTTAGATTTATCAAACTTATTAGTACATCCAAGATCAGATTTTACTTAGGACACTGGATGTAATTGCTCCCGTAAAAAAAAAAAAATCATGGCAAATGGGCAAAATGATACTGAACTAATTTCATAAAGTGATCTGATAAAAGTTAAATTACTTCATAAGGATACAATTTGGAATTTTAGAAATGGATGGAAATTTATGATACGTAACACTACTCAGAGATACCATGATGTTACATGATAAATCAATGAATTTTTTTGCTAAAATTCAGCAACTTAAAAATTACCATGAGATTTTAATGTTGAAATCCCAGAGGGCTCAAAACGGAAAGAGTTTCCTGCAGGAAAACCCTCTGTCTAGAGGAGAGGATTAAAGCACTTTTGCATTCACTCTCTGCTTGACAAACATGGCATAACAAACTATAACAGAACTTACTACATATTAGGAAATGCAATGTTAACCTGGTGCAAAAAAAATCAACATATAACTTCTGTGTATTGTCTTAAGGAAGTGGACCCCCTAAATTACTGTGAGGGAGTTGGAAGGAAACAAATGACACCTCCTCCTCTGGACTTTCTATGGCTCTGAAGCACACTGCAAACACCAGGACTATTTGACAGACAGTCAAGCAGAGGTCTGCCCAAGAGGCTCATGTGAACACATTCAAATGAGTCACTATGTTTAAATATGGGAAAGGTCATCAGAACCTCAGAGCACCAACAACCAGCTGTCTCCAATGATAGCCTAAGGAGAGAACAGCCCTCAAGAACTCCTGCTCAGGCAACAAGTCTCAAAAAAGTTGAACTGGGTTTGATGTGACATTTAGAAGGCTGCTTACTGCCATTTCTCATCATTTTAATAGCCAACAGGTTACTACAAAAGCTACACCTTAGCACTCATCTCTTTCAAGATTTTACTTATTAGTGCAGCCCACTAAGAAAAAAAAGCTTTTCCTGTCCAGAAGTTGCAGGCTTGTCTCAATATGCAAATAGAAAGTTGAGATCTTAATTGTTTTCTCAAAGCAACAACAAAAAAAAGCAACCAACCAAAAAAGTTTTTGGGTTTCTTTTTTTCGCAGCCTTTCCCCCATCCTCATATATCAGATCTATTCTTTGTATGATCTTTGAGAACTTTCCTTACAGAATTTCTGTAGTGTATATAATTGATACAAAATACCTAATACTTAATTTCAGCTAATGAAAAATATTCTTGCTTCCTGACACAGCAAAAAATATTTTGAACAACAGAACCTGCTCTTTTTCAGACACTGCTCCCCACCACAGGATCAGATCTCACCAAAATCCTTTACAGGCACCAAAAAGCTACTGTCTGCCTCTACCTCTGGGGTCCTCATGTTCTCTCTCTGACTTTCATCAGAAAAGTGGAGAGCAGACAAAAGATTACTGGTGATAAGATACCAGAAGGAAAGTCATTGCTAGTAGTTAGATTTAAAAATCAAAATATTGCTCAAGAATAGTCTGCGCACTACTGGTCTGAAACTATGCTGGACAACAAGCCACCTAAGAGCAGCAGTTATAGGAAGCAGAATCACTTTAACAAGCAAGTTTTGTTCCCCTCTGAACTGAGAGGAAAGGAAGTACATTCTTGATAAAGTCATGCAAGTTTACCACTGGCACTTTCTTGAGTTTTACAGCATTTTAGTCCTGTTATTAGGACAGTAATAGGGGAGAAAATGCCTCTTACAGAAGGTAGCCAAGTGTTTCAATTCTTGCATTAAACTGGAACAGTTAGAAATAACAGTGACCAAATAGTGCAAACTACATTGCTTCCTAAAATATTAAGAGACAAAATAATTAGTTCTGGTTAACACTGGTGTCAAATTTTTGTTCCAATGTGATCTTTGTCCACTTCCTTAACAAATGTAATAAATTCAAGATGAGATCATCAGCAAGTCATAAGTTAAGTTATTCACTACTAGAATTGAATACTGTAGTTTTTAAAGCATCTCAGAGGTTACTGTGGCATTCCACTGCCACAAGAAATGTTTCATCCTAAATCATACTATAAAAGCTTTCTGTTCCACATCTGCTGGGAGCCCAGGCTTTTCCATGTATGGTACTGTAAATAGAAGAACTTCTAGGAATTCACTGTGCCAGGAGAGTGAGCCCGAGTTCCACACATTCCTCAGCAAGAACCTCATTCGGCACAGGAAACCAAGCAGCACACATCAATATAACACGCAACAATATGTGCACGCTTTGATCTTTGTAAACAAGTTAACATCAGTTCAACTCCAGCTGTGCAAAACTTGATGTGTTCAAATTCTTGTGTACAATAGCATAACACAAAACACTTACTGATTGTGACCATGGCCTCTTTCCAAAGCAGCAGTGATTACACAGTCTACTTTGAGTTCAACATTCACATTGCAAATTGTATCTTCAGAACTTTGAAGGAAAGAAAATCCTGCCTTTTATTTTCTCCAAATTAAAGTACATTCACTTGGGAATGCAGAGCAGATGCATGGAGTAGATGTGCTGGCCACTTCTTGTACCCGCCAACCTCAAATACCCTTAAACATCCTATAGCTGAGGTTTCTATATGAGTTGTTCTGTCTGAAGAAAAGTAGGCTGAAGGGAGACCTTATCACTCTCTACAATTACCTGAAAAGAGAATGCAGTGAGGTAGGTGTTGGTCTCTTGTACCAAACAAAAAGTGATAGAACAAGAGGGAATGGCCTCAAATTGTACCAGGAGAGGTCTAGATTGGGTATTAGGAAGTATTACTTCACAGGAAGGGTTGTCAGGCACTGGAACAGGCTGCCCAGGAAAGGAGTCACCATTCCTGGAGATATTTAAAAGACACACAGATGTGGCACTTCAGGACATGGTTTGGTAGTAGGCTTGGCAGCAGTAGGTTTATGGTTGGACTTCATGATCTTAAAGGTCTTTTCCAACCTAAATGATGATCTGACAACTGAAACAATGACTTCAAATAGACAGAAGTTTTACAAAAAACAGAGTTCATCTGGAAGCTCTTAACTGAATTTGATTCAAGAAGCATTTTAATAAAAATATCTGTGGGTGACATTTATTAGTAACTTTTTATAAGTATCATTTGCATATGTAGTACATAATTTTTCCAAAACTTCTGCACAAAAGCAAGCACAAACTGCAACAGAAGCTGCATAACAGACTCTACTCTCATGATTACCACATTAAAAAATTTATTTAGATTATGTGTGGACTTCCATTCAGGACTGGAACTTGTACACTATACAGAGCCCGAAATAGACAGAGTCTGTTCTTTCCAAACACATGCATAATAGAAATGAGGAGAAACAAATACGAATACACACTTGCACACATACAAGGAGAAAGCGTTAGGACAATAAAGAAGAAATGCACACAGTGGTGGCCAGTTTTACAGTTTCAGGCAGGGTACATGAGCAATATGTAATTACCATCCCTTCTTTCCTTTCCTTTGTTAGCACATTAACATTTTAAATGATAAAGTATCATACCTTAACTGATGCTCTCTCAGATTAGACAAGGCTTCCATTCCATGTAAATAGGAATACACAATCTCCAAATCCTACAAACATAAGAAAAACATTATTAGGAAAAGCTGTTAAAAACACTGGTTTTGCAAAGCACCCAGAACTCTCCCTAATAGGGGCAGCAGGGATGCTTAAAATAACACATTTGCAAGAGACTAAAGGCAAGTTGCAGGGATACCTTTGATTAGACACTGGAACCCGACATGGGGAAGAATGCTGCTATGTCCACATTGGAAAAAACACACACAGAAAATTTCTGCTTTTGCTGCTATTTCTCATGACCAGGAAACAAGCCTGGTACAGAATTCCAGTGAGCTACTTAGTAGCTACAACTGTCCTGCTTCCCAATGCCAGCATATACCCAGATCTTAACTTATTCTCCAAAACAAGCTTATGTAAATTAGTCTTTTCAAGCTCAGGGTAAAAGAAAAAAGTACAAACGAGTCTAACAAAATTTCCTACTGTATGTAAGTTTCTACAAATCTGTATTCTCTTCAAACAGAAGTTAAACCGCAAGCTTAAATGAGCGTAAAAAAGTTGGTGTGAACAGAAAACTATTCACACAAGATAATAAAATCATAAATACAATCCTAGCTACAAGGCAAATCATTACATTCAACCATTTTCAACCCCCCAAATACCTAGCCCAAAAAGCAACATTAAGAAAGGTATAAAAACAACATCCAAGACTAAAACTTCCCAAGATGCAACTATGGAAACATTATTGTCAATCTAGAGGCTTCGCTAATATTATACTTAAATCAAAACACTTAAGAAAACTTCAGTTTATCCAACAGCCTCCAGGATTCTTTAACTTTGGCTCATGGATTTGATACTGTTTCATCATCTGTTTTTGAAACGTGAGAGTTAAAAGGTAGTTATGCATAATTCACTGAAAATTGGAGCAGTGACTTGCAAACACTGCCCGAGGCTGACAAAGTTGAGAATAACTAACATCCATACTACTCTCATAACTCACTGCAGGAAGATGCTATCAAGTAAGGGAATATATGAAAGCAATAGATTTATGAAAGATACGGTCACTGGGGAGATTTTATTTAAAATTGACCGTGAATTACAGAAATACTTGAGTCTTCAGACACAATGAAAGTGTGTCAAATGCGGTATTTGGGCACAAACTTTGGAATAGAAGTTGTACAGAGACCTTGAACTTGAATAATAAAAAGTAAAAATAAAATCTGGCTAGATATATTAATTCAGAAATGTTACCATGCTTATTAAACTCTGTTACAGATTGGAAAAGATACCAGGAGTTACACTCAATAGTCAATACTAAATATATGTCTCACAATGAAAACAGCAAATATTCAGTTTGAAAAAGCAGAGGAAATGCACAAGCTAAAATGCTGTAATCTCACTTCTACTATGATCCTTCTGTTCCCTTGCCCTCTAGAGGCTTTGGTTCTCCTGTGAGGAGCAGAGGACACATCAAGGAAAAAAGTAATTATGGATGGTTTGGGATGGAGGAACCTTACACATGGAAGGCTTTGAAGAGAAAATACAATAGTTGCTTGCAATTTTTTTTAAAAATACTAATAAAAGTGTGTAAAACGCCATGTCTGCCACCACAGTCAGTGACCACCTTGCTTGCCAGACAGGCTAGGGGCAAACAGAGGCTAACAGGAACCCTGAACAAGTGGTGAGGTATGACACAAACCCATCAGTCCCCTTGGCATCACTGCCGTTCATCTGGACGTGTCAAACTCTGTGGCACAATACACCAGCAACTGTGGGAAGCTAGGAGTAAACCACTGGGGATCAGATACCCATAAAAGCGGATTCCATGGAAAAGAGCCTGGCCAGAAGGTGCTACTGTAATTCACTTCAGGCAAACCTGTTTAACAAGCAGACACAGAACAGAAGGAGAATAATCCTCTGCCATCAGCTTGCACTGAGTTTTCTCTTAAGTGGCACGGGTTTTAGGTGCAGTAAAGGATTCACAGTTGACTGAAGAACTAAAGATTCTGGTTAAGAAAGAACCACAGATCTAGAAGTTGAATTGGGTAGTAGAAAGGACCCATAGATATTATTGGTTTTATACTGATGAGTGATACAAACCTAGAGAGGAACCCTGCAGCTCTACAAAGCAGTATACAACATAGCTTATGTCCCTTGAGAACTGCAGCTGAAGTGACTCAAAGCAGGGGTAATGCATTCTGTCACTGAAGGGTGTCATTCTCATCAGTTTCATAAGCAACAGACAAGATAAGTTGAGGGAAAGTTTAAGAAATAAACCCTCTTCAAAAATATAAGCATACTTGTCAAATATTTGGAAACAGAACATCTCATATGTCCCCATGCAGATGGTGGAAACTCTTTGCCTCTCAAATCTGAAGATCTAAAGAGAGGCATGGGAATTTAAAAAAAATAAATAAAGAGAGAGAGAGAGAAAGAAAGAAAGAACAACCCTAAACAAACCTTTACTTATGCTTCCATCATGGCTGCTCTCTGCAGCAACAGAGGGAAGATCGAAGTCAAAGACATCTCATGACAGAGAGAACTAAGGTATTTCTTTTGATTTGCAAAAAAAGCAGCAAGAAAACAGACCTATGCTCCAGGCACTGAGGTCCTATCAAAGCAAATAATCATTTTAATATTGCAGCTGATGTGAACTGGCATTAAATCAGACAACTGTTTCTGCAAAGTGTGCTGAAGTCAATTTTTATAAGCTGTAATTCCAGAGAGTGTCTAGCAGGAAAGGGCTCCCTCTAGCACCAACAGTTTGGCACTGAAAATTTAAGTAACAACCAGCATCATTCTTTCAATTAAATTCTCTGTAGTGGTGTAAGCCCCAGAAAACTACAACAGCAACAAAAACTATGAAAATATATTGTTACTGTCCATAGGCATTGCATAGTTTCAGTCAAATCAGAATATTAAGTTTTGATATTAGGTCACCTCAGTTTTTCATTTGTCTCAGGAAAAACACAGCAAACATTATCAAACATAAATAGCTGCTTCAACTTCTTAATTACAAGTAAATTGATGGAAAGCAAGAGTCTGTCAAAGTATTGTGCCAAGTGTTGTAAAATACTAAACAGATTCTGAACGCTTGAAAAGGTGGTTTAATAAAAGCCATTTCACAAAAATAATGCATGCACACAAACTTAGGCACATACAATATAAAATTTTTATATTCTAGACACTTGCCAAGAAGCTAAAATTTTAAAATTCTCAGGAAAAGAACTTCATTTTTCAAAGACTGCCTGTGTGATTCATGCCAGCTAGTTGAGCTAAACCTTAAAAACAAGTGCCAAATTCAAGCCCACCGTGACCTACAAATGCATTCCTGCTAGCTCACAGAGTCCCTGAAAGCTGCTTCTAAGCGATATAGTTTATAAATGCATGCAGGTGACAGCCGCAGTCTGACAGCTTTGGCTGTCACTTTCAGCATACGCATACTCAAAGTACCACAAGGTGGCAGACTGAGCCAACAAAACGTTACAGAAAATCGTGCTTTTTAGTTTCTCCATTTATTAAAAAAAAAAAAACAAAACACCAAACCCCAAGAACTTAACGCTTCATAAAAATCAGGAGGAGCAACACTAACTGCACCAATACAATTGGTTAAACAGTCTACAGGATGGACAACTTATACAAAAGCATGGAGGAACCACCAACTTTCTGCTTTCTAGTTATATCCAGCCAGCAGAATTGGGGGGAAGGTAAAGGTTCAGCTGGTCTTGCTAAGAATCAAGTTCTACAGAAAGATTGTGGCAACAGCTTGAAAAAACATTTCAATGGAAACTCCAAAACCAAAAATTAAATGCAAAGCAGAGCACAGGGCAGCTTTTACAGCACTTTTTTATTTAAATGAAGGCTAAACAACTGAAATCTAATCTACGCTTAAACTTGTGCTATAGCTAAAGTCATATGCTTGGGTTGCTGTGCATGAAGCAGCCTGAAGCTTGTTTAATTCAGTGTTATTTCTTAATTTGCTCCTGCGGTGTCAGCTGGCTCAGTTTAAAGTTCTGACTGTATTTTGAAACAAAGAGAGACTCAAGTTTTAACACAACTCAGCTTCAACTCCATCTGTAGAAACATACTGGTTTGTAACCTTACCTCTGCTCTCCATTCTAATAAAAATCTGCCTGTGTTTACACCCAGACTTTTCTATGCATTTCATTTGTGCTTCAAACCTATTTGGCAATGTCGGTTACACAATCCAGACAAACTCAAACCAGAACTTTGGCCCCAGATTCATACTAGCTTAATTAAGACATTTTGTCTTTAGCAAAGTGATTGAGAAACAAAAATCCACTAAAAATCATAGACTTTCACCAGGTTCAGTCCTTATTTGCATTACAGCTTGAAGTTACAGGCCCAGTGCAACTATTCATCCTTGACAGCTGAAAAGCAAAATGCTGAGCTGAGAAATTCATTGCTCTCAGAAAGAAATTCACTCATTTCTGTGAAGTGGCAAATAAGCAGGGAGAAGCTTTCATCTTACAATAGTTTGGGGTTCTTTTTAAATCAAAGGGTAGAAATAAAATATAAGCCAATTCCTTAATTAACTGTCTCGAAGATGGAAAGAAAAGGACCGTTTCAAAGCACCTAATACTCACCTCGGGCTCAAAGAGGTCTGCCTGCCAAGCAGAGAGCACAGTTTGGAAGGCTGATCTTTGTTAAAATAGCCCATCTTCAGCTCCCGTTCTGCAAACCACAGGTATCGGGAGGCCTGGAGGGCATGGGAGCCTCTTCTCCATTCTGCTCCGGATCCCACCCCACGCCCAAGTTCCCTGTTGTGAAAACGGGAGGTCTCACCCGGTCCCTCCCCGCTGCGCTCCTGCCACCTCCCTGGCCCCAGGACAAACGCCTCCTCGCAGGGACCCAGCCTCAAGCCTCTTTCCATCGCCAGCCTGACACCTGTGAGGTCCAGTGTCGGGGTCACAGAGGCAACAGCTCATGCAGTAGTGACACAGGTGGGGCCTCAAAGTCTTCAGTGGGTTAAACAGACCATGAAACCGTTGACAGGGAAGGAGAGATTTACCATTTCTTATATGGATTACCAAACCATTCTTTTAGCTTCAAGTGAAACCTCCCTTTTCTCTTCAAGTATTTTAATGTCCACCTACCACCACCACCTTTATTGTGCTATACTAAGAAGAATAATGTCACGTTTTTCTTCCTAGTGAGTGTTGAAGTCACAATTAAAACCCAGGCTGGTGAAGTCCTGCATCTCTTTCCTAGCATCTGTGGGATTCTGTCTGTTTCCCTTCTCTTTCAGCACCTGAAATCATTTGACTCTCAGCCATTCAAGTGACTATAAGCAAGCTACCTCTGAAGTAAAGACAGGGCAGGAGGGTAGGGGGGAACCTACATCAGTCATCTTGGCCAAATCTATCTCCAAAGGCAAGACCTCACCCTAAGGGTGACCTCACATCTTGCAAATATTAAGCTGCCACAGAACAGGAGCGAAACAAAAAAAACAACTTCCATCATGACAAAACATCCGGTGTTACTGATACCAAAATCCCTGCTGTGCACACGTGTTTCTAAATACTCTCACAGTTGCCAAGCAGGAACACGCCCAGGTATGCATGGACTTCTTGGTGAGCCATTCCAAGACTAATTTGTTGAAGAGATTAAAACTAA
The DNA here is from genome assembly GCA_013389865.1 of Piaya cayana. Taxonomy (NCBI): domain Eukaryota; kingdom Metazoa; phylum Chordata; class Aves; order Cuculiformes; family Coccyzidae; genus Piaya; species Piaya cayana. The sequence continues at coordinate 29,432 of WAAB01018817.1, forward strand.
GTATTTGTCACGTACTATGAATTTTTTACATTCTCTTACATCAGGACTTTCATATTCAGGGGTGGGGAGCTGCCACATGGGAAGCCTGCCAGAATCTGAACTCTTACACTACAATGTAAGTTAAATTATTCTTTTTTAACTTCACTGTAAGCGATCACAGCATTTTTCTGCAAATCATTCTTAATAGTATAGGACATGCCACAGGGATCTGTGGCTTAAAAGAAAAATCAAGCCAAAGTTACAGAAAACAATTTATTGACTCAGTGCTGAACTGGTAACTCCACAGATATAAATTAAATACTTATATTAGTGAAATTACATAGGTCACCCAAACTAGTACTTTTGTGAATGAAATATTATAGGCCATACTTCAAGGACAAATGTAGATTATGTAATTTACTTTTGTAAATTTAGCTGATAAATTTAGCTGAAACAAATATTTCTTTATATCAGTCTGTTTTGAAGTACATAAAAGACTAAGCTATCAGACACTAATACAAGTTCATTCCTGAACATAGGATAAAATTGGTAATTTTTAATATATTCAGTTTCTAAAAACAGTCTAGGACACAAAGCTTGGTCTATTAGTTTTGCATATGAATCAAACAGAAATTTCCTTCAGCCAAACTTGACATTTTTTATACTGAAGTCTGACTTTTCAAGCAGAAAACCTACCTAAATCAAGTGATGCTATTCTCTTCAACAATCTTGCAGCAAAAATGCTTAAGTTCTTACTCTATTCATTAACTACATTTAGCAGTTTCAGATCCCATTTGCCCTTCTTTACTTCTGCGGGACTCCTGTTTTCCTGCCAAGAGCATGATGGACACATCCCATCACTATCCAACCCAATCCTGCCCTCCTCTTTCCAAGCAGCAGCAACATCAGCTCCCAGACAAGCTGTAAGCCTGGAAACTCAACAGGCATGACACACACTCTAGGGAACTCAGCTCAGCAGAGTTGCTCTGACAAGCATCATCCATCACACTGCATTACAACTATAATTTCTTCCTTTTCTTTTGCTTAGCACAGGAAAAACCTAAGAAGTGGAGGGGTGGGAAGCAAGAATGAGTAGTGTTGGAGGTAGGTGGGAGCAAAGCCAGATACACAGGTAGGAACACAACTGATTGTAGTAGAACAGCTTTGCTGTCCCCCTTCTGCCACCCACCAGCCTAATTTACCTTCCCATAAACTGCCCGTTCAAGCAATAGCTTGTCTTACCTCATAACTGCACCTCTCCAAGACAATTAGAAACTGACAGATTTCTAAAGGCAAATACGTTATTGCTCATATGCTAAACAGGTGACTAGGACTTAAAGACAACTTTTTAGTTTAAAACCAAATGCCAAATTAGTTACCTGAACTTCAGCCAAATGTGCGAGTGGCCACTAAAAGAATTTTACCATCTTAAATCTGCACAAAGTTGTCTCAACTAACATGAATTGCATTTCAAGAATATTATGATAAAACATTGCTCTACAGCAACCAGGCATAACTAAACTTGGGAACAGGCTTTCATCAGAAGGGTAGTTTACAGGCCATCAAGCCAACCAGGTCTTCACTTCCTCTGCTTCAGCTAGGGCGGGGGTATTGTGTAGACCTTGTTAGGAGTTGTTGACACAAAAAAAAAGTGTTATTTTTAGCTCCACTGTGAGCAAGGTGGAGACATTTGTTCTAGATTATGGGTGGAATTTTTAAACTGGATTAGAAACAGGAGGAACAGGCAATTTTAATCTGGAACTAAAGTACCCACACATGAAGATAATCAGGCACAACTCCAAAACCTTGAAAAGAAAAAGGAGAAATCCATCTTCATTTTATCTTAACTGGGAGTTGTCCCAGGACAGAACAATAGGATGCTTCTCCAAGGACTTCAACTTCATTACTGTTTCAAAGCCAGAGGCTGAAGAAACACCCTAGGATCATAGTAAAACAGTTGTGGAGAAAAAAAGATGTTTCAACAGGATACTTAAATCAGCATTTCCGTCTTTCAATTATATTTTAGTTGGTTTGTGAATTATTTTCTTTTTAAATGAGCTTCCCTCAAAAGACAATTCATTACATGTTTATTTTTGCATTTCACATTTCTTTTCCTAATGGGAAATAGACTAAAATCCTCTACTTCCATATAATGCCTCACAGATTTACATAAAATAAAATAAATACATTTTCATTTATCAATCTCGCCAGCAGAACATGCTCAAATGTATAAAAATGAGTCAACATGTTCAGTGACCCACCTACACTAACAAGACTTTTAACACCAGCTCAAGATTAGTACAATTGATTCAACACATCCTGCTGGTCATAAAGCTTTTGTTCAGAATAAAGTAAAGAAATTAAGACATTCATTATTATCATCATCCCATAAGATGAGGACAAATGTGGAAAGGACAGACAGGAAATTAAAGCCTGTCATCTCACAGAAGTCAGTGAACAAACTAATAAACATAGGAAATTGCAGGGTAGCACCATTTATTTCTTTCCTGCTTTCCAGATTCTCTGAAATCAGACAAATAGATGCTTAACACAAAAGCCTAAGTTCTGTAGCCAAAGATCCAAATGATGGTTGCATGTCCAAATGAAAACAAAAGTGCTGCTTCATAGAAATATCTCTACCATTGATTGCACAGTCCACAATTATGAAAGGCACTTAAGTTATTCATCATTAAAATACATATACACACAACTGCCTTTCCACACCTTTTCAATATTTATAGCCAACAGTTACAAGTTTGTATTAAATCTGTTCATTCCTTTTTCACATTTACATCTTTTGTTGCAGTTATGCTAGTTCCTAGGAGATTTTTTTATTTTCAGTAATGTTAAGGAGAGTCTCATTGTTTTGAGACAGTGTGTTATTTGTCCTGTTTTCCATTAGCTGCAGGGAATAAGATTCAATATCCTACAAAACAGAAACTAATCTTGTGCTAACATATCAGCCACTAAATACAGCAGAACTTATTTTTAAACAACTGCTTGTAGCAGAGATGAGTTATTATATACATTTATCAAAATACAGATGTCTGTATGATTGGCAGCTTTTAAATAAGATAATTTGCTTTATAAATAAATAACTAAATGAAAATAAAAGAGGAACAAAGAACTAAACAGGGAAAACAAAGTGATGCAAAAAGCATCCTGGATTGAACAGCCAGAAAGCAACTCCTAGTTGGAACCTAGTTGTGATGACAGAAGCATTTTAAAGGACCTCAGCCTAAACAGCAACATCAGGAAGAGCAATTAGGGTTGCCAGGAAAAGGAGAGCACAGTATATCTGGTAGGGTTGCCTACTAAAAACAGCGTTAGTGGTTTGATGTGCTTAGAGGATTCCCCAAGAACCTTGCTGTCAGAGTAAGATTAAGAAATCATAATTCTTAGATACTTTTGCTGGTGGTGGGGTTATTTTAGCATGCTTAATTAGCCAACAGGCTTCAAAGGAACCTGCATTAATATTCATGATACCAGTTTAGGAACATGGACTGTAGTCCAGACAATCTAGGCATAACTAAGCCAGTCAAACAAACAGCCATAAAGGAAACACATCACTCAGCTTGGCCTAGGTGAGATCTTCATATAATGTTCCTTGTAATTGGCAAGAGCAACCATTTTCTGAGAAACCTTTATTTCTATAAAGCTTAGGTCACAGTATTTCAACATCACTGTCATGCGATAATCATATCTACATGGTATTCCTTCGTCAAATGCATCATTTAAAAAGTTATGACTTTCAATGACCATAACAACATACACTTTGTAGTAAACTGGTATTCATACCAGATTTGCTAAATGGTATTCCAAATCACAAGGAAATAAGTTGCAGTGACAGTAAAGAGTTATCATTTCTCAACTGATCTGCAATAACTGCTCATCTGAGCATTTTAAGCTTCCCACTGCAAACAAGCTTTGTAAATTTACTAAGATGCTAAAGCAGCAATGCTGTCTGGCCAACAAAGGGGGAAACTAAAGAGCCACTTCTGCTCATCCATCTCCATCTAAAGCTGTAATAGTCCCAACTGCTTGCATTTCATCTAACTTCTTAGGAATAATGGCATTTTAACTTGCTTTTAAAACAAGACCTCCTTGTGCTGTTGGGACAGAGAATGCAAGCACCAAACAAGGGGTTTCAGCCCTGTCCTGAGTGCTGAACATCATCATGCTCCACCTTCTGCTTGTTGTTTTGCTTTTTAACTTTGCCAAGTTAAAAAAAAAAAGTAAAATAAAGCCAACAACACCACAGACACAGACACCTCACACTCAGTTCCCAAGCGCAATTCAATTCCTATCCAGTCAGCAACACACACATATTCAGAATCATTCAGAGCATCAGGGTGTCTTCCACTTTGTAAACTGGGATTTTCTAGAAGCTCTCCATAGCAGCAAACCAGGGAGCTTCACACTGCATGCCTGCTGCCTTATTACCATGACAACTCACATCCAGAAACAAAAGAACCAGCATGCGTTGGAAACCATGCTCTGCCAGAATTCACCACAGAAGTATCTCAGTAGTACCATAATCAACAGAAAATACAGTGAGTTATTTTCTGTGGCTGTCCTACAACCATTTTATATTGCTGGCTTACAACCAACCAAAGCAAAAACACAAAACAAACAAAACAAATAAAGTTTGCCTTTCCAGTTACTGACACAACAATGGGTAAGAGCTAAAGTAAAACTGCATTGTTCCTTTTTGCTTTGGACAGTTTAGATTTTATTTAAGAGAAATTGCTCTATTTCTTTATACTTAAAATTTTTTTAACAAGCAGATACAACAAAAGCATGAGGAAGGGGAAGAAAAGATTATACCACAGCTAATTTCAAAGGTTTAAACACTGATACACAACTCTTACATTCAAGTCTTTAAAAAAAGCATTAAGATTCACTTAGGTGGATACAATTTTCCCAGCAATCAAACATACAACTCATCTTTGTTCAGTTTACGCTTCAGACAGAAGTTGTCATCTGATTTTGTGTTTTAAAACATAGCGAAAAATCATATTCATTTTTTAGAGCAGTTGAATTTATAGAAGTATATTTCAGAGCATTTTTTCCAACCGATATTAATCATACTTGTAGCATCAACAGCAAGTCACATGAAAACTGTTCCCAGACCATCAGGCAAATAATCACAGTGCAGTAGGTATTTGCATGTCAAACCAATCCTCACCCAAAAAAATAATCTCAAAAGTTTCTGGTAGTCACATCCTCCCAGAGATGGGATTATTTCCCTGTACAAAGTAGCGAAACACTAGAAAAATGCTAAAAGTACTTTCTATAGAATAATCTCCAAGTCTGAATTGATTAGTTAGCTCAGTTATTTCCTGAAACAAGACGCAGCATTTAATAACTCCAAGTGTCTACCTCTTGGGGAGGATTCCATTTTCATCTCTCAGATGGGTTTACTGGAGACACTACTATGATCCAACTCAAGTAGATTTTTGCACTCTTAGAAGCACTAAACACCTGAGAAATTTTCAAATGAAGTTGGAAAATACTCAGAGGTCAGGCATCTATTGAGTTATGGTGGTGAACTATGGCCCCTCTCAGGTCACCACCCTGTGACCTAAATGTGGCTTTGAGTATCATACAAGACAGAAAAATCAAATAGCTTTCCACTAACAAATAGGTTGGACTTTCTCAGGCATTGGGAGAGCATTTGATGCCTCAGTAAGCCAACCCCACTTGCCAAACCCACCTCTTCTTTGACTTAGACTAATGCTCTGACCCTTTAATGGTCCATGTCCAACGAGCAGAGGTCACACACATGTCAGCAGCCAGCCCATGCAAGGCTGCCCCAGCACAAAGAGCACACAGGACCAGTCTGGCTTAGCAGGAAAGCAGGCTGATGAGCTGGGTTCAGCCCATCTGCTCTGCCCCTGCCTGTCAAGATGAAGTAACACAGAGCAGCTTCAGCCAATGTAACAAATCACTGCCCTTATCAGGAAGAACTTGACTCTTCATTCTGTACCTGGTGCCCTACTCACAAAGGGGAACCATCACGAACAGCACTGAAACATGGTGAAACGTCACTGGAACACTCTGCTAGCCCTAAAAAAGTCCTTTCAAGAGGGGAGAAGCCATTCAAACTAGTTTGGCTGTACTGTTAAACCATACTCTGAGGAAATCTGGAAATGCCCTTCTCTAACATCCCCAATAGCAGCTCTAGATAGCTCTTTCTCAGCACTTTGAAATTCCTTTCATCTCATCACACGTATCGAAAAGATCCATCAGATCTAAATCCAATTTCATGCATCAGACAGCTCAACACCAAGACCTAACACCTATATTGTTTGTCAACTTTATGCCTTAAAAACACTGCATTTGTACTATGGGTTACAGAGACGGTCACACACGGACATGATTTTCACTCAATCACACACAAAAGCCTGAAAAAGCTACAAGTTGTGAATAAAGCTGATGTACTTCTTACTCCCTTCCCTGACTTGGTTGGTTCTGTATTTTTTCTTCAGTAACTTTACCAACAACTGCAAAGAGACTGAGATACTACCAGCTATTTCTTTGTCACCAAGGGCTTCATAGTTAAGAACACAAGGCAGCAGTTTATTTTCTACTAACTGCTAGTGAGATACATCATCACATGACAACTGATTTTTTTATTTATTTACTTAAGTTCAAGAATGCCACTCCATTTGTTATACTAGTTTCTTCCCCACCCCCAACTGGCACTGTCCCCAACAAAGACAGGCATTCACAAGTCACCAGGTGGTGCAGCTGCCAAAGGACCAACAGCAAGTGTTGTGGGATGAAGATACCAAACACACCAAGACATGAAAACGCCATCCACAGGACAGCAGCTGGCAGTCTCTCAAAATTTTAATACAACCCATATTAAAGGTAAACAGATTTTTCGACCTTCATAGTCCTTCCAGAGAGGTACCATATGTCGCATGCTTTGCTTAGTGTAAGTTAAGAAAAAGTTTGAGATAACACACAGAATTCCTCATGCATATTAATTGCATACCCTTGGCTTCATAGCAGAATACTTTGGCCCAGATCTTAGGTATCATTATTTACAAACGTTTAAACCAAGTCTTTTTACAGAAAAGCTTACCAGTTGTTTTGCAAACTAATTTAGACTGAGCCTAACAGCCATCAATTTACCAAATCTTAACAAGATACTTCTTATCAACTGACAAGTAAGTGACGTTTGTTCTTAAACATTGAATGCATACCTTCACAGCAGCTTAAAACCACCTGTTTGAACTCCAAAATTGAGCATTATAAGTATGCACATTCCTTGTTAGAGATTATTATCTCCTGAGTTTGTAATTTACACACTTAACACTAAAAGCAACTCCAAGTAGAGCTCAGGGAGCCTGTCAGGGAACCATTGCACCCCTCCCCAAGGCTCTTCAATAGACATTAGGTGTGATCGCTCCCATCAGTGTCCCACAGAAGCCCTTGCAATGCTATTAGAAATCTAACTCTAAACAGGTTGGAGCACCAACTCAGCATCTCAGCATTCCTAAGAGCATACTAAGAAATATGACCAATGTTAATTACCTGTTTGCACAGTCCTAGAATGTGCTAAAACACAGAAAAGAGACTAACACCTTTCCATTCCTTTTCCTAAGTCTGGCACAAGAATGTCAGAGTGACAAATGAGGTATCAAACAGCAGCAAACATTTCCTAAAGATACAATGGCCTAGAATGACACTGGATGACAAGAAATGGAAGATCCATGCAGAAGCATTGCTACTTCCTCCAGGAGCCAGGCAGTAGCCAAAAGGCTTATTCCAGGAACATCTGGCAGGACTTGCAGCTGCACCATGCTCAGCACCACTCCTGAGCTTTGGGCACAGAGGAACAGGGATGATTAAGGACAGTGTGACTAAAAGCAGAGGACTCCTACAAAGTCTGGGCATGATGACTGATGTACATTGTCTCCTAGGCCACAGAGGCATGAGGACACCACACCTAAGGTGTTCAGCACAAGGAACCAAGATCCTGGCAGCCTTGTTATTAGCTTTGGCCTCCACTGGCCACCTGCTGGTACCAACAGAGCTAATTATTGTTTCTGCTCTCCAACCCCACTGGGGAGGGCTCATTAAGTCAGAAGCATGGTAATATCCACAGTAGTCTCCATACATCTAGGCAGCACTTTTCTGCTGACAAAATAAGCCACATAAATCCTAGAGTGAGGTGCAGAAGGTAGATCCACAGGCAACTGGTTCAAGAGCAACAGAGTTGGATCAAAACTAGCTCTGTGGCAATCCAAGGTGTCCCGGCATCCTGCTCGCTGCTTCCAGGTCCAGAAACACAGCTTAAAATTTACTCACACCATCCCTGCATCATCACAAGCCTTCCTCAGAATGTGCCTGCTGCCTACACGCAGCACTGCATCTCAACTAAAGCATCTGGCAGGACCTGACCTGTCTCTGAAAGATCACAGCACGTGTAATTCAGTTAACAACGAACAGATTAAGTCTGTAGGGGCTGAGACTTTCTCCTTTTAAAACAACTTCCTCAGTTACATTTAACACAGATCATGATTTTTATTTCTAGTGTCCAACATATCAAAGGGTAGCTTGCTTGTCAGATTTTATCTATTTAATCTGCAAATGCTTAGTAGCCCCAGGCGAATTGTCTAGTTCAAGAAACAGTAGTCATACTGTAAACTATTCATCTGACACAGGTGATACAACTATAGTTGTTTCAGGTTATAAAATCCCTGTTTCTAAATACAGGATCCATGTATTACATCCGAGTACTTCTGCCAAAACATTAGACCCTCCCCATCAGTATTTTTAACCCATTTCATCCATTCCACTTTTTCATGAAGATATGAGGCTTTCTGCTCCTTCATGAACCTCTCAATTGCTGTAGAATAGCAAATATATCTACCCTTTGCTTTTTCCTCATCTTTAATTCAAAGAAGTTAGTTTATTACATTCTATTCTGTATTTTTACTAATACTAGCACTTAGGCACAACAGGCAGGCACACGGCTGATGCCCAGTATAAAAATGAATTAATAGGCCTCAAAACAGCTGCTACAGGGAAAACAGCCCTAAAGAACTACCAGGGGAGGAAAGAAATTGTCACCTTTCTTGGCAGTCTCAGATACTAGAAAAACACTGAACGAACACAGAAGCAGCTCCAAGGCCCCACACATTTTATGGCCAGCCAAATCCTGTGATATCTGGTAAGAAGTTCTGTGTAGGTTCCAGATGTACTTTTAACTAAAGCTACTTGGCACTTGTACAGGTACAGAGAGGAGCCAGGAAATCTAGAAAAAGTACACCAGCTGGATATGTCTACGAACACAAATCGGTTTTCTTGACATTCTGGATATACTTTATGGCTGTTCTCAAATAGGGGACCCCAAAGCTTCCTTCCCTACTTTGAGTGCAGAACACCAATATCGCACTGCTTGTAACTGATATTTATTCTTCCATAACTGAATGGACTAGAAACAAAGTAGATTTGATTGTGAACAACAGTCACAAACAACAGATTTCAGCTATCTGCAGTTCATTTAACACCCTGACTTCACTTTAACTAAATCCTGATTGCTCACTTTCATTTAGTACATACTGTGGCCCAAAACTTGCCTTGAAAAACCATGCACTTTTAGGGGAACCTACACCCACTAGCATCCCTGGCTTCCCCCACCAAACTGAAATTTTGCCCTGGAAGATTGGGAATGCTTTTTTCATCCTCCCAGGGATCACTTTACAAGCTATGTACTGACACAGCATATGTACTATGCACTCTCTTCTGCCAGCTCTGCTTGGGTGAGTACTGTATAGACGAAAAGCCATGCTGACAGACAGAAACAGTTGCTCCTCAAGTTTCCACAGAAAGTTTTACCAGAAGAGATTCTCCAGTGTTACAGTCATGATTTAGACAGCTCTGTACAGTTATGTCACCCAGAGGTCAGTCCTCTATTTTTTTTTTAATACGTATGAATGAATTTAAAAGTCAACAGCAGCAAACACTCCGTTTTGTGGTTTTGGTGTTCCATTTGGCTTTTTAAAGCATTTTTAATGTATTGAAATACTACACTTTCATTTTAGTATATCAAGAAGTTGTGGAACTGAAAATACAGAGCAGTTTTCTTCCAATGATATCTTGACTCTTTCCAACAGCATGTGAAAGAAGTTTAAACTCAAGATTGAGTGCAAGAACCCAGAATCTCTGAAATTATTAACTTTCCCTGTGAACTTACAGAGTTCACAAGTTGAATAAGAAGCAAAAGGTTGGCTATTAGCAGTTAGCTATTTACTAGGTTACAGTTACAGAAGCACAGCTGGCTGTGGAGGTATATGCAAAGACTATTTGCCCTTCAGCAAACCAGCTGATAACACCAGGTAGTTTAGGGTCAACAAAGTATCCTTAACTGTATCATGGACATTGCAAGGGTGTTGGGCAAAGGGCTCCTTTGGCATTTGAGGGTATGGTAACAACAGTGAGGGTGCAGAAAGATGACAGGATGCTGCTAAACTCAGGCTACTGTAAGAAAAGCTACGGATCAACTTCGTACTGTGCTATGTAGAGCTTTCTGGAGTTACTTGAAAAACATTAAGTGCTTTGGTAGTTAAACATATAAGTTTTATATTTTACACAGTGGAATAAAGGATCTGGAGGTTTTTTGAGCTGCAATGTTGTATAATAGATCTTTAGCTATTTCTCCTTTTCATGCTTTGGCAAGAGCTGAGCATCTTGCAGCACTGGTATTGTCTCACTTGGTAACTATGGGAGTTTATGCAAGGCCTACTGGTCTTACTTTTGCTGCACAGAGAAGGCGAGATACATAGATGAAGAAGAAAGCACAAGTCCCAGTAATAAGCCAATTGAGTTCTAGCAGGCTTAACTTCACAGAGACTTTTCAGAAGTTATTTATAAGTCTCTTTTTCTTTCAGTTAAACCTAGGAAGTCCTTAAAAAATTATTTTACACAAGTCATTTGAGTGGAATTATAAAGGTTTATCAGCAAAGAAAACATGCTTTTAGGTTTCATTTTATGCCCTGGCAGGACAAAATGCCCTTAGTACCATGCTAAGAGCTTTATGGGAACTGATTAAACTAGCAAACCTGATTTTAAAAAGTCAAAATGTAATTCAGAAAAAAAAAGAGATACTAACAATTAAAGTTGACACAACAGACTAGTTTTTAAAAAGTACATATCAAACAAGTGAATCAAAGACCCCCATCTTTTATTTTAATAATTTATTCTTTTGATTGAGAAAAGGCTTTTTTACATATCCTGTATATGCCTCAATTTTCACCACTTATAAGTCCACTAGCTAGTTTTAAACCTATTTGACAATATGGAAAATTTACAACAGGAAGGGAAGACACCAAAAAAATGCAAAGAAACTGGAAGCAACGAGCTGAAGTGCTGGGAAGTACACAAAGCACAAGTTAGGAACATGAAACACTTGAAAACACCAATATTCACACGCATCCTTTATGCTCACAGAATAACTTCTTAAAAATTAAAAAACCTGTCAAGTACTTCACACCAATACAAGTGACCTGAAACAGAAGTTAAGCTTTTCCAGGCTTTCTAAGTTAAAGTTAATATTTAATACAGATTTTCCCTTAGTATGGCTACTAAAAGTGAGTTATATATTAGAAAATCAGAGCACCCTCCTCACTTTCAAGTTATGAATATTCTTTTGTATCACCTCAAAATAAAAGGTGGCTTCAAGAAAATCAGAACTTTGGTTTTAGGTAAACATGGCTTACTGAAATTCTCAGATCTTGTGAAAAATAATGCTGGGTATGGCAACATTTTGATGGATAGCATTCTGCCCAACAAACAAGGAAAGAACAAGCTCCAGCTTTCACTCTTGGCTCTCATGGTAAGCTGGCAGGGAGCTCGGGGCAGGGAAGCTAGAGAAGCTTAAGCATTTGGCAATGGAAGACCAAGAAGTCATTATCTGGCTGTCTGACAAGACAATTTTCTGGCTGTAACCTCACTCTCTTAAGCAAATTAGATGAAAAAAGAGTTCTCATAGCCCTTCTGGTTAATAGCATTTCATTCACTTGAAGGGCCTGCTGTCTGAGTGCTTAATGCAAGCGACTGTTACCAAGAATAAGTTTTATTTCTGACCTCAAGCCAGCAGAGGAAAGTCTCAGACCTGGTATGCAGTTACAACGTTGAGAAGGCTCACATGTGTCTAGATTAACTGCTGCAGTGTGTTTTGTTGATGACTGCATGCTTTACTAAAAACAACATACATCACATACAGAAAAAGGTTTATGGGTTGATAATTTACCCAAAGAACAAAAAAGTCCTGACCAAGAAGAACTGTGTAAAACACACAAAGGTTTCTTATACTTGCTATTCATTTGATATTAAAAAACATCCTATAATAGTCTGAAACAACAGTAAAGTTTTTAAAATCAACTAATTGGAAGAAATATGATGAAACATTCTTGCAACAAACAACCTCAACAGCTTTCACCTCCTCACAGGAAGTATTCCATTGCCTCTTGGTACCTGGCTCTGGCATCAATATTTTTATTTAGAACAACTCCTCAATGAAAGGCATAAGGAGGCAAACCAATCAAACTGCTTGGATAAGTACAAATTTTTCAGCAAGAAGTGATATGAATCATATGATTGTCCAAAGTCCCGGTCATTCCCTGTACAACATACAGAACTGCATCACTGTAGAAATACATTTTGACATTATTAAAACAACTGATTTAGCCTCACAGTAGTTCAGTTTATAAGCACACCATAATGAAGTATTAGAAAATACAATAAAACGTCTACACTGCAAGAAGTCTGGTTTTTTTTCTTTTTAACATCTCCTACATGAACATACCAACACGGAATCCCACAGTTAACATGTTTTTAGAAGGTTCTGTTTCAAGTCAATATCTTACAAAAGCCTACTTAAACATTTACAATCTTTTAAAACAACAGGGAATGAGAAGGTAACCAAATAACCTCTTACTGCTAATACATCTAGTTGTCTGCACCATTTCCTACTCCACCATTAGAATGCCAGGAAAACACAGTAACTGTTTTGAGACCCAAGCACTAAGATGTCCTAATTATCAGAAATCCCTCAACAAACCTAAGCAGCAGAGAAAGATTAATACAGTCACAAGACCCAGAGATTAATCTATTTACCAAAAAATCCGTGCAAAGCAGCCTAATACAAAAAGATTACTGAAGCTAGACTTTCAACAAGATAAGAAGGGTTAAAAGACCTAAACAGTGCAAAACACCTCCCTAATAATGGCTTCTTAAAAAAATAAAAGTATGTTCCAGAGGAAAAAGATATTACCTTGCTGACTTTTAATAAAAATGTCTTATTAAAAACACATATTCTGTAGATGGACTAAATCAGGAGCCAGAGTTACTATAAACATATTTCAACATAAATCAAGTAACAAGCTAAGCAATGAAATAAGTACCTTATTTTTAATTACATTTAAAAATCAACAATGGATGCCAAAACAACAAAAAAGGTCACCTTCTTAACTGCCCTCACTGCCACCTGAAAAAAATCCAGTAACAGCACATTTCAATTAGTAAACTAAAGCCAAATTTTAAATTAAATTAGAAAAAAACCCCACAACTCTTAAAATTCTACTATCTATTCATTATATTCCACAATTCAGGTACAAGATTATCACCAAAAATTATAACCACTTTAAACAAAAGTAAAAACAGCCAATGTCATAGTAACAAGTTTATGTTCTAGATAAGTTTAAAATAACCCAGCTGATCAGCTCATCCTCTCTGAATGGAAGGAAGATTGAGGTACTCAAACTCGATGACCGCGTGCAAACAAGGGCCACAGGTCAGACTCTCATATTCCAGTTCAACAGAACAGTGAAACTGAATAATCCAAAACCAGGAAGAAGACAATTCAAACCAGAAATTTCAGGGGCTACTGGAGTCTTTGTTGCTTCTCCTTCTACTTACCCTAAGGATCCAGCAAATTCTATCACTTTATACCAGGACCAGGTAGCTTTCAGACGATATATTCACTACAAATTACAGGTATGCTACCGAAGCTACCAGAGGAGGCTCTCGTCTATGTTGTGAAGAAACCAAGATTGATCTTAGCCTTGATTCTTTAGTCAGAGACTTCCACTCCCTCAAATTTTAAAAGGCTTGTTCCTATTTCACCTTTAAAACTTTAAACCAACCTGGGCCCATTGTCACTTGAGTTTGCACTGAAAAAAAACCCACTTGCTCTTAATACTCCCTGCTTCACAGGCTGCAGTCTTCAAATTGACACCACTGATCGCCTGAGGAGAACAGGATGGGGAAAAAGATCCCAGTTGCTCATCCACAGACTTTCAGGGACCCATAATGAAGTTAAGACACTCTCCTAAGCCTGGTAGAGCTCTTGCATGAAGACAGAAGTCCTTCCTTCCATCTAGGGCAACAAACAGAAGGGAAAAATGAGGATGACAACAAAAGGATTAACAACTTATTAGGGCTCACAATTTCCATGCTCCAGTTTCAGAGGCTGGCCAGCTGGTCACAGATCCCAGAGAAGCATTTCCTAGCTGTACCACCCACTCGCCACTGTGCCCTCAGCAATGCCCTGCGCCAGTGACATAGCGAGGATGGCAGTATCTGCTGATAATCCACACTGCAGAGGTACGTACCTGAGGGGAGCACAGGAACAGAAAGTGGTGGAAAAGGAGTATAATAACAGAGGGACTTTTCCCTGCATACTGAATTTATTTAGCATTCAACCCTCAGTCATCAGAGATTGCAGGCCTCTGGGAACTGATGTTTTTGATGTAGCCAAACATAAATGTGATGTAAGAATCCACAAGTAAACTCAGAGCTGTACTACAGCTTAAATTGTCAGTGCTAGTAACTAGTACATTTATACCACACTAAACTCGGTTTTCGGAGCAAGTCGTACAAGCCACATCCTCCTTTCCTTTTAGTGTTAAACAATTATCTTTAATAATACTTTCATAGTAGGCCTTTGTTTTCCCACCTGATGACTTGAAAACAATTAACGTGATGACTTGAAAACAATAGGGCTTCTTGCACGCAAAGACAGAGGATGCAGCTGCTTCCAACTATAAACAAGATGTTGTATCAGATGTGACTGCTATTGTTTTAGCAGACCACTGGCTACATGAGAATATTAGAAGCAAGGGTCAAAGTGTATTTCTTTTTTCCTTTCTTCAAATTGAGAGGACAAGTACCTTAAAAAAAAGCTAAATAATCAAAAAGTCAAACAGAAGAGAAATACAATAGTTTATGCAAGTCACCTCTCATACGCTCTAGCTTCTTGACAAAAGACAAACCTGAAGAGTAATCTCAGAAGCCACTAAATAGTGGAACTGGTTTTGTATTTTAACATTCACTTATCAGATTAAGAAGCTGTTATATTCTGTACATCCAGCAATACTTTAAAATACCTGTGGGAAAGGGTAAATATGAGCTTTCATTAACACTTTTGTAGCTGGAAGGTCTATCGGTCCATATTCACTCCTATTTTAATCATTCATCAAATTTTCAAGGAGGACATTGAAGAAATATTGTACAAAAGCGAGCCAACCAAGATAGAAATACATTTTATTCAGATCATGAGTTTAGGAAGTGTTTAACATATACCACATTCCAAATCTGTAGGTAGGCAGTACTTTGAGTTTACCCTCAAGTGACTAAAGGAACAAGGGAGACCTGAGTTGGGAAGAACAAGGAAATTCAAGTGCCTTCAGCACCAATCTGTGAAACTGCATCTCAAGAAGATAAGGATGGATCCATGTTGTGAGCAGCAGGAGGTCCATAGATGAAGAGGAGCAAAAGGACAAAGCCACTACCTACCCTCATCAGATACTAACATTTCACTGATCAACATCAAAGACTGCCTTTCCGATTTGCTGGTTTTTCCCTAATTACACCAATTACATTAGGTGATACCACCCACTAATCAAATCAAATGTACTATCATTTAGATTAGATTAAAAATACCTAGATATTTCATCAGCATCCTCACTTCAAAGTTTTTAATTAAAGTTTTCCTTGAGAAAGTGTATAAAGATGACAGTACTACACGGGCTACACAGTAAGCCCACCACTGGGATTTGTCTGCTACGCATGATACTCAGGAGGTGCTAGAGGCAGAGGAGCTTTGGTTGACCACTCTGCTTTGAGAGATAAGCAACTCTTCTCCAAAGACTCACAGGTCTTTTGCCTTCTAACTCACTCTTC
Organism: Piaya cayana; assembly: GCA_013389865.1. NCBI lineage: Eukaryota > Metazoa > Chordata > Aves > Cuculiformes > Coccyzidae > Piaya > Piaya cayana. The sequence goes on from WAAB01018817.1 coordinate 45,611, forward strand.
CCAGCAGCTCCTAGCAGACAGGCTATTGTGGTGAGGGTCTGCTCCAAGCCCCAATACTGGTACCGAAACAGAAAATACACCATGTCAAAAAAAAAAAAAAAAAAAAAAAAAAAACAATAAAAAAAAAAAAAAATAAAAAAAAAAAAAAAAAAAAAAAAAGCACTTCCATCTTTTGAGGTGCATCTACAACATCCAGTCTGCCACGCAGACAAATACATCCCAGCAGGCTCCAAATTCAGGAACATCTGAGCTTACCAAGACTGTACATGTCCCACACTTTAAGATTAATATTTTTTATATATTGTATATCAGGAAGAAAGATATTTCTGACAAGCTACATACAATCTCTGCTGGTTTGTCAGTATTGAGCTTCATACCACTGTGGCAAATTTAAAGTTAAGTTTTGGGTTGTCTACATGGAGTTGAAAGGTAGGCACACCCTCAGAAGACAGACAGACGGACAGACAGACAGACACCCCAAAACCCACTAAAAACAGGGGTTGGGGAAGAACTGTTAGAAAGAAGCACTTAAGAAGGAAACAAGTTGCAGTCAGAAAGAAAACCATGAGCATTTCTGACAGTAAAACAACTCAGCAGAAACTAAGATGTGCTTCAAATTTAGTGGAGTTATTATAGATAAAGGAACAACAGCTAAAAACAAACCTCCATTTTGTTTTTTAATCTGAAAAGTTTATGTGCATTGAAGTTGGAGGAAAACTCTTGTGCTTGCTAGTAGGAAAAGCAGATTTCTACACTCAAGATTGCCACAAGCTTCCAGCATCAATTAGTGACTCTAAGTCCAGCAGAAGAATGAGACTTCCATCAAGAGTAACAAAATGAAATGCAGTACTCGCCAAGTGCCTTACACTATTCTTCAGATAGCTAACTTGCTTGTTTTCACTAAAGAATATCTTTAGAGACTATTTAAAGCAAATTGTGGTGCCTCCATACACATTCATCCTTCTGACAAATGTTCAAATTAAGGAACTGCAACAATTCAAATGGTCTCAGACTACTGATGGTCCAGTTCCCTTTCAGGTATGGCCAGAGCCACTTGAAAATAATTTGTGTTGAATCACAAAAGCCTAAAAACATCTGGACCTATAATTAAAAATCCCATTTGAAAACAGGCTAAGTCACGTACTAACTTGTAAGGGGACACGACACACACTTACATGATGCACCACAGTTATTTAAGTTCTAAAACCATTTCTCAGAAACTACTATGTTTTTCCAATTCTTCTTAAAAATATATAATATTGAAGTATCAAAGAATTTCAGTGACTTGAAACAACTTCCAGGCATATTAAAAAACTGCATACAGCAGCTATGTATGACAACTGTGTAGTCAAACACATTAATTTACAGCAAAGTATAAAGTCTTGACATTATGAAGTTATCCTAATGTAATAATTATCTGCTACTTATTTTTCCTGAAAAATGTATTATTAAAAGAAAAAAACAAACCCAAAGTTTCAAAACTGCATTCTTTAGGTCTAATTTTTTTTTCTTTCCAACTGCCCATTGCACACATTTCACAAACCATCACATACAAAAGCAAAGGTATTTTTCTCATTTCAGAGCAAGTTGACAGAAGTTGCACCAGACCACAGGAAAAAAAACAACATTATTTCTTTAGCATATACTCAAAATACAGTAACAGTATACTAGGTCTACTTAAACTGAATATGAGGTAAGCTACAGCAGCACTCAACTGATTATCTGTATTAGCTACCATACATAACATGAGAACTGAACATCTAGAAGTCTTTTTGTATTACTGTTCCCTGTAACAAGGTCATGCACAAAATTCTCATTAGAAAAAAACTATTTCCAGCTGTCCCAACCTAATGCTGCCAGGTGACTTCTGGACAGATTTTAACATAGGTATTTCCTGTGTCTCAGTGTAAAGCAATTCCTTCTCATCCCGTTTTGATATTTGTTTTTCTACTCCAATCAATACATGCATAAAATAGGCAAAACTACACACCATGTGCATTAAAGTTGCATTGTTAAATATGAGCTATTAAGAACACAAAGCACCACTATATTAACAAAAAAGAGCCACTCAAAATAGAGAGATGTTGAGCAAGTCAGCTGCAGCACAAACACAAAGACCATGATGGTAAAAGGAAGCACCTTTCTTACTGCGTAAGGAAATATCCCCTTCTTCCCAGGAAAACAAACTCTTTGGTTTGCAGTACAACCCATCTGAGTATTTCCGCTACAGTAAAGAAAGGAAAGATCATGACTGGCACTGTTCTCCCCACTTTTTATTTCCCAAAGGTATCATAGTACCAACCACTTAAGGAAGCCACAGTTTTCCTTCCTTCTCTCCTCTGCACGACTTCCAACACCCAGGCACTTACTATACAAATGTTTATGTACAATGCACCTTTTACATTTCATATTTATATTAATTCTGCTTTTTAAAGGAAAAAAAAGTCACACTGCTTCATATTCTGTCAAACGGCACCAACAATACAGGTCAAATTTACTTTGTACTTGCATCTGAAATCTGAATGCCAAAACAGTATACAAAATAGAGAGATGATTACAAGCCCTATAACCTTTCACTGGATTTGTGCTAAATGAATAACTGTTTACAATTTCTGTATTTTCTGTTTACCCATAAATAATAGCTTCTCATTGAAGAATTATGGCCTCTTAAGATGAAAAAGATAACTTAAAACCAGCATGAGAACAAAAATTGTTTCTTTCATTCCTTGTCTACAAAAAGAACTTATTTTCCTTACTTTTGAGAAGAGGAGACGTTACCTCCCAAATAGACTTCTGCCCAATCTTCAAATTATACTCTTCCAGTCCATCTTCTGAAGCACAGATTTACAAGTGCAGACTGTTAGGATTTAATATTTGCTATTATTTTGCAGGAGTGCACTCTGAGGTTGGACAATGTTGATAAATATCCTCTGCAAAAAGGAAATTTGCCTACTCAACTAATTCAAGGATTTGCATTGAGCCTGGAATCCTAAGAATTACATTAACCCTACACTACATTCATTGTGTTAACTGAAATAAGGTTAATTATCTTTTTTCAACATGAAGCATTTGAATGTTTTTCAGTTTCTTCAAGGATAATTATCGTTTTATACAAGTAACTCTCATTTGCTGCTCTTTTCAGCTACCCAGTCAGAAGCTGGAAAAGTACAAGATGAACTAGAAAATTTGAAATCGTTCTAGATAAAACTGAATATTTCATGTGAACAAGTGTATACTTTTCTCCTTAATTAGCATTACTACTGCTTAGCCTACAGCATTTATGTGACACAGGCATCAATTTGCATGTACGTTCTAGATAACAATACTTTTGAAAAAAACACCAATACAATCAATGCAGCCTATTCAAAAATTCAATCTGCAATCACCCAAGGCATATACAGATGTTGTCTGATCATTTATTATCCCTCAAACAGAAGGAATTAATTTCTTGGATACCAAGAACAAAGCAAGAAATATTTCTTTTGCTCCTCTCTTTTGGCATAACTGCTTTATTTTCAGACTGCACGTGTTTACATCCATTTGTAGGTGTTCTGCTGCTCAGATGTTACCACTGCAATTTAAAATCTTACTCTGCTATAGCAATATCTTAAAACAGCAATAACAAATTTTGGCAGGTATTGCTCAAAACTCTGCATCTTTACTACCTCTCCACACTCGCATGCACTCATCTCCTCTCTTTCTTAGTTCAGCAGCAGCCTGCGTGCATTGTCAATACTGCGTTACTCACTCTAACAGCAGTCACACTAGGATGTGAAGTGACAGAAAGCACAATCATCATAAATCAGAGGTGAAGCTTACAAAGCAAGTTAAATATCCAAAGCTTCAAGCACCTCAGTAAAGAGCAAAGAAAGAAGAAACCAAGCTGTTTGGCAGTGTGTAGAGGGAGATTAGACATCATCTTTCTCAAAATTAACTGTATTTTTACAAATAGCCAAGAACAAAACATAATACTGTATATAAGAGGCAAAACAACAATCATTAATGTTAAAAAAAAGGATATGGAAGTGTAAATTACCATACATGAAATGCAAGCAAGAGGCAAAAGTGTTAATTCACTGAAGGTGCTGTTTGGATCATTTTCAGCCTGCAATATTCAAGAGCTCACTCATCCAAGGATTTCCATAGTACCTGTCGAGTGATAGGCACATACACACAGGCCAAGAGAGTACTTAAAGTAGCTTCATTTAAACAGGGCATGTAAGAAACCAGTCTTGTCAACTGTTATTCTCATCTCCAAGCATATGGGAGTTTTGAAATTTAGAAGTCACAGACAAAACTAAAACATACAGACAACAATAACCAAACCCACACTTTTAGTTACTTTTTTGTTACTTTTTTCTTTTTCTTAGATGGGATCCAGAAAGATTAGATAGTTTTAATAAACACATTGAATACAGTGCCTCATATAAAACCTGTAAAGCTGAAGAATATACCTATTTCTTAAAAAACACAAAATCCAAGGATTTAGTTGAAAGGAAATATAGATAAGTAACATGGAAATGTATAACTGGAATACCTTTGTGGGCTGATTTTAAAGCCTATCTGTTCATTACTGAACCTTTTTCCAAATCCATGCCTATGGCAGACAAAAAGCTGTGCTCAAGTTACAAAATTGGGAGGGTATTTTCAGGAGATGAAAAAAGCATACATAAACAGATGGATCTTAATCATATTTTAAAGAACCAGTCATATGTGATTCAAAACATACACGAAGTAACAGAAAATACTTGCATACTACTTGATAACATAACAGTGTTTAGGGCTCATAATGCAGCTTTGAAATAAACCCTGTGATAACAGCAGAACTATTTAAGCCTTTCTACAAACTGCTCTTGGGATTCAATCTAGCAATTTCTTTCAAACTGATTCAAACCTAGAAAAGCTGCAGAAAAGTCTGTTCTGCAAAAGAGCATTCCCAAAAAGCTAGCTATGTTAAGACACTTGAGGTCACTGGCAATTGCAACTCTCTAGAAATAAAGTTAACTAAAATATACAGAAGACAATTAAAAGACAAAACTGACCTAGTAACATCAGCACTACCACAAAGGGAATCTGGAAAGGAATATAAACAGTTTAAGAAATACTCAGTCGTTTAACAGTTTGGAACTGCAAAAGATAGCTTCAGTCACACATGGACTCTTCTATTTCAGCCCTACAACAAGGCTCAAGTGTATCATATTAGAAAAACAAAACAAACTGTCTTCTTATTTCATTAATAAGCCAGCCTCACAGTTGAGGCCCATCATATGATTTTTGATTGCTTAGCTTTAGTACTAATTATATAACAAATTATGTATACAAACTATTATAATTTACACACGCTCACCCACATAAACAATTCCTGAAGGCCTGTAACTTAAACAGCAAGATCAAGATGCTGTACTCTTTCTTAACTTTATCTCAATAAAAGCTACATAAACCTTTTAAAGTTTCTAGCAAGGATAGAAACAAGGAGAAACCTTTAAAGAAGGTTTATTAGATTTTTCTAGAAGCAATAAGATAGAGCTGCCTTCTCCTAATTCACTGTCCCTGAGGTGTCAGAAACACATCAGCCATCTGTCCTTTGCTAGAAAACAACTGCAGGAGATGGTACGTACACTCTGCATCATTGAGCTACAGCTACTTCAACCATCTATTACCTCATAATTAGGATGCTTAGCTTCTAAGATTATGGTTATTCTCACCACAAAATAAAAAGGAATAGAGACCATGTGTGCATTTCACCAAATCAAAGAGTAGTAAGCACGACTTCAACTCCTGTGGTTACCAAGAAATGTTATTCAATTATTTGTAGTACTGAGGTGAGTTATTTTAGAGCTTAAAAAACCCAACAAAACAAACAAAAAAAAAACCCAACAAGCCACCACCAAAAAATACCACAATTGTAATACTGGTGACAGTTGTCTTCATTCAAGCTGAAAGTCCCAGCCTACCTTAGAAATGCAGTTTGGAGTGGGGGGTTAACATAAATGAATTCATTCACTTTCTACTATTAGTAGGCAGGCTAGTGCCCTGTTTTGCATGAGGCAGTTTAATAGGTAAGGGTTTACAGTTGCTTACTGTACTGTTTGGAACAGTAAACATAATTTAATAGATTAGCTAGGACACTTGTGTAACTCACCAAGGGCGATACCACCTACTGGTGAGTGAAACCACACACTTTTCACAAGTCCCTTCCCACCGTCTGTCCCAAGCTGCTTGTTTTCAGCTTAAGAAACAGGACATGCAGATGAATGAGTGATAGACATTTGGGACTACATTCAAGTGTCAATTTGACACTTATGAAATTAATATGACAAAGAAGAACGGTATCCCAAGTTCCTCATTCTTTCATACCAGTCCAGGCACGGTAATTGGTTTCAGGACTCAAACCAGTAAGTTGAGTTCCCTTGAATCTATCTTTGATACTCATCTCAACTCTGGCATGCATCTTTCCTATTATCTTTCCTACCTTTTGGCTCCGTATTTAGGAGAAGAAAGGTGACAAGACTAACCACAGATCATTTTCTCCCATGAGCAAAATCAGAGAAATAGCAGTTGTTCCGTACATTCAAGACAGAGTCCATTTTCAGCCTTCAACTACAACCTGAGAGCCATGAGTTACAAATAGCAATGATCTCTTCTTGCAATTAAAGCTTTCAAAATGTTCCATTTAAATTAAATGTGCCTACCCAATACTGTCACACAAAATAGAGTCCCATAGACTACATCAATTAGTGAATTTAAACTGCTGAAAGAGAAACTTTCACTGAATGAAGCAGAGCTATCAGCACCAAACTCTGGGTTTTTTTCCATTTTACCTATCAAACGACTATTCTTGGGGTTTTTTTGTTTTCTTTTTTACTATTCATCAACTGGCACCATCAAGCTGCATACTGTCTGGGTGCCAAGCATTTTATTTTCCTTTTCCTGCAACTCTGAACTGACATCAGTGCTGTAAGGTATTAAATGCAAAAGTTCACTCCTATTTGTGAAATGAAGGCATGTTCTTTTAGTTCAAAAGTTGGAATTATGCTGGACAGAAAAGCCTGTCCAGAGTTTTGAAAAGATAAGCAAGGGCAAGCAACGTTTCAGAGGTTAATTAAAGTTCCATCTTCTCGAGACCAACACAATTTGGATTTCTCAAACCTCAAGTAGTGATAACTTACTGCTTAATTTGAGTAGTATGAACCATTGTTTCTCCTTCTTTCTCTCCTTGCACCTGCACTGGGCTTATTCAAGATGACTCAGGAGAATTTAGAACCGGTCACAGCCATATCAAACAACTAGCTTAATGCATAGTGAAGACACTCAGCCATGTTAAGAAAAATGAAAATTAGGGGAATAGACCAGGAAAAAACTAAGGCCTCCACAACTGAGAAAACCATTGAACTGTCCATATAACAATTCACTTTCTGAAGACAGACACAGAAGAATAGTACTTAGAATAAATTTGTTCATAAACATGGGTTTAAACATTGTTTAACAGTAGATGTTCAATTAAAACTAAACTAACTTATATTATTAACTGCACCCTTTTTTATCAGCACTTCCTCCTTTTATCCCTTATTTTTTTAAGATTGAATATATTTACTGTAAATGAAGATTTCAATTTAGCCCTCTCACTTATACGATATGAGGGAGAAGGGCAAAACCAATTAAAATAGGAGAATGGGAAAGGTAAGTATTTCCTCAACTCTTGAGTTCTTATGCTTCACAGCAGTTATGTATTAAAAAAAAAAAACCCTAAAAAACCCCTGAAGCTGAATTCCTCTGAAAGAAGGGAGAAGGGGAGATGGAACTGCAAATTCCTAGTTCTGTGCCTAGAAGTGAGACTAAGCACTAAGACTAAGTGACACTGAGACTTATAAACTTATAAGTTTATTTATAGTAGCTTTTCTATTTAAAATACTAAACTGATAATAAAATGTCTGATTTGTTGTAAGCACTGAGTCTATCAATCCAAAGTGAGAAATTCAGGAGGAATATAATTTAGAGTCAGTCACTAAATCCAGACACCAGCTGATCCAGGCGAATACAGAGACCTTACTATTACATTTTCCAAGACTCTCTAAACTAGAGAGCGTCAAGATAATCTACACCAAGCACAGCTGCACATCTTTATTAAACATCTTAACAGCAAAAAGCTGGACTGCAACTAAATCACCCAAATACATCAAAAAGTTCAGGAAAAGAGTAATAGCTGGAATTCACAATATGCCATTCACCAATTTTAAATGCAGAACCACCAGTCTCATCTCCCATACGCAACAATTCACATACCATCACATGCAGAAGCACATATACAACTTCCACACTCACTAGTACAGAAAAGTACTTAATATACAATTCTAACTGAGAGAATCTACTCGTACCCTAACGGATCCATGCCTCAAGCACTTAGCAACAATTAACAATTAAACCTAGTTATTCAGATTATTTGTTTATTTGGTTTAATTTGTGATTTCCCCATACTCAGTGCTACTAGACCTCTTCTGCTAATCAGGGATGTCCTCCCCCAAAAGTAATGGCTTGGGGAAAAAGCAGCAAAATCCAAGCCTCTAATAGAATTTAAATCATTTAGGTTGTTCCTTGAATGCCCTTCTTAGTAATTATTTTTTAGACCTATGTTATCAGACATGCAGTATCCTCCAGCATAATTTCAACAGAATTTCAGCCTTCTCCATTGCTTACTTCATACGCCTAGATGAGTGCACCCAACAATCGCATCCTGGCCCAAATAGAGAACTGAAAATGCCAGCTCAGAATTGTCTGATAACATTACTCTAATTTCATAAGAGTCCATGACCTGAAATGTAAAGGTACAATTCCATAATTGTGCTGTGGGGTACCAAATAAAAATGATATTCAAAAATAATAAAGCCAATATGAGAAAGGTAACAGGAAAACAGCAGCCATGTTGACAAAGGGGAAAAAAAAACCCAAAAAACCCCCCCAAAAAAACACAACAAACCCAGACCAGAGCTATCAATGCCTGCAAACAGGGCTCAAAATCAGTTGTTGGTTCTACCAAATAAGTTTGTTTCTGAAATATGCTCTTTTGTCATCTCCAGTGGCATCCAAACAGGATTTCCTGTATTAAACTCATTTTTCAGCATTAAGTAGTGTGCACAGTGAAACCAGCTTTAAAAATATTGACATTAGGAGCATAGCGTTTATCTTTTGCATAGGTACTGAGTGGCGAGTCCCAAAACCCAGAATCAGTACTTCTAGAAGAAAGGTATTCTACTACTTTTTCCCCACATTTCACTTCTATCTGAAAGATGCCAAATGTTTTTGTTTCATTAATTTAAAAATAACTCCTCCTACAGGCAAAAGCTTCAAGAAGTGGAGGCAGGGAGCCCCACTGTACTTTCTGGGAGGCCAGTATTCTGAGGTATCACACTTCCCAACTGCTGCATTAGGTATGGGTAAAACCCATTTGGGAACTGAATGAGATCATACTTGAACAGATTTATTCAGTGTTAAGATAATTTCTGTACAGTATCTTTCTCTTTTATGTAAAAGTTGTCATTTGCTGTAGCAAAAAAAAAAAAAAAA
>WAAB01018817.1:55176-81632 GCA_013389865.1 Piaya cayana
AGCAAAAAAAAAAAAAAAAAAGACTACAATTGCTTAAAAGAAAAGTGTAGCTTAAGCTCATTTGGGAAGTGACACCTCTCTAATTACCAAACAATTACCATTTGTTATCTCTAACCTGCCATTGCTGCAAAGATGGATCCTATTCATTCGCACTTCATAAATACTGCAACAGTCACACACAGAAGCTGGTCCCACACAGCAGCTGTGCCACAAAACTGAATCAGAGAAATTAAGAGCCTAAAAGATTACCACTGCATCAACTGGCACATCCTCTGTGAGCACACACATGCCAGTTTCCTCTACAGCACATCCCTGGCCACCTTATGCAACCAAGCAGCATGTGAGTCAGCATGGCTTCTGATGTTCTCCCCAGGAAACCTTCTCTGTGCAGCATCTTATTAGAAATGTTTTCTGAATATCCCAATTCCATTGTCTTCTTTCTTCCTTTTCATGAATTTTATAAACACCTTCATTCCACCACTCCCCTCTCTAGGGTTTTTTCAATTCTAAAATCAGGAAGCTTGCAAGTAATCACATACATCTCTTCTCTCCTTTCACCACTAACTTACGGAAACTTAATAGCTAAGCATCCAAAAAGTTAATCCTTGCCATATCTACTTCCTATCATTTCAAACTCAAAAGCAAAAATTTAGAAACAACTTACAGGGACCATCAACTAGGCTAGAGCAAATGTTAAGTTCCAGGCTTGAAGCAGGTAAACGGACACAATGGGAAGGCGAGAAGCAAAGTAGTTATAAGAGAAGCTAGGCAAACAAGAGCTAGACAAACACTTGAAGGCTACCTTCAGATCAGCAGCACTACATTTGTTATTAACTTATTCAAGTGAGACAAGAATCAGTGGTCATTTCAATTTTCTCCATAGAAATTCACTTCTCCCCATCCATGCTGTTCCAACAGTGGTGTCAGAAACTTGCATGCTATAATAGATACGGATCGATATACTGAAACATATTGTTAGAAGTGTTTGTTTCACCTTTCTCGTTTGTCTACAACACATACCAACAGTTCTCTAATACTCTGAGATTCCACTCTTCTGTACATTCTGTAGGACTCATTATTAGCAAATATAATGAGTTAACAGTTCTTACTCTTATATAATTAAGTCAAGCAGGAGGTCAGGCCTTTATACATTGAAGAAAAAAAAATCAGGTGCACCTACTGTAGTAAATGTGGAGTTTTGGAAAAACAACATGATCTGAGCAAAGATGAAGCCCCAAGTATAAGACTGAGTATAAATGTACTCTAAAACAAGCTACAGCTTCTACAGTATCCACACTTTTGTAATGAGTTGCATTTTGTCTGAGCACATTGGACTCCTGGACTGTTGGGTCTCCCCCTAAGCAGAACAAGCAGACATCATTTGCATTTGCTTTCAGACAGAAAGTACAATGAGAAAACATCTTCCATTATATTCTGAGAGCTGTATAAACTTAAAGAACAAAATTTTAAAAAAATCACCCTTCTTGAAAGACAGGTACTTGTTTCCAAAAAAACCTGAATGCCCATCTGCAAACATCTCTCTCCCTGCTCTGTCACTCCATCCTTAGTCTTCAAGAACAGAAAATAGCTTTTTTTTTAAAGTAGATAACCATTGGATATTTTTTACATGATCAACAGGATGCAATCTGTTTGCAACTGCACAAAAATATGGGGATATGGTCACTATTTTTAGATACATCATAGCGACATGGAAATATTTTCATGACAATGAAAGCCAAGAAGTTAGACATTTGACAAATGACCTTTAATGAATTCTAAGTTCCCTTGCAGAGTATGAAATATTTACATATTTTGTTTGAGGTATAATACCTCACTCTTTCAGTGCAAATCAAGACTTTATACAATATTTGGTATAACGCATGGACATGAAATCAAGATGCTTTAAGCACCTTATAAACCCTTGCAGATCATGGCCCACAATACTCACAATGGACTATGGAAGTAAAGGCAAAGCACGCTTCTTAAAAGACAGTTTTTGAGAAAAGAGGAGTTCAGAGGTTAAGGTGATAGATAGTAGATGCCAAGCATACATGTACAATTTATATACTCAGAACTACTATTTTACTGTTGGAAAGCATCTAAGCAAAGCACATAGTTGATATCACCGAGTTCATGCTTAAGAAAAGTCCCTTAACTAAAATACTGAGACTGCAAGCTAAATAAATTGTCAGGGTTAGGACTGAAGAGGGCTATCATTTTAGGCCTCATTTAATTACCCTACAAAAACTATATACAAATCCTTTTTCTTAACAACATTGATTTTAATGTATTAATGTAATCACACCATTGTCATGGTTTGATTTTGGCCCCTTCAGAATAGCCAGGTTGTGGTTGAGGAAGAACTACAATTCCCAAGTATTCCATGCAACCATTTCTACGTAAATCAGGGTGTACTGTGGGGTTCGGACACTTCCTCTTCCAGCTTCCTCTCTTCCTCTTCCGGCTCTCTTCTCTCCGGTGTGTGTGTTGGAAGGTCTGGTGCTGATGTCAGTCTGTCTGTCTATGTGGGAGGGGGTCAAGCTGAGTGAAGCTTTGTGGACTCCAGAGCAGCATGGAATGCCGAGTGAGATTTTGCTATCTGAGGAATGTAATGATTTATTTTCTCTTGTTAGCTTATACTGATCTGTTTTCTGGATTCTTAATTTTCCTTCATGGCAGGGGGGTTTCTTTCCTTTGGGGGATCTCTGATTGCTTCCCTACGGGTCAGGGGATGTTCTGGGGGGTCTCTTATTCTCTGATTATTGTATATGTAGTATTTTAGTTGCATATTAGTGTTAATACATTATATATATAATCACTTAGTTTCGGTCTGCTTGTTTTTTAGTATTTTCAGCCTTTCTTTCCTCCTACCCTTTCTCCCTTGGACTTGTACAGCGGGGTGCGGGGGCGGAAGGAAGGAGGGGCTGCAGACTCTGTGACGGTTTTGGGAAAGTTTTGACTCAAACCATCACAACCATAGAGTTCAAGAATCCTTAAAAGAAATCCTTGTGTGTCCTTTCAAATTAATTGGCCACTAAAGGGTTTGTATTTCAATGTTTTCAAATTATTTCTGAACCTATTTATAAGTAGTGTCACAAAGGTGCTCACCAAAAACACACCTCTAACATGCAGCGTAGTCTAGTCAGTGGATAGAGACACTGGCATTTCAAGATCCGTTTACTCAGACAGTTCACCTTAGAAAGCCCTGCACCTGGGACAATGAAGTAAAAAAAACACATAGAACGAAATATTTTAATACTATTGAAATTACAACTAAAGCTTCCAAAGACTATCAAATACAGGTAAGCTGCCATAAGAAAGGCCTTCACCATCAGGTCAGTATCAGCACGGACAATACTAAGTTTTCAACTTTGCAGGCAAATAGTACTTTCTCTTCCATCACATGTCTTTACTTAGTATTTGATTGCAATATAAAATTAAACTTCTATTAATTTTTCTCCCACAATATCAATACTGCCTAGGTTCTGTAAGTTGAGACAACAGAAGAATCACAAAAAAAAAAATTTCAATGAGATCACTAGATTGACAGCATTGCTATTATTAGACAGTACTGTAAAGATATCACAGCAAATTAATAAGCCTAGAAAACAAGAATATATCTACATATTGACTATACAGTGTTTATTTCCTTCCTGTTTTCTACCCAAGTCAGCTGACATTATTTCTTTCAATTAAATCCTGCATTTTAAATAACAGCATAAAATTGCATATATTCTACCCAACACAAATCAGGCTTCTATCTAAGCCATGAGGACAATTTTTTTCCCATCATTCACCTGTCCAACATGCAAAGCACAACTGACAATCAGCTAGCATCCCTGACAACATAATTGCTGAACAGAACATGGAAAACAAGGAGAGTCAGAACTAAGAGATACCAGCAACTTTCCTCCTTGCATGCTTTGATACTAATTTAGGACTCTCCTTCATTAAGACTGCCCTCCAGGCACTGCTGCAGCAAAACAAGGAGTCTCTAGAAGAAGGCTGAGAGGGCTTTGAAAGCAAGAATTGTCAAATAATTTAGTTTTGTGCCACTCCAACTCATTTTCAAAGCAAGCAGTAGCATCATTCACTAATAGCTGCCTCTTTTCAGTAGCAGGTTTATCTCTTCCACTAGCTAGAAGACCCTCCCATTTTCCAACTTCTTACCTGGTCCACAATCCCTTGCCTCAATCTGAACAATATGTGCAAGTTTTCCTCTATGGATGCCTAATGAAACTACATCTCATGCAAGGAATGGCATCTTTCTGCTCATTTCGACACTGCCAAGGTATTTTTCTCTTATACTACAAGAAAGGTATATGCAGCAGCAGAAATGCTGAGATTGTGGCAGACAATACAGAATGGGAAAAAAAAAAAATCTTTAACTTGTCAAACATCCCCAGATATTTTAAAAAAACATGAGCCAGAAACTTCCTTTTTGTAGATAACTTTTAAGATACTACAGTAATAGCTGGGGAAGTCTGACTTGTTCCCTCCCAAATTAACAGAAATAAGCAAATTCCCATAATCAGATTTATTTTCATACCAAGAGCACATTTTAGAACAATAGAACAGTTTGGGTTGGAAGGGACCTTAAAGATCATCTAGTTCCAACCCCCATGGCATTGGCAGGCAAACCTCCTATTAGACCAGCCTGCTCAAGGCCCCATTCAGCTTGCCCTTGAACACTTCTTACCTGGGCAACCCATTCCAGTGCCTTACCACCCTAATCATGAAGAACATCTTCCCAATGTCTAGTTTAAATCATCCCCCTCCTAGTTTATACCCACTGCCCCTAGTCCTATGCCCTTGCAAAAGTCCCTCCCCAGCCTTCTTGTAGCCCCCCTCAGGCACTGGGAGGTCCCTATAGGGTCTCCCCAGAGGCTTCTCTTTTCCAGGCTGCACAACCCAAACTCCCTCAGGCTGCCCTCACAGTAGAGGTGCTCCAGACTTCTGAGTGCCTTCATAGCCCTCCTCGAGACCCATTTGCAACAGTTCCATAACCTTATGCTGGGGATTCCGGAACTGGGGCACAATACTCTAGGTGCGGTCTCACAAGGGTGGGGTAGAGGGGAAGGATTAGAAGGGTCAGTATTTCACCTGTAAATTTTTTTTGAAAAATGTTAAATTATCTATCTAGTGTGAAATACCACCCTTTATAGCACTTCAGCAAATATGCAAGTTGATGTAAGCAATTTAACAGCTACACATCATCCCAAAACAAGTATTTTTCTGGAGCTGTGGTATGTATTAGAAGGTTTTGGGGTTTTTTAAATCATGATGCTACAGAAATGACATTTTGACTACTAACAGGCAGCCATTTCTTACATGATCCAAAAGGAGCTTTAATTTTCAGTCTACACAGAACAGTTTCTTTTTTCTAACAGTTTCTATTTTCTATTTTTTTTACCAATTCAGGTACAAATGAGATAAATGGCGTAATATGCACCAGTATATTATCATTAATAGCTCCCTGATCCAAATCACTAATTCAGTGTTTTAAAGATGTAAACCCAAACAGATACTCGATATATCTATGCCCATCTCCAATCTTGGCAGCCATTTTAAAACTAGTGATGTAGAAAAACATTTAAAAAAATATTCTTACAAAATCTGCACGGCTACTGTTGACTCCACTTGATTAATCAAGGTATTGGAAATATCAGCAATGTAATATCTACTATTACATTAACTAAAGAATTTTCAGTCTGATTACAGAAGGTTCAATTCAAAGTTTCCTGAGAGAAAAATGTTTGTGACTCATTGTGGGGGTTTTGCCACATACATCCCTTTAAATCTGAGCAAGTCATGCGGTACAGGTAGCTTATACAAATGTGAAAGAAAATATTTTTTTCAGGTTCCACCAATGTATGTTTCTAGACTTCTACTTTCAATCCAGCACAGCTCATTTTCTGAGCAACAGCACACGGGTAAAGGAGGTATCAGTATTTTTTAGTGTTGCACAGTTTATAACTTCAAAATACTACAGCATTACCTTCTTGGGATTTAGAAAAATATTTCCGATAGCAGTACAGGGAAAGAGAACTTGCAAGACCAGAGCAAAGCAACAAAACCAATTTTGGTTCACGTCCTTTCTCTGTTGAGGAAACACAGAAAGGAAATGTAATAGATGAAATCCTTACAGCTTCATTTAAAAGATAATCATAGAATCCCAATAGCCTCAGTTGCGTTTTCAGGGAAAAAATCCTTTTTATTAGCATATTTGCAACAAAGGATATTCACTGAAGTGAAACATGGCTTAAAGGCAACTCTACTAGATCAGACAACTTAGGAAGCTGTTGTGTGACTAAAGAAAGTGTATTTTTCTGTTTAGCAGACAGAAGGAATTTCCCCTCTCAACACCCTAAAGGTTTTTAATGCTTTTTTTTTTCCCATTCATAGCAGAACTGATTAATAGCTATGGCTTAAATCCAGTGTACAGTTTTAGCAGCTGCTGACGGACCACTCAATTTACTCAGTGCTCCCTCTATTTGCTATACACAATGTGTGCTAGTAAACGCATACTGTCAGAGTGCTAAAATTATTCACTTTTAAATCTGGTAAGTCTAGATTATGACTACTTTAAGAATTTCCTTCTTTAAGTGTGGAAAACAAGCAAACACAGACAATAGTCAGTTTTCCTGTCAAATTCGGCATGCCAGTTTTCAAAGTATATAAAAAGAATCATCAGGTAAAAAAAGAAATTCTAACATTTCCCACTGTTTACAGAGCAAGCTTTAATTAAACAAACTGTAAATCTTTCTATGAGCAACAATGCAGCTATGAGAAACAACCAAGCTTTATGACTACTTGAAGTCTATTTTTTTTTCTATAGTTTACACAAGCAGCATTGTCTCTAAAATTACTGTCTAGCTAGGATAAAAACAGATCTGTTTACAGATTACCTCTCCCTCCAGTACAGTTGGGCACCAGAAATTAAGAAAGAAAAGTTTTTAGTATTCATGTATTTATGAACATTATGCTATTATTTTCATTTCAATTCCCTGCACATAAGACAGACTTTGAGTGAACAAGACCATCCCAAACACAAATACAGATCCTATTCTTAACACTTCAAGACCATTTAAAGTCACGGGAATGCCTGGCAGTCTTAGACACCAAGGAGTGAATACATTTCATTTCTAATGGCAACAAAAGGTTAAGCCTTTATCAGATTTTTTACTATGTTTCAGTACAGAAATAAGAGAGACTATAAGCTTTACAGTAAAAGAAGAAACCAGAAGTTAATGGAGATCTGGAAGTGTCATTTACTTTCTTCAGGTCTGCAAATTAAAAGCTTTTTTTGTGTATTAATTTTGGATGTTGCTACTGTTCTGAAACAGCATTAGCAGTGTATCCACCAAAGCCAGCAGAGGTAACCAACTTCAGGTTTTTCTAGTTTGCCTGTTTTTAAGTAAAGAAGAAAATGTAGGTCTTCCAGTAAAGATGTTCCATCAAAATCTGAACTTTTTGCTTGTTTTAATTGACATTAGCATTATTGGTTTTGATTGTAAATTGTCACAGTCTTTTTAAGAAAAAAAAATTGACCTGTATTTACAGATATTATAGCATTGATGAAAGAGGGACAAAAAGGTTAACTAACTCCTGATTTTCCCCATAAGCCCTGTTTTGCAACAGGGCATAAAAGTACAGAAAGGTGTTTATCTCATGAATTTCACTAACAGCATACCTAACCTCCCCATACGTTAGGGGAAGACAAAAAAGTCCTGAAAGACAAAATAAAGTCAGCAATCCAACCCTCACTTTTAAGTCAGTCTCCCTAATATTTTCATACAGTAGTATTTACCATCTTAGCATTCTTCTTTCCCCATTTTTGCTCTCCAAAAAGAGTTTGTAAAGAGTTGCACCATGTCTTCACAATTTATTGGAAGACGGAGAATCATTTCAGTTTCTCTTGGTACCTTTCATGAATAGCAGCATAGTAAGATGATACACACCCATCAACATCATAGATATTCAGAAATTTAGGAACACCTGCAGATCAGTTAGCTTTAAAGTCATTTAATTCATTGGTGAAGTAATACTTGTACGGGAAGATATCAAGGAGACTGCAAACACTTCACTAAATGTCATGAAAATGAAAGCTGTTATTATCCCTCCTACACTCCCTCTCTCCAGACAGGTCTATAAAAAGAACAGCTGGTGAAGGCAGTCAAACCTAGCCAACACAAGTGGAGACATCTGCAAAAGCTGCTTTCCTAGTAGAGTTTATGTCATTTCTCAGAACAAAATAGGTGTCTGGCAATATGTCACAATTTACATTTTGCCAATGTAAAACTGATGAGAGCATAAGTTAGGCTGGTATCACTGTACAGGAGAGCACTACTAACACTTCTCTCCCCTTTGAGAATCCTAGCCCAGACACAAGAAACTCTCATAGTTACAACACTGTATGCAATTTATGTATGACACTATAGCCTCTTAAGTCGGTGGACAAGCAGCTTTGCCAATACAGTTCATTAAAGTCAAGGAGCTGCTAATATCTGATTCCACTTAAAGCACACTTCTAATTGGATTTGAACAAAAGCAACAAATAGTGTGTGGGGGGAAAAAAACAAGCCAGAAATGTTGAAAAATTGGTCATACTGAAAAAGCCCTTCACATTATTTTGTGATACAAGATATTCAGACACTTGCTTCTGTAAACTACAGTTAAAGGGTTTATCTTAAACTCAATTCACTTGTATTTAAGTAAAAAATGAGCTGAGTCACTATGAATTCAAGTCCACTGCTTTCTCCTTATATAACCTTCCTCCAAAAGTTACTTTCTTATACCCCTATGGTAAACGAAACAATATGTTTTTCTAAAGAACCACAAATAAGTGCCAAGTGGCTGGAGGGGACAGTTAAGAGAAGGGGAAAAAAAGAGCTACCTGGAAACATGAACCACATACTCTGACCTCCTATCCTCTTGTATTTCACTCCTTTTCCTATATTACTCATCTTGGGTTTAGGCTTTACAAAAGCAGCAAGCTCTTAGAAAGACATTCTGGTAAAATGGCTAATATTCTTCACATATTAAAATGTTGCACAAAGTAGTTACCCACTCAGTTGGCTGTTAGACTGCTTCTGGTGAACATGACTGCACTTCATTATTTGACAGTTTGCTCAGTATTCAGAAACTGTCTGGACTAGTGGGCTGAAGGTTATTAACATTTTTAAATGCTTAGAGCTAATATTTCCAAGTTGTCCAAGAAAGTAATTAGTGTCCATATTATTCTTAAATATTAGCACCTGTTCCTAAGTTATGATCCAAAGCACACTTCCAAGCTGGCCATTACGTTTCTATTGCCACTGAACACTTTTTTTCTCCCCTTAGTTACTTAGTTACGCTAAAAATGAACAGGACACAATATCAATACTAAGTTATCTTTCTTAAGTTTGGACAATGCAGAATAGGGCATTAAGAAGAAAAGGTTATATTAAAGTGGAAAAACCCTAGTTGTATACAAAACACATTCTACAGAGTAACAGGGTGCTCTCCTGAAGGGAGAAAAAAATATATATATAGTTAGTTACTTCAATAGAAACCTTATACAGACAGCCGCACATCCGTGTTCCCATTCCTGCACAGCATCTCATCTAGGCAGGTCTCAAAGGAAAGAGGATGTTTTTTATCATCTCTTCATTAGCAACATCCAAGCCTATTTGCATACCTTGACTGAACCAGCGTAATCATGATAAAGCACTCCTACTCCTCTAGTTAGGAAAAAAGATCAGTTACCTGAAACCATAGCAGGCTCCCTAACAAAAGTCCACTTAAGGCTTCCAGATTGCAAAGTTTCATTAATAATCATTTTGTCACTATTCTATTGGTGAAAGCTTTTATCTCATCCTCACAACTTTGAGTATTTTTATAAGCAAATCATGGAGACCAAAAAGCCCATGTAAGAATGCAGTGCAACTGCACTAGCTACTAAAGACTACCTGATTCTTACATGTTCACACACCAACTCAAACTTCAGGGCATGAGAAACATCGTCTATCATGCTTAAAGAACTGGGAGATACAGAAAAATCCTTTTCTACTGGAAAAGTTAAAAGTAAGTGAACATGGGTGGCAGAACAACAATGTCACATTAAGCGTTTGAGGTGGTTTAATTTTACCTTTTACACAACTCAGCTAATTTAAAATGGCTCTAAGGTCTCTCCAAACAGCAGCCTACCAACAGTCCTATCAACAGAAAAGCTGTAACATCTGTATTTATGAACAAGCAACATCTTTCAGCTGTTCACAGGGCAGCAATTACAGAACAGCAGTATAGTCATGATATAAAACCACCAAAACCAGGTTTTCCTCTACATTATCGTCACCGGAAGTACTGTTAACTTCCAGTGATGCTTAAAGGAGCTGCACAACAAAATATACACAAGAGGGTTTATTTATAAGATCAAATTGCCTGGAAAAAAGAGCACTCAACTCCTCTGCTTATTCTCCCAGCTCTAATGACAATAAAGCACAAACCAGACTGGCATTAAAATATTTGCATACACATGTAAAAATATACCTTTTACCCTCACTCAAAGTTTACATTGACTATAAAAAGCTCTTAGGATCCAGATCCATGATTTTCCCCACCACTACTTTAAGTGCCAGAGGAGAAGCATGTAACAGAAAATGCATGAGATAAAGCTTGTTTTTCAAACCTACACTTAAATCCAACCAAACACCTTCAGGGTTCCACTACAAATTATTAATTAGCATTTAAGTCTGGATGCCATAGATATTTTTAAAGCTGGCATAACATTCGGATAATCTACTTGCCAACTGATTTTCCAGATTACATCCTTAACAGACCAGAGGAAAGACTGACAAACTGCTTCCCATAACCTCAAATATGAAATATCCACTTGGAAAGTACATCCTCATTCTTACGTTCATTTATGGTATTTTAGAGTCCTCCTACGCAAAGTGTAGAAATTTTGTTTCCTTTTTAAGAGCATTTTATCTGTTGAAACTGAGGAAAATTATTAAGCATTCATCTATACTAACAGTAACTGTAATGCACACTAACTACAGAAAAACATGATAACAAGAACAAAAAACCAAAAAATGCTCCACAACTGAACACTTAGAGCATATTCCTGTTGTTTCAAACATTTCACGTTACCAATCAATATTGTTTCAGTGCAGCTAAGTCAGTGTCAGTTGCTGACATTTTTTTATTCCTAATGCAAATAAAACAAAACCACACACACCCCAAAGGACACCAAAGACATTTTCTTGATTTCATCCAAGTGTAAACATATGTTTGCATAGAATTTTTGAAATAAAAAGCATAGTCAGAAACCACTGTAATGTGTGTCATTTCAGTATCATTATTTTGGGGAACTTTGGTTTTTAATAAAAAAACAAAAGTAAATCGCAGATTGATTACATCGAAATTTCATAAGTAACAAGCAAAAAGAAAAATCCTTGTGGCTTTCTATAAAACTCAGCTTACAAAAAGATGTTGTTGCAATGACTATCTCATCCTTCAGATTTTGACACTATTGATTTTATAAGACGGATTTTTTTTTTTTTGAGGTGGGAGAAGAAATCTATCCCATATGCAGCAAGTACACTTTAGTGCTTATGACGGACTAAATTCCCATTCAACCCAAAGGTATTTTTACTTGCATTGTGCATTACCAAAGGGAACAGTTTTGAAATTTTAGAAAGCTGAATCCTAGCTGTACAAACCAATTGGAATAAAAGGTCCCCACATATAAGAGCCTACAACTGTGGAAATAATGAGAAGATAAATGAGAATAAACAGTAGAATGAGAAAAGAAGACATAAAAAAGAAAAAAAAAATCACAGTCAATACTAACTGAGGGATTCTCAGTTAGAGAAAGAAAAAAGCCTTCTCCTCATCTAGGAAAAAGAATTAGGTAATGGCACTACAGTATCCAAGTTGACACACAAAGAAGACAACCCACTACGTGGCCCAAGATTTTTTTTCTGTACCTGGCTCTTAACCAGGTCGCCATCTTGACCCTCCCTAGAAGCTTCTCATGTTATTTTCTTTATCTTGGATCAAAAGAAAATCTTCTGGTTAGCAAGTAGTCTCACACATCACTTACTTCCCCCATCCTCCCCCATCATTCTCAAAGTAAAGAATGTGTAAGTGAATTAAGCTGCAGTCTGTTTGAAAAGCTAATGGACATAAGTGCATGCTCCCAAACAGCAGGGTCCCAACCAAAGTTTTCTGAATGACTCATGATTGCAGCATCTTTAAATTTTGCAGGTTATCCTTCCAGAACACCTGCAATGCAGGTATCACAGGGACAATGCTTTCCTTAGAGCTGGAATTTGCTCAAATGATTCAACATCAACCACCCACTGCTGAACAGTCTTCTGTTGCCTGCAGATGATGACGACGTATGTGTGCTGGTCTGCCACCAGATGCAGTCATATCTCATCTACACAACAATTAGATCTTGCTTACACAACTACAGAGTCACTAAACTTAGTCATTTTTTTTTGAAGAAGAAAAAAAACCCACACACACCCATCTTGAAAGGTCAATGTCCATTCTGAAATTTTACAGAGCCGTCAGACACTAAACAAAGAAACAGTAGTGGATCATCTTCAGCACTTAACACGTGTCCTCTTGCCCTACTTCATGGCTACCAATTCTATTCATTAAATTGAACACAAAAGTACTCATTTTGACATGCAACTTGATTCCAGTGGTTTCAAGGCCAGCTTTCAACAGACAGCAAAAACTGAAAAGATGCGTAACAACCCTTCACATTTTACCCTTGGGAGATAAGACGTAAGATACACATTAAGAACTTTGTCTCAATTGCAGGCCCCTGTTATTTTAAAAACAAGAAAGCAGCCTAGTTATTATGGTGACTATTTGAAAGTAGAAGAAAAGTAAATCTGCGAAAATATACAAATTTATTCTCCCACTGCAGTCTATGGAAGATTTTGGCCAAGAGAAAAAGGAGCAGGCCTAGTTAACAACCTTCTGAGCACTGGGACTCTAATCAAAATGACATTTGTGTTTTGGTTTTTTTTTACTCTATCTCTTCATTAAATGTAGAATTAAAAATTGATAAACCAATCATCAGGGCACCAAGAAGGTTAGAAACAGGTGAATACAGAAAAAGAAAGTATTTGTTATTATTTCTTCCCAAATAGCCTTTGGATTAAATATAAAACAGTCTGGTCAGTACTTGGAATTTCAGCAGCTAAGAAAAAATTTAAGATGTACAGAGCTGTTTCATAAGCCTCTTTCAACTGGCACTGCACATTGATGATGAGATAGCTGAACAGTGACAGTTAAACTCACTATTTGGCTTGCTTTGAAACCTGCTCAAGACAACAGATTGCAAAGCCTTCTTAAAAGTTAATATGAAGTACTAATCAAAAAATCAGGTCCATTAAAAAAAAAGTTATACCAGAGACAGACACAGGAATCTGAGGTTAAACAAAATGCTCAAGTACTATTGACATTCCTAATTCTAAATACAATTTAGTCTACTGCACGTGGAAGTATAAAATAACAGAAAACAGAGTCAAACTAGAAAACAATCATTATAGACTACAAAACATGCTGTCAAACCGGTATTTCAAAAAGGAGGAGTTACTGTCATCAGTAGTTTCAGCAAGTACATAGGTTTAAATAAATCTAAAAACAGGAATGCACAAGAAAACAAAGGCCCTGCCCCCAACTATAGTTCAAGATTTTTATCACATCTTCAAATATAATTTGGTTTTAAATTCCTTACAGCAATAGTATTCCTTAAATGCACTTTCAGGTACATGCTTGCTGTAAGTGGACATTCCACAAGCATAAAAGTTCAGCTGTTCTGCTGCATAACCAATAATACTAACTTTAATGACTAAACAGCAGGAAAAAAAAAAATCAATCCTTACTTTAGAACCCTGACTATGACAAAACCAGTTATATAGTCAAAAGCATTCACTGCACTTCCACATCTCTGTTGCCCCCAAAATTGTCATATTGTCTCAGAGGACTGTTTTAAGTAATTGCTTTTTTGTTCACAAGTTGGAAAAAAACCTCTTCCATACACCAGAGCTCGTGAAAAAACTTCATCTATTTCATGACCTTGCACATTTTATTCTCATTGCCTCTGAGGTAGGAGAGATGAAGGGATGTTGGCACTAAGACCATGACTTTAAATGGTTGGTGGAAGCATAGGGAATGGATGATCACCTCCACCACATGTATGTACATATTAATGTCTACAATAAAGTTATGGTAATCTGAAAATTGACACAGGAAGTAAGTCCTACCAAATAGGATAGAGCCTATG
Source organism: Piaya cayana (assembly GCA_013389865.1). NCBI lineage: Eukaryota > Metazoa > Chordata > Aves > Cuculiformes > Coccyzidae > Piaya > Piaya cayana. The sequence goes on from WAAB01018817.1 coordinate 69,470, forward strand.
TTCCTCTGCGTCCACATCCTAATCCACATGTAGACTCTATTCAAAGGAGTAATAATGCAAAATAAAGTGGTTACTGCCTTTTGCATTTTACTGAGTCATATAACTGATATGGACACCAAAAGATGAATAAAAAGGCTTTTTGGAAGTGAAGCAGTATATGTCACAGTCAGAGCACGAAATGCGCAGAGCTGAGAATCTGCATTTCATCATGGAAAAATACTTTCTGTACAGTTTCCTTTGGGAAGGAGAGGGCAGAGAACATGTCAGAAAACTACAAGTAGCATTTTTAGAGGAAGGCACTTCCTGACCTCAGGTTCCAGATAAAACCCAAACTCAATACATCTATAAATGGAAGAAACAGGAAAAGAAATCGGGTGAGATTTCAAATGTCACTTGTATAAAGTAGGACTTTATCTTTTCCTTAATAGAAATACTGATGCTGTTTTCCTAAAGCAATGCACAGTATCTAAGTAGCCATGTCTTGCCAGCCTAAATACCAGCCCCAGCAGTACTTGCTTATCTCATGGTTCATTTTACAACTGAACTAGAAATATTCTTTCCTAGCGTTCATAAAAAATATTCAAGCCTTTCAACACACTCAAGTAACTTACCATAGATTCTCACAACAATTTTAGCATGTTATTTGAGTTTATTGCAACCATAGTATGTTACTTAACTTCTTTCCTACCACTTCATGGGTTTTGCAAAGTTGGCAAGTTCCAGCTGCACTACTTCCTATCAGAATTATGATTACCCTGGAACAAGCAAGTTAGGTATTAATTCATTGTAAGTAGTTTCAAAATGTCATCTTAGGAATGGTATTTCAGCAGCTATCTAACAGCAGAGGTGACAGGCCAATATTCAGCTCACAAATTGTGACAAGCACACTCTAAAAATAAACAGCAACATATGAGGGAGTAAACATCAAAAAACTATAGCCAAAATGCCTTTTTATATTATTTTTTAAATGGAAGCCTTGCACAATAAACCAAGATGCCTTGTGAAGTTACGCACAGCTACGGAAGTAAAACTTCACCTAAATGCTATTTATAAAGGCTAGGGTAAGCATTAGGGCACCTGTTTCAAACAAACCCCCTTTGTTCAAAAGAAACATAAGGTAACTCATATGGTGGAACATTGGCCAATGTCAACAGCAAATCCAGCTAGATTTATGTAGGTTGTGTCACTATAAAATGTGTTACTTCTGTCATGGCTATTCATTTACTATCAAGCTGAGATAGACGATAAGATAATGCTATTACCTTCTCTTTAATTTTAAATTCACATAGAATATTCATCTGCATAAGTACATTAAAACTGGCATTGCTGTTTGAAGTAATCAACCCAATAAAGTTACAGATTTGACATGTGCCAGTTCCTGCGAGGGTATAGTGCGAGTATTTGTACTTTTTGTTTTAAAAGCAGAGAAATACTTGTATAATGCACACTGATTACAATTTGTAAATAAAGAGCTTACTTCCCTCTCAGAAATTAATACACATGAATGAAAGCATTAGCAAAAATCACTCTGCTGTTTCTTTCCAACTGCTGAACATCTGAAGTGATGACTTTTAGGCACAAAAATAACTCCTCAAGAGAGGTTTAGAAAGGGAGAAACTACAAGACATCAAATTAACAAAACTGAAGTTAAACCATTGCACAGGGCTAGGTAAAAAGAACAAGTAAGAGAGGGGAGAAATTACAAAAGGATTAATAATTCACCTGAGAACTGAGAAACATACCATCTTCTCTAATGGTTCAAAAGAAACACAAAAATCCAAATTCCTTTACTTCAGGTCCTTAGAACTGTTTTACCAAGCTAAGAAGGCCTTTTTATACTGCCATGTCACATACATAATCATATTTTTCAACAATATCCAATAGTCCAGAAATTTTTCAACTAGTAATCTCTCCCCAAAGAGTTATCTGAAATAAGAGAGTCATACAAACTTCTTAAAAACGATTTAGGAGTAGAGGAAACTAGCTATCTATCAGTACTCAGTGGGGTAAAATAGGAGCTAGTAGCATTAAAGCAGTGAGCTACCTGAAATACAGCAGAGACTGAATATTCTCCTCTTCTCCACCTTGGCAAACACCTACAGCAACAATTATCATAATTCTCTTGGTGTTGTCACCTCAAATAATTCTTAACAGCTGGGCTTAAATTGCATTGCCATCTGACAGTCATTCAGTGGCCTACAACCAAGTAGCTGGCATTTTTGAACTAAATCATCACAAATTAAAACAAGGCACAGGTGCTAATTAGCAGCTTTGAACAGTAACAGAGGAGCTGTGAAAAGGATGGAAACTCAATTACCCTCCTTCCAGCAAGCACAGGTTCCTGGTCAGCATGTAGCTGACAGAGCCACTTCTGTTGCCATACCTACCGTCCATGTGAAATACTTCAGCCTTCATGTTAGACCACCGCCTGCCATTCACACAGAGGTCTGATTTTTTTTTTCTTCTTTAACAGATATATTACAGACCCCTAACAAATTTGATGCACCATCTATAAATATGTATCATGGATTGGCTGAGATCACGAAATGCAAGTCAGATTGAGACACTCATAATCACTCCTCCACAATTCAGACTGAAAACTGCCTCACTGGAAGTGTTGACCATCTGCTCACTACTTCCATAGCACGGAATATATTCAACAAATTACTTCACTACTGCACTAAAAAAAGAAGAGTTTGAAGAGAGGGATCACCTGACCAGCACTCATTAACCAGTGCAAAATCTTATTTCTTATTTTGTACTCAGAGCATCCTCCAGGAACTATACTCCCTTTTACTGTTTTTCTCAAGATACATTTGCCACTTGTTCCTTCGAGACTAAAGACACAAAGGAACCTATACAATTTAACTGTATTTCTCCATGTTCTCGGCATGTATTTAATCCATGAGCTAAATTAATATTTTATAAAGGAACAGTACTAATGTAATTTCAATCGATGGACTATTTACTGCTTTCACTGGAGAAGCTGCCAGTCGTTAACTACCCTCAACAGGGAATTTACAACCTCTGTCAAGATCAACTACATCTATTCAGCTTCTCAGCATCTTGTTATGCCTTTGGTAACTGAAATAAAAAGCCCAACCACACAAAACACCTTTGTCATACACTGCTTCAGCAGCACCTGGCACCTGTATTTTTCTTCTAGGTTTTAAATATTTTCAGGACTGTGGTTCCTCCAGAGTCAAAGAGCAATTCCACATGCCACACTCCCCCGCAGGACTGCAGGGACAGTCTGTTCTCTTCCTCTTTACTTTTTAATAGCAAGGATTTCTAATCAGGTACCACAGAATCCAGGAACAATTTAACAGTATCATCTTGTCTGCTGTGGGGTCTGCTCTTCCTTCACAATAAAACTTAACACATTTTAAATACATTTTAATTTTGTAGTTGCTCATTATAAAATTCACAACTATTTCAACACTAAGTACTACATACACAAACGTAGTAAAATGCCATGATTTCAAAATATTGACATAGTGCATCTGCTTTATTACTATACCTATGCCACATCCAAAAACTAAACAAACTACAGCAAATAAATAAAAGTGATGGGGTTCCATGTCTGCTTCAGCAGTACCTGCCTGGCCCATGGGTGGCTGCGGGAGGGCACTTCAGACGCCCACAGGAACACTGACAATGGATAAAAGGGAATCAGAAATATTACAGGGTTAAGTCTCAATCCCTCTCTCTCACTCTCTCTGTTCAAAATGTATTTGCAACTGAGCAAGCTGTGTATCTTGACATGTCATTTGAAAAGCACTCAAAATCCACTCCATTCAAACGGGTGCTGTCTGCTCACACAATTGCAATGTACTACTGATTCCATTAAGTTTTTGATAAAATGTCCTGTTTGGGTGAAAGATTTCTTTTGAAGTTTAAGCACTTATCTCAAAGTTAAAACAAAAAGAAAAAAATCATAGGTATTTTAGGTATGTCCCAGTGGATTTCAGATAGGAAACAGAAAAAAGCATGCAAGCCTCCTAACTTGCATATCAACAAAACTAGGTTTCATTTCACATTTGTTTGGCCCTCAAAAAAGAGCCCACCATCCTCCATTTTTCAGCTACCAGACAACAAAGCAACATAAATACAGGTAAGTTTCAGTATTAGTAACACAAAAATACAGCTGGACTTACCCAGCCTATTCAGTACACACAAAGGTAGTGTCACCACCTAGATTCCTTACCTTTGCTATATTTGAAAGGTAAGGTGGGGGGAGGGGGGGGGCTGGGGGAAATCTTAAGAGCTAGGGACTTAGTACAAAAGTTTCCTTGGGAGTTAATCCTCAGAACTACAAACAAAAATGGAAAACTCTCTCCAGAAGCGTTCTGCACATGTGCCTCATAAGTAAATAAAACATCCTCATTTAAGGGAATGTATCAAGAATAATCTCATAATATTTCATCCAGTCTAATTTTTTTTAGACTTCAATATAGTGTTTGAAAACAGAGCACCATATACTCACTGGAGTATGTTAAACTGTTTCAGAGGTTCCTATACACAGACATAACCATTTATTCTTAATTCTGTACCGTTAAGTCTCCACATGTTCAGCTGCACCAACACTGACATCTGGAGCCATAATCTAAGCCAGACCGAGTCATGCAGAAAGAAAAAAATGCTCACACACCTCATCTCAAAAATAAGTCACTTTACCTTTGTTCAGCTAACAAGATTGTATCACTTATCCTGTTTATATTGCAGCCTTAAACAGTTGGATTGGCACAAATGAGGCAGGCAGCAGAGAACATCAGCATGGGAAACAAAGCTCTTTAAAAAGCTTTGGTTTGCTTTTTTGAGATGTACCATGAAAGATTTAGCTTTTGATTTCAGCAAGTCAGATCTCAAGTAGAACTATATTGGTGGTACAGTCTTGTCTTCCCATCAACTGCTTACAAACCACACTTGCAAAACATCCTCTCATTCCTGTAAATCTAGGAGGGGTTTGCTTAAGATAACAAGAAGTCTGAATGATCAATTTCAAATAGAAAAGACTGTACCAATATTTTCGCCCCAATTACAGAAAGTAAAATAAAGTAAAATAAAGTAAAACAAAGATGGGAGACAAGTATCTTAGAACCACAGAACTGCAAATATGAACTAAAAAAAATACATTAATCACCCACAAAAATTATAAAGCATTATCCCAGAGCAAACAGGGAATCTTCCTTTTTGGAAATCAGCAATAACTATGAAATAATTGTTTCCATTTATTAAAACAAGTTTATTTTTAAGTTTAAGACACATAAAAGCAATGAAACAAAAACAGCCTGTTACAGACTGTCAACAACAGGCAGGCCTGACAAACCCATCTTCCATGAAACCTAACCCCCTTTCCCAGGCAATTTACATTGATAGTAGATGTATTTTCATTGCATTGCTTGTGTTTATCAGAATACATACAAGTAACAGAAAAACAGGGAAATTCTGGTATCCACAGAAATATTAATACAAGAAAATTAATTCAATTTTTGTCAGTGTTGAAAAGCAAACTCGTGCTCTTTTTTTCCTAAGAGCATTTAAATATTCTAGCCTTCTCCTGTTCCTTCAGTCTTTCAGTCAGGTAATGATATAAATGCTTACCATTACTTGTGGCCACATTTCTTTAGAACTGCTGTAAATCAACTATTAAATCACTTTATTCAGGTCAGACAAGACAGAGATACACAAAGAAATACACCTACAGATATATGGGCAGAATACAGAGATAGCCAGAGAGAACAAATAGCTAATTTCAACTCTGAAACAAAGCTGCAAGAAAAGCACTGCGCTGGGGTTTCTTTCTCTCCCTTTTCATGAGAAGCGGTCAACTTCATCAGCTTCAGAAAAAGGGAAGCAGAACACCACTTTCATTTTGAGACTTATTCAAATCATCCCTCCATGCAAAATATATCCAGCAAATTAAATCTGCAACATTGGGTGCAGCAAACAAGGCGCGCAGGCTCAGCTGCCCTTCACAAAGCATCTTTGTAGAGCTATCTTTCTGCCAGCGCTCCTTTTGAATTCCCAAACAATACCTCGCAAAAATTAGATCGCCTACTGTGGGAAAGTTCCCAAAACACAAGCCAAAACATATTTTCTCATGAGGATACAAAAATCCCTCAATGAGGAAGTCGGAGTTCTTGCAATGACTGTTCAGTGTACATGCAGTTGTTCTTGAAACATGCTAACAAATTAAGCAGCAGCATTTTAATTTAGAGAAAATAAATCATCAAAACCAGACTAGTAAAGCATCATAACAAACTAGCAGCTAGCACTCCATAATTTGCATAAGCATAGACTTTTAAAATCTTTAAAGCATACACATTTTTAAAAATAATAATGGAATTATTTTTAAACCTCTACTGTAATAAACATAAAATAAATGAAGCATCTTCAGTTATTACATTTAAATCAGGTATAAAGTGTTTTCCGTGAATAACCCAATAACATATAGAATAGCTATCTTCATACTGAGGAAACACATGATTTTGGAGAAATGCCTGCGCATCATTTAGTTTTGCTGATCTACACTTTCACACCCAAGACAAGAACAAACTATTGGTCTTTCTGCCTCAGAAGTCCAACAGATTATTCCAATTATTACTAGCTTTAGCAGAAGTGCAAGCCCAGCCACGGCAATCAGTATTGCTTTCCATATCCCTGCTTTACCATAGTATCCCCAGTAGCACCGCTGGCTACCAGCTAGCTCCCAAGAGAGGTGAGTGAGAATGAGTGGGACAGTGCTGTCCCTTTGGCACCACTGATGGGGCAAGCAGACAAATGAAGCTTAAGCTGAGTAGATCCCTAGACTTCAGGCCCAGCACTACTCACTTCAGCAACTTTCCTGAGCAAGGCTTTATCCTCCCAGCTTTTAAAGTGTCAGGGAGAATGTTCACCAGGCTGTCAAAAACACGCCTGCAGCTCACAAGAACAAACCCAGCCTGAAACCAGTGCAAACACTTCTGCAGCCGTGGCAGGGCAGAAATCAAAAGCAAACTCTACCAAACAGGTAATTAATCAAGAAGGAAATTACAGAGAGCTTATCTGTGCTACAGTTAAACCCTCACTTTCAAAGTTACCTAGTTTCAAATTGGCTGGTATATGTACACTTAACTAAGCTTCAGTCTTAAAGTGTAATGAGAGAGCAGGCAAGTGTTTAGGACAAGGCATCAAATCGGCTATTCCTACTCTATAGGAGAAGGCTTCCTGACCACACTGCGGTCCTTGCAAGTGTTGGTTAATCTCATATTACTACAGAACACAGAAACCGACAAATGCAGAAAGTACCAGCTCTACGAGAGGGGAAAACTACTGCAAAAGAAACCAAAAATTCAACATTCTCACCATTTTAAAAGTTCTTGGCAACAAAAAAAAGACAAGCTATGGGAAAATGCACACCACCCCACCCACCCCCCATCAGAAAGACTGTAAAATGAACACTTTTTCTTTCAAAACAAACAGTATACTGAGCAGCTTATTGCAGTACATGTCCTTAGTTTTCAGAAGGACATGAAAATTTATGGTGGAAGTTCAGAATCAGACATTCCAGGGCTGTTTCGACAGACTGAGATTAGAGAGGTCAAAAGAAGACTTAAGCTACACAAGAGGTTTCAGTTTTAGTTATCAGTCACAAAAAGATGTATTCATACAATTAAGTTTGTTGGGGATGAAATTATGCTACATAGTAATACCAGCCCAAGAGAAGACAAAGAGAAAGTGTCTAGTTCAAAAATATATTATCTAATATTAATTTTCCATATAATATTTGTTTTGTCAGTTAAAGATCTCAACCCTCCAAATAGTCACTTAGTTTTTTATCCTACCAGTTAAATGCTGAAACATGAAAAAACCCCACCAAAAAAAAAAAAACCCAAGCCCCTGTAGCCAAAGGTTCATTACATAAATTTATATAAAACCAGCTCTCAGATTATAATACTGTTAGCAGCATGGTAACACAGGTTACCTCCCTCTTCAAATACTAAGATGGTAACAATGAAGTGTGCTGGCAGCAAAGGAAACCTGAAAGCAAAACTCAAGCCCCAAAATATTTTTTGTTTCCAAATGAATGAAATCCTAGCTCTTTTGAAAAAGATAATCCTAGTCTTCTGGTGTATTCAATATACATACATACAATAAGCCTGAATTTAATTTGAGAATAAGTATAAACCTTTATGGTAGACTCACTCGTAAAGCACTTATTTTCTATGAAACCACAAAACTAAACTTTTGTGCGTATTTGGTAAGAGACCACTTGCTATAGCAAGAAGGAAATTTTCATTTCTGGCTTATCTGAAGATTGAACACAATCAACCTATCAGTGGTCACAAGTATAAAAATAACAAATCAGGGGAACAAGCTGAAAGTTTATTTGGAAAAAGCATAGGTACGTCCTATAATTAAACCACTGTTCCTCTTGACTACTCGAGAAGAGAATATCGGGTCAACAGTAGCATCCTGTTTAGATGTCCTGACACTAAATGACGCACTAGTATCAAACTAAGGCCTCCTGTACAGTTCTTCCTTCTCCTCTTCAGATATAGCTGGATGCCATTTGTTACTATTGCATTGAATTGCCTCAATGTACCACACTGGCAGTTGCCAGAAGAAAACCTTAGGCACCTAGCATATACAAAACATATATTTTAAAAAAAATTCTTCCTGCAGACATTATGAAAACAGTGAACTATTATGTGGAATTTCTGAGGTAACTAGTCACTCACATACCATGCCATGCAAATGAGTTGGTTAGAAAAAAAGAAAGAGATTAGGATTCAGTTTCTCTTGTGTGAAAACAAAAGGTATCCCTATTTTTCAGGTTAAGCTACACCAGTACAAAACTGCATGCTTTCTAAGATGGCCCATGATGCCAATAAGCATTTGTTTGGAAAAAAAGACTTAAAGCTATAACAGTTCATATAAGGCAATGTTTGGAGAAAAAAAAAATAGATCGCTGTTACTCACAGCTTAAGGGCATAAAACCATTTGTAATTTTTCAACATTTACAAGTTAGATTCCCTAAAGTAGTTAAATTAACTTCCTAGCTCAGGTCTTCAAAGAGACAATGAATAGCTTAATAAAGCAATTAAAGAGGAGAGCTCTGTTACACAACAGGCATGTTAAAGTACAGGCCATGTACATATTCTTTTTTTTTTGCACTTTTTTAGTCAATGGGATGTTGAGCTGTAATTCACAAAACTCAGAAAAACTCTGTAAGAAAGCACATATCGAAGAGACTAAGCTAAGAATTTTCCGAAGCAATTGCAAAACACAGTTTACCTCAGAAAAAAAATCAGTCCAGTCCAAAATTACCTACAAATTTTTGCACTCCAGAAGTTCATGCAAAGTTAAGTTTGCTTTCTCTGACAATGTGTATCAGATCTAGCAGTACTCTAAGCTGTACACACAAATACGAGCTGACTATCCATCTGTCACTCTTCTCCGCTGAGCCTGCAGTGAAGTCATTTTGCCAAATTTGCACTGTGACAATCCAGGGTGAATCAAACACATACTTACCTCCTTGTGATTTGGGAGAAGCTGAGCTCCAATGAGTTTGTTAATGCAACTAAGCAGCAAATATGCTACTAACATACTTCCCTTGTTTTTTCCTGCACTGACCTGAATACAATAAATACACTTCTCTTTCCGACCCTCTCTAAACTTTAAAGATATATCATGACTTCCGAAAAGCCAAAATTAAGTAACCATCTTTATGAGATAGCATAGCAAGGAAACAAAAATACAAGTAAAGGGGCAATGGAAAGTTACATTAAAGGAGGAAGAAAAAAACAAGGTATTTGTGTCTTCCTATATAAACACTTTTAAAAAATTTTACTTAATGACTGAAAGCCAATACTCATAAGCATATTTCTGTCAAATTCCAATACTGTTGTAAAATAAAACTGGATTTTCAGAACAGAGAACCAGCACTGGGAAACTCCTCAGCACACACAATTCAACACAAGCCACTGACAAAAATGCCAATCAAGTCTTCAGCTGCAAGCCCTGCTCTCCGCAGCAGCAACAGGAGGGCACACCTGACCACCAGTTTCAGGTATTTCCAGTGCTAACAACGCGTTACATTTCCCACAAATTTGGTCTTATTTGTGGATTATTTTGGCAAGTATCAGCTTTGTGGATTTAAGGGTGGGTTTCTTTTCCTATGGCAAGTGCCACAGTAGGCTTCCAGTCCGCTGATTCGGGAAGTTTTACAGCATTAACGCAGCCTTGGTGTTCCTGATTTAGCTCTCTGCTCTGTGCCCTTCACACTGGCTTTATCCTTGCATTTGAGCCGTGTTCTTCACTGCGTCTTTTCTTACTTTCCACATTTTTTGATTATCCTTTCTCACAGGAAGGCCTGAGCAGGGAGGACAATAGAAAGTTTAAGAATTCCCATAGCACAGCGGAAGCATCGTCCCCCACACCCAGCCTGGTGGCCCCACTACCTGACCAACTGGTTTTTGAGCATCTGCCAGTGTCACTCCTCCTGAACAACTGACCATCCTTTGATAACCATCTCCAGAGGCCGGACACCACCAGCAGGCTCCCCTGGCTGGAACTTACACCTTTACCAATGCAAGGGATCTGGCTATAGGAGTTTGAAGAGACTGTCCTCCCCAGGAGTGAACACTCTGCCTCCTTTAGCTTTCAGAACACAGTGAACAGCTAAGTCCAGCACCGAAGGCAAACAGACATTTGGAAAAGGTCAAACAAGGACAGAGAAACAACTGCAGCACCACAAAAATACATTCCAGAAGCAGCTTATTATTTTTAGAAAAAAAAACCCAAACAAACAACAAAAGAACAGGAGGGAAAAAAAGGAAGATGCACAAAAAAGGACAGGCTGAATATGATGCCTATGCAGTCAGTATATTTTTCCATGGGAGTTTTTATTTTCTCACACGTATTCCATGAGCACAAGGATAAAAATAACATTACCACAATGACGTATCCATAGTAGGAGGAATGACTTACGGGTGCTGACCAAAAGTCAAGATTTCCTCTTTGCACCCTATTTGAAAACACCACCAGCCAATCAGCCCCCTGCCAAAACAATCAGTAATACCCTCTGTTCCCCAAAACCTGAACACAGGGACTGCTCAGAGAGCAGGGCGAGCCTTTAGAAAATAGGACAGATGGCATTACAACTCCAAGCAAAGTAACTCCTTGTATCATTAGCTATTGAACGGCGGCTTGATGCAGGGATCAGTGTAAAGCTTATTAGTCTTTAGACAGTTGGCAGCAACAGCCACTGCAGCAGCCATTCGGGAGCAGAAGGAACTCATTCAGTTTAGTTGTTTTTCAGGTCATGTTAAGTCAAAATATTTCAATACGTGCAGCAGTCCTCAACTTAGCCTTTCTTAGCCTCTCCAAGTGCAATTATGCTCACAAACAGCTTGGACTCATGTACTCCTCCGGAAAAAAAGAGAGGGTTGTGGGATCCCAGCACAGGTATCCAAAAGATTCCTGCCTTGGTGCCATTGTGTAAGGACACAGATTACACCCTCACCCATTGCGTAAGGCCCCTGCTCCGGAGAAGGAGGGTTCGCCAAGAATCCCACTGACCTCAGCCTCTACATTTTGAAACGGAGCTGCCAGCCAGGTACAAGCAGAGGCTGAATTCAGACCCAGAGCCACCGTGGAATCACAACAAAACAAAGCGAAACAAAACAAATCCCCCAACCCCCATCCCCGCAACAATTCCACTCTGAGCGCGTTTTTGGTTTCTTTGGTGGGGCTTCGCCCCCCTTTTTCCCCGGAAGCAACCTTAAAAACAAACTCAGCCGGTGAATTCCCTCAGCCGGGACACACTAGTGGTCGGGTCTGAGGGGGCTCTGAGCGACCCCGCCGGTCGCAGACGCCCCCGGTCGCCTCAGAGGGGCTGTACCGGGTGACTCGCGGGTGTCCCTTCCAACCCGAACCATTCTAGGATCCCCGGCCCCACTGAACCCGGGGAGCAGGAGAAAAGTTGTCGGCGCCGACGCGTTTCACCCCTTCCCTCCCCTCCCGGCAAGTCGGGGTCGGGGTCCCCCTTACCTGCGGGCTCCTCTCGGCCGGGTTCTTCATCACCGCCTGTCGGAAGCTGTTATCCACGTAAGACGCCATCGCTCCCCTCCCGTCCCGGCGCTGGGGAGGAGGGGGCGGCCGCGGCCTGCGGGCGGGC
>WAAB01018817.1:81638-93000 GCA_013389865.1 Piaya cayana
GGCCGAGCGGGGCGGGACCCCAAGGGGCGGGGGCGGGCCCCCCCGCCGCGGCGGCGCCGCAGCCTCCGCCCGGGGATGGGCACGGCGGCGGCGTGCGGCGGGGAACGGGAATTGCATAGGGTGGGGGCACCGGCTTTGGGGTACGGGCAGGGAACGGGCATTGAGGGATAGGGGCAGGGAATGGGCACTAGGGATAATACGGGCAGGGAACGGGCATTGGAATGGGGGGGGGAACAGGCATCGGGATACAGGCAGGGAATGGGCATTGGGAATACGGGCAGGGAGCAGGCAGCGAGGGATGTGGGCAATGAGGGATATGGGCAGGGAACAGGCATCAGGGATATGGACATTGAGGGATATAGGCACCGAACAGGCATCGGGGATACGGGCAGTTAACAGGCTTCAGGGATATAGGCAGGGAACAGGCACTGAGGGATGGGGGCAGTGAACAGGCTTCATGGATATGGGCAGGGAACGGGCATCAGTCATACAGGCATGGAGATGGAGTGCACCCTCAGTGAACTGGCAGAAGACACATCACGAAGACGGGATGTCATCCAGAGGGACGTGGACAGGCTGGAGAATTGTTGTGAACATCATGAGGTTCAACAAAGCCAAGTGCAAAGCCCTACACCTGGGTCAGGGCAATCCACAATTTCAAACAGGATGAGGGAGGATGTGATTGTGGGCAGCCCTGTGGAGAAGTACCTGGGGGTGCTGGTGGATGAGAAGCTTGACATGAGCTGGCAATGTGCGCTCACAACCCAGAAACCAACCGTGTCCTGGGCTGCATCAAAAGAATTGTGGCCAGGAGGTCGAGGGAAGTGATTCTGGCCCTCTCTTCACCTCTTGTGAGACCTCATCTGGAGTATAGTGTCCAGTTTTGGAATCCTCAACATAAGAAGGATATGGAGCTGTTGGAATGGGTCCGGAGAAGGGCTACAAGGATGACCAGAGGGCTGGAGCACCTTCTGTATGAGGAGAGGCTGAGAGAGTTGGGGTTGTTCATCCTGGGGAAGACAAAGCTCTGAGGAGACCTTATAGTGACCTTCCAATACCTGAAGGGGGCCTGCAGGAAAGCTGGAAAGGGACTGTTCATGAAGGCTTTTAGTGATAGAGGTGGGGACAATGGGTATAAACTAGAGAGAGGCAGATTTAGACTAAACATGAGGCATTTCTACACTTTGAGAGTGGTGAGGCACTGACACAGGTTGCCCAGGGAAGTTGTGGATGCCCCATCCCTGGAGGTGTTTAAGGCCGGGTTGAATGGGGCCTTGGTCAGCCGGATCTAGTGGGATGTCTCTGCCCATGGCATGTTGGTTGGAACTAGATGATCTTTAAAGTCCCTTCCAAGTCAAACTATTCTATGATTCTATGGTTATATGATTCTGTAACTATCCTTGTCTTTTTTAAAACCCCCTAAAAAAGACTGGCCAGCTGTCACCATCATCTTGAGCGATGCACATCATCACAGCTCTGGTAATGCATCCTATGGGCTTTCATTATGAGCAAGCTGAACATTAAAAAAAAAAAAAAAAAGACTTGATCTGCTGGATCTAGTGACTCTCTACTTTGGGAGGGCCACCTGTTATTACTCTTCTCAAGGGTAATCCGTATCAGCCGGCTGTCCCCTCTGTCATTGCCATGCAGGATAAAAAATCAGGAAGGGAAAGGTGTGAAATCTGTAAGTTAACAATTTTGTGGGGGTTATCTAGCCACTTCTTTTCACATGGACTTCAGTTTTTAAAGAAAAAAAGGTCTTGCAACATGGCTGGTTTTCTCTGTTTACCACGACACAGAGCGTGCCTCAAGAGCAGCCTGACAAATACAAGTCATGAAAGCATTAGTAACATGCCATTAACAGCAGTGTAATACTATTAATGTATTTGCGTTTACAAGCAAGGGATCACACAAATTAAATAACATCGACATTAGGAAATTTCCAGTCACTAGCGGAGGTTTACACATTTTAATCACACGTAAAGCAGTGTAGTTTTTATTTGTAATTTTTATTTGCAAAAATTCACAGGGACAACCATTTTTTCTCTTACACAACATACACTGTCTCTGGAGACAAAATCTTATGGTTTTTTGGTATACATTGCTCTTGAATAGGCTGTGCCTTCAGATGTTAATCCACTAAAACTACTGAATTTCTACATATGGTTCATTAACAAAGATAACTCTTTGGACGAATCCTGCTCATATGTGTCAGCAAAATATTTTTGCAGCTAATACTCATCATTCTGGGCAGACCATGGGAAAAGACTAGGGAGGGCTCCACATCCTGAATAAAGTTTGCTTATCAGTTCTTATTAGCAGTCCGTATGGGGTGCTTCTTTTTTTTTTTTAAGTAACAGATTGAAAATGTAATGTCCTTTACCCTAAAAAATACCATTTTTTAATACAGCTTGCATTCATCATCCAGGGAGTATCTTTTCTTCAAATTAATCAAGCCTGCAGCTACAGGAAAGTGCGAGCTTTTCTGAAGCTCATCTTACCATCCTGGAGTGCTAAGATTCCCTTTTTTTTTGTGGGGCATATGTATAGGGTGAGTGCCACAGGAATGTGAGGAATGCTTTTCTGGGCTCAGCTTCTCGATCACTTCAGGGCACCCATTCCCTGCTGCTACAGACTAGCTTGCCTGACATCTTCCTATCTCTACATCAAAACAGAGCTACCCACTCTATTTTAATATGCAATTATCTTTCATTTCAGACCTATTAGCTGTAACAGCATCAAGTGAAGTGTTTTGCTCTGATTAATTTCTATTTTATCTGGTAATACAATACCTGTGGTTCACAGGGATATTTAACTTCAGCCAATGGGATTCTGGGGTCTCCAATTGTATTGTGATCACTGTAACAAATTTCTTATAGATATATGTGAAAGGCCTATCAAGCCACAGGAATTATCAGAAATAGGAATGAACAAAAGCTAGAGAATTACTTAGGAATACACTCTACAATTTCTTAATAATATTTAAGGATATGTTGCACTTAATGCATTTTTAGTGTCTGTAAGCAACATATCTGCATCACGCAGATGCTTCTGATTTTTTATATTCTCTATAGTAAATACCAGCCTGTCCTTTGTGCTATTTTTTGATGGATGAAATTAGACTAGTTCTTACATCTGAATAGAAAAAAAAAACAAAACCACCAAATAATCATCAAGATACACAGTAAGGACAATAATTACTAGAGAACACATGATTATCACTATGAATCAATATTTTTCATGCAAATATTATAAATATACATAATTTACATCATCACACATTTTTGCAACTTTCACATTATCTTACTCTCACTGTCTTTCCTGCTTTATAATTTCAACAGTAGATCAGAACATTTTAGAATACACTTGCATGTCAGAATCTACCATACATTTTGCCTTTTCCTTTTGATTCTTCTTCAGTCTGCATTATACAGCCTGATTTATATAATGGACTGGGGAGTAGGGGCAGTTTTTGCATTGGTCAAGCTTTTACTTTACAAAGCTTTTCTACCCTACATTATGCTAGGAAACAAAGAGCTAACCATGTATATTACATGCAGTACATACGGTATTGATATTTCAGCAATATGAAAAGGCTGCAACTCAAAATATGGTGGCTCAGCATAATATGCTTTTGCATAGCTATAACTAAGCACTGTGTTAAAGTATTTTAGACATGTATTTTGCCTTAGAAATCCAGCATTACTGCCTTCCTGAGTAGCTATATTCTTTCAAATGATAAATTGAAATGGTCAGATCAAGCAGTTACTAAAGTGCCAAGGAAATAAATTCAGCATTCCTATGAGCTCTTTGTTCATTTGCTAACCCTGAATTTAAAAAATATACTCTCACTTTTGGAGTCCTGCATTTGACTTAGCCACACAGCATTTAATTCATGACACCAGTTATCCATCACCCACAGTTAAACACTTGGTTTGCTCAGGAGAGGCTGGTCTGCCCTGGTAGGAATAAAACAGAACATTGTCTGTTTTGGGAGGCGAGTAAATTATTTGTGTTCAGTACAAATACAAACCCATGAATATCCCTTTATCCCCTTTCTCTGGATAAATATGCATCTTCATCTGTCCTCTGGAGATGGCATGGCAGCTAAAGTAGGTCCATGCAACTGAGCTTCAGCTCTCAGAACTGTCTATCTCCTCCCCTGCTCTCTCCTGGCACCTTCTCAGCAACCACAAAAAGTTACTTTCAGAACTGTTTGAGGAAGTGGACAGTATAAGCAAGTGGAAGTTTTGGCCCGGCAAACCAGTCTGTAGCTGACCTTGAGAAGTGTAGCCATTCCTATCAGTCTGGGAAGAAGCCAATTTTATTGGAATTTAAGTCACAGATGAATGGTTTCAGCTATGAGGAAAGCCACTACCGAGGGAAAATCTTCTCCCTTGAAAAAGATTAGCTTCTACACTCTGTCTTTTGAGATGGAAACATTTTTCCAAGAATGCTCTCTCTCATCTTTTGGGATATATACATACATGAGATTATTGCCATTTGCAACTTCAGTTTTTATCATCTTTTAAAGCATGATGAAGTGTTGACGGGAGCATCACGAAATCAAATGCAGAGATCAATATGGTCAGCGAGTGTTCAATTTATTGAGCTTAGCTGTTTCTTTATAAACCCTTTTTGGTTACATAACTGAGTGCCCACAAGGGTATCTATGGTGTATTATTGGTTAAAGGTAGCTGTCCATAAAGCTATTACTAACATATTATTGGCTAAACTACTGCACATGCTAAGAAACCAAGTTACACTAAAATTGACTATGTTGATAGTTCTCTTTAATTGTTTTTCTTTCAGCTAGTGCTTGTTCCCACCAAACTAGCTCTTGTATTCCTTTCAGCTGGCCTTTTTTTATCTTTCATCTCTCTGTTTCAAGGCTTTGTTAGAATTGCTCAGTATCAATCAGTCCCACAGCATCCAGGCCTTCTTCTCTGTAAAATGTTCACACAATGAAGGCCACGTGGATTTTTTGGGTTTTTTTGTTTGCGAGGTTTTTTCCCCACAACATCCTTTGTTTATGTGTCTAATTGTCAACTAGCAATTGCTAATGTATGGGCACAGTACCACTACCATGTCCTCCTGAAGTGGAGGGTGATGATAGAGAGAAATCAGCAAGACAGTTCATGCTAAAATAATCCTTGAATGATTGCCATCGGTTTATGGTCCTTTTGTGCTTGTGAGGTAGTATAAAATCCAAGAGAGAGCCAAGCCTGTGGCCTAAAATGAAATTTGTCTTTTGCTGTTTTTTTTTTCTTAAAAGAGAAGAATTTGCAATTATTTTAAAGCATTCCATATATTTATTTAAAATTTACCACTGTTTGCATAGCTACATTTGGGAATATTTATCATTTGATTTCTGCTGTAGCTTCAAATGTAGGCAAATCAGCTTTAACTGGCTGGTTAGTACTAGCAGTGGCAGCTCAGGGACCAGCCTGGACTAACTGTCCAAGTATTTACAGGATTGTTTGAGAGTCATTCAAAGCCCAATGTTCCCTTCAGCTACACTGGTAAAGGTGCCCAGACAAAAGGAAAGGTGGCTGAATTTTGTATTGTGGCAGCACATAGGAGGCATAGTAATGGATCATGGCCCACAATGCTACATACTGTATGACAACTGAGCAAATTAGCAGGAACTCTTGAAGGCCAAACCTGTATTTCTGAACTAAGCTCAGGAAAGTCTACACAAGTTTCATTCATGTTTGTGACCAGGATATGGGTATGCTCCTTATCTTTCAAGAGTGCAAGTGGAGATGGGAGATGACTGCAAGTATTCTATCATCGTGCCTCTCTTGGGAAAGTGATGTTCAGGACCTTGCTTCATCATCTCTAGCTTCTTCTGTGAAGACAGGCACTAAAGTATCAACTCAACTTCTTAGGTAAAGTATTCTGAGGCATAAAGAAAAGACTGCAAAGGGCTGCTACTAATAATAGTAGCAACATTTTGAGTTTTTCTTATACAAAAGATTAACCTCAGACATAGAAGCAGTCTAACAGCATCTTTTATCGTTATCAGGACATGTAGTGAAAGAGGTTGTTTTGGTGGGATAGCACAATGCACATGGAAGTAAGTTGGTCCTTCAGTGCTGGTGCACTCGGAGTCAGATCACCAGCAAAGACAAGTACCTTGTTGTGGTTTCTGAATCACCTGCTACACAGTGGCAAATGTATCAGATGATAGACTGAAAACAGAGTCATTTTCAATACATGACAGTTCCTGTATGATATACAGGTTCAAAAAATGCACTCTACTCCATTCCAATACTCATCCACAATCTGATACAGGTAGGATATACACGAGAGAAATTTCACAGTGTTGTGATGTATATATTGAGTGTCACATATAATTCTGATATTATTTTTCAGTAAATAGCATCCCAAGTAAGGAAAAAAAATCTCATTCTTATTTACTGCCTTTGAAACTTTCATTACTGAACAAATTAAAGCTCAAACTTACAGGTTGGTGTTTTGCTTTTAAGCCAATGTATTTCCTAAAAGAAAATACAAACTTATTCTTTCTGAAATAACTGTAGTTTAGTTGCTTAAAATAAACTTTTGGTGTTTCTACAACCAAAACATTATGTGATTGTGATGAAGTACAAAAAGGGGTAATAGTCTGGAAATTAATCTAGACAAGATTAAAATTTATTCAAAGCTGTCCAAGTCTTTGTAAGAATTTCTCTCATATGTATTAATGGTAGATAGCTAGATGATCATTAATATCCAATGATACTGTTTTTCATAAAACACTACAAGATGATAAAGTTATCTAATAGATCACACAGAATGATAAATAAAACATGTGAAGCTCTGCAAGGAAAATGAAACACATAAGCAGTAGGAATTTTATTCCTGCACAAGACATGAAATATTTATAAGAGAAAAAAATGTTGCTAACATTGTTATTAAGACCTTTCATTCCAAATGTGCTCTTTTCAGTATTAGGAAGCTATACTGATTGCTTGATTTTTACTGTCTACCATCAGAAACCTATTTTTAAAAAAGTCAGTTTTATTATATATGATTGAAGTGTTTGGCTGCAGTCTGTACAAGCAGCTTCAAAAATATGAATATATTTATAACTTTTGGCATTACTGCAGGGCATTATTCTACAAATTAAGTTTACAGCTGGTAGCATTTTTCCGTAATGAATTATTGATTAATTATTCCAGATATTGCCTGTCCTTGCTCAGCCACTAGGCACTGCTTGCTGCACTGCTAAGTCAGCCTGTGCTAGAACTGTTCCTTGGATGGAGTTTTCCAATGCCGCATTCCCATCAGCTTTCACCTTTTTACTCTTGTCACTGTCTTCCATAGAAATCATCCACTCCCTTCCCTCCTGGTTTAACACAGTGTACTGCATCACAAATATATTCCAACATGATACCGACAATGCTTATTAGAAGAGCATTTGCATTTACATTGCTTCCTAACAATCTTTATAAATTGTTCCCTTGCTTTGAAATTAATAGTCATTGTGTATAATGTTTATGTGGTTCAGCCTTCTTACTTCAGTCACCATTTATATCTGTTCAAAGCATATGGGGGTGTGTGGGTGTGAACTTAGGTGAACATTTCTGTGCTGTGCATACATATTCTGGCAAAGCATATTCACACCTGTATCATAATGTGTCAAGTACTAGGTACCAATTTAAACAGATAGAATCAACTTTAAGTTCAGTAAATGTTAAAAAAACTTACAAGTCATTGATATCACACTCCATCAATGTTCCATTTATTTTTCCTGGAGGAAACCATCCACTACCTGGAATAAAACACGACTAACATCTAATTTGTCTTATCTCAAGAAAGCGTATTACAGATAGATGGATGCTGAAGTAAGCTAGCAAGGGTGTCTAAGACTATTGTGGAATTTTCCCGGTCATTCTGGACAATTTAATGACAACATTGATGACAATATCTCTGCATGTGCAGAGCTCCTCGCTGTATCTGTAGTCCAAGAATACTCTTATTAGACAGATCATAGAAAAAAATAGTTTGTTTTCAAAACATCATCAAGGCCAAGTTTGTTTCACAAAGGCTCTACAATCACTAGTAATGTCAGCAGTGAAAATTAAGACTTTCTATTCCTTTATTTTTGTAGCAAAATTAATATGGAAAGATCCCTATTTCCACTACAACCTTCAGCTTCAGTACAAATAAATAATGATAAAATCAAGCATAAAAATTAAGTTAGAGTAAGAAATCCTTGACTAACACAAAAGTAGAGACATGAAGGAAGGGATGAAAATAAGAAGCACAGAGTGTTGTAGACAGTTATGAACAATGGGGTAGAAGTTTAGACAATGTATTCCTTGTGTTACCTGGATCTATATTTAAAACAGACAGCAATAAATTATCACTTTCCCCCAAGTATTTTTTCTGTTAATTTTACTATTAGTTTCATTTATGAGGCAGATTCTTATAATACTTTTTAAACATTCAGCATCTAGCTGTGATAAACACTACTCCTGTAGCATATGATTTTTGCTGAGAATATCCATGGTTGCCTTCTTGTACCATTGCTTGAAAAAGCTGGGAACCTGCTGCCTGGTTCACTTTTTATTTCCAGAACAAATTTAAAACTGAAACAAAAACCACTCACCCTGCTCTCTCTCAGTTTCTGTGCTTAGCAGAGCAACTACTGCATGGAAGTAGCCAATGAAGATCTGTAGCCAGCCAAGTCTATCTTGTAAATGTGTTTTCTAAGTCAGGAAGAGAAACTGAAATATGAGAAGCAATTGTACAGAAAGAGGTAGTTGACATCAGTGTTTTGTGGGAAATCAAGTGACTCCCTGGAAGACGTACATTTCTGAAAGAGAAATAAACTCTTTGACATTTCATCATGAGGGAACTTTTTTTTGCTAGAAATTTTCCCTTTTTTCATGCCATTAACAACTTCAAAGACTGATGACATGCTGGCATCTAACTGCCATGATGAGAGCTCTGCACACTGCCACGGTAGCATTTTTGTGTTATCCATATTTAATTTTTGGTTTTCCTTCTTCAGCTTGATCTAGCTGGAATAGAGACAGCTCAATCAACTTAATCCTTGAGATAAGGAAGTTTTCAAATTTTTCTGAAATATTCTCCTCAGAATAAACTGGAGGGTGAGGATTGGCATCCACACACTCTTGTTCATGTGCAGTTAACATCCATGTGAGGAAGCACATTCTTCATCAGGAGAAGAGCTAGAGTGGATCATCTCTCCTACTTTAATGTATCTTCAGCCCAGGTCCTCATCTGATTAAAATACACATATTTCAATAAGATCAACAAAAATCCTGCCAGTTTGGAACAGCTATGGACCTGCTTCTTGGCTCTGATCCCTGTTGGGGTTACAGAGTGGCAGAGAACAGATATGCTCCATTTGATCTCTAGCAAAAAAACCTGTGTACTATTTTAATCCCTGAAAGAGAGAGCCCTCTCTAATATATGCTCAGCTGTGCCCCTGGGAAGGGGTGCATTATGAATAACAGGACAATCTTGCCCCTGTTTGCCTAAGGGTGACATCTGTGTCTTGTTAGCGATGCACAAACTTTCAAAAGGGGTCTTCTCTCAGGTGGAAGTGAGCTATATAACTTCATTCCATTGAATAGTTTAAAATTTTGCTTCAAGTCTTTAAACTACTATTGTGTTCTGTTATGAAGTTAGATTCCTCTTGCCTTGGAGGAGAGGAATTGAAGTAGAAGAGAAAACTTCATCTTTAATTAATTTGTCTTGGTCTCTTGTGTTCCAAAAATAATACCAATACTCCAGAAGTTAAGTATTTGCATGGTTATTCTGTAACATTCAAATGGATTTTCTGAAGTTTTATTTGAAGTATTTGTCATTCTTATCACTAATACAAATTTAGTAGGGGTCCTGCTCACCATATGTGTAAATCTCTGAGCAAGATAGTGGGTTGATACTCCTATGTAAATACAATTGATTAAAAAAACACATCAGCACATCTTCGAAGTCCAAAGAGGATTCATTCAAGTGAAAAATGTCACTTCTATTTTTTTTTAAACCAGAAATAATGGTACAGATATTCAGTTGCTTTTATCCTTGACCAACAGTGAAGCTAGGGGAAGTATTTTCCTACTGTGGTTACATCTTAAAAGATCTGTGCATGTGAGAATCAAGTTGCCCTTCACTTTGAGGGAGCTTCAAACCCAAAGCGTTCAAGGATAGTCTTGTGGGAAATAAGAAAGGGATTTGTAGGTGGATGGGGATTTGAGGGACATTTGAAAAAGACTGGTACACAAGTGGCCCAAATCCATTCTGCATAGCTTGTAAATCTTTGGTTTCGTAAATTTTAAAGAGAAAAACTAAGTACTGAGCATATCTAAAGCATTACATTGCTTTGAGATATTAACTTATATACTTCATGAATTTGCAATGAGTATACATATGTTTTGTTATCAAAAACCATGCAGGTAAGTCATAGGCCTGGTAGAGTGTCTCTTTGCCCCAAATGTTGAAGGTCAAGTAGTTTAGTATCTTCTTTAACAAGCATTTTCAACTCTTTTGAAGCCAACTGAAAATGCTTAATTGGCCCAGGTGTACTCACACGATTATAAAGTGAAATAGGGTAGCTGACATGAAAGGCTGTGAATGTGGAATCCATATAAAAACTGATAACTTGTTCCAGCTGTTATGTCCCATAAAATACTTATCATGAATTTATCTCCCAACCTTTTCCTCAAATTCCTCAGAAAACCAGAAAAGAGCTCAAATTTCCCTTTTCTCCAGAGTAATTTCTGTGGCCAGAGACTTTTCCCAAAGCAGCAAGAGAGATAAGCTCCAGACATAGAATTATTCTGGAAAACAGACAACAATGTTGTGCCCATCTACAAGAAGGGTCACAGGGAGGACCCGGGGAACTACAGGCCTGTCAGTCTGACCTCAGTGCCAGGGAAAGTCATGGAACAGATGATCTTGAGTGCTATCATGAAGCACATGAAAGAGAACCATGTGATCAGGCCCAGTCAACACGGGTTTACAAAAGGCAGGTCTTGCCAAACCAACTTGATCGCCTTCTATGACACAGTGACTCGTCTGCTGGATGAGGGAAAGGCTGTGGACGTGGTCTTCCTGGACTTCAGCAAAGCCTTTGACACAGTTTCTCACAGCATTCTGCTCAGGAAACTGTCAGCCTCTGGCCTGGACAGGCGCACACTCTCCTAAGTGGAAAACTGGTTGGATGGTCAGGCCCAGAGAGTGGTGGTAAATGGAGTTAAACCCAGCTGGAGGCCGGTCACAAGTGGGGTTCCCCAGGCCTCAGTGCTAGGTCCAGCCCTGTTCAATGTCTTCATCAATGACCTGGATGAAGGCATTGAGGGCACCCTTAGCAAGTTTGCAGATG
>WAAB01018817.1:93369-146877 GCA_013389865.1 Piaya cayana
GATTAGGAGGAAGTTTTTTATGGAAAGGGTCATTAGGCATTGGAATATGCTGCCCAGGGAGGTGGTTGATTCGCCTTCCCTGGAGGTGTTTAAGTCACGAGTAGACGAGGTCCTGAGGGACATGGTTTAGTGTTTGGTGGGAATGGTTGGACTCGATGATCCGATGGGTCTCTTCCAACCCAGTGATTCTGTGAATCCATTTTGGGGGTTTAAAAGGTATGACTAGTTTATTTCCTTCCACTCCCTCACCCTACTCTATGCATTTTGACAAGACAGTTCAGTGACGAACTCTCAACATTATTCCTGAGATGCTGCAGTTTTTTTTTTCACTGTATATCACTATGAAATTTACTCAGTGGAAGAAAAAAAAGAAAACAACCAATCAACCAAAAAACTCCAAATCAAATTGAAGAAAAAAAAGCTTCATCAAAATATGGAAGATGAAGCAGAAATAAAATACATACTGGGTTTAACCTATTTAGGTTTAACCTTCTCATTACTTGAGCTGGGCTCAATCTATTTACCCAGAAATCACAAAGAAAGCATATGTCCTTCCAGCCATCCTCTCCTCATTTATTCAGGACATGTGCCTCATCATCTAACAGCCTTATTAACTATTCCTTATGGGGCTAAGGTGACTACTGTTTTCCAAGCCAGTTTCCTCCAGCTACCTATGCAGGTCCCAAGGCTCACTTAGGATACAGAGGCCCTTAATGTTAATCATTACACACCCTTCAAGGGCTTACCAATCTAGTTTAGAAACCACACAGAGTGATCTTGACCCTAGCCAGATTATGCATGCTGTTTAACACTTGAAATTTTTATTGGCTTGCCTGTGCAAGGTAAAGCATGCCAATGTAGTGATGCCAGTAAAAGCTCAGTGAGAATACATAATTATGAAGATGTCTTTCATAGCTACAGCTTATTTCAGCCCCCTCACAAAGATGAGATACATTATTACAAGAACTTCCAGGAGTAAGGAGTTCATGCTGACACTGTTGCTTATACTGTAGATGTTTTAATATAATCATACAGTTAAAGTAGGTGGGGGTGGGGGTAAGAATCCTGCACTGTCCTTTCAACTGAAAAGACAGGCATTTCTCATCATTCCTTTTGAAACAATTTCCCTGTTTTGAAGCATGGTTTGAGGCAAGTGTTCCTAATCTTCTATTAAACTTAGGTCTCTTTGATGATCTCCTTCTCTGCTATATTAATTGAAGCTTAGTACAGGAAGAAATCTGGCCTCATAAATTTTAGAAATGCTGCTTATTTATCTAGTAGTACTATAAGATACATTTTAATATTTGATATCACTAATCACTTCTTTCGCCTGGAAAAGACATGCTGCCATGGTGAAATCTAATGATTTTTTTAGACAGGAAAACATCACAGAAGAACATTAGGAAAGTGTAAGGCTTGCTTTCCCTTGTAATGCTTGCTGTATGATACATCTTTGAAGAAGTCACTAACATGCATCCCTCCCTGTTATAAACCATGTTACAAAATGCATGCACGTACCTTGCAGGGGCTTTCTGAGGGCTGGCACTTGTAAAGCCTCTTTGAGGATGTAAAGCATTACATGAGTATCAAGCACTAATCTCAGGCATGTAGACAAGTGTGCATATTCAAAGTAAAAACCTTTCTAATAACATCCATCTGCATCTTGAATACAAGAAAGAAATTGTAAGACAGCCTGTCAATGATCAAGGCTTTTTCATGCAGCTCACCCTACTGTTTGGCGGCTGGCCAGCTCAGAGAGCCCACGGAGTAAAATGGCTCTGAAGGAAGAAATATGCATGTTAAGCAGAGGACAGGCTTTGTGAAGGGTGAGAAAAAACAAGACAAATACCCTCAACTGCCAAAGTGCTCCCTAGTACGTGGAGGAATGAAGTGAGATGGCAGAGAAGGAAGGAACTGCAGTAGGCAGGAGACTCCTCACTACAAATAATTCTAGCCTTTATGAACTATAATGCTGAAAGAAAACACATTAGCCATGTCTGCTTTGCATTAGGGATTTTTCTCTGTGAAGAGGCTGGGAGAAGCCAGGGAAGGCTTCTCCTGAGGACCTGTGGCACATAGGCCAAACAAGAATGCATGCCAGCCTTCAAAACTGTCTTGACAATACTGCAAAGTCCTTCAAAAAAGTTTGTGGGGCAATGCAGTACAATAACAGCATGCTGAGGAGGTGCAAGAAGCTCTTCTTCAGATGGATTGATGCTGAGCTTTTTATTCAACAGGACTTATCTAGCTGTCAAAGGCACTTTAAATGCTGCTGCTGACATGCAGGACTCTGGCTCCCTGAGCCCTCCCCTGCTATTACAAGCCCCTGTGAAGAGTCATCAGCAAATTCTTTTGCCTGATATGTACATATATATATAGGCATATACATCTCCAATGCCAGAACTACCCCCTTTATTTCCTCTCATCAGTCATCTATGGATTCATTTCACTCAAGCTGTGCTCCAGCTGCACAGTGTTGCAATGCTGCAGCAAACATATGGAGTTTCAGCCAACAGTTCTCCTTCATGTCCTACAGACTTCCAATGTCTCTCCCTACAGTGCCTCCTGCGCTACCTTGGATGCAGCAAGGTTTAATTAAATATGCAGGAATTGAACAAAAAAATGAAATCTCTGTCTATAATCACATATTTAAAGAATTTCATCTGGAAGGCTTTCCATTAAAAAGTTTACATGCAAGATTTATCCTCTGATAAATTATAATTTACATGTAGATAGTACCTTTTATTCTGATAGTTCACCTTTACTGAAAAACTGATTCTATACATGAGTCGTGTAGCCTTTCATTCAAATTCCTGCCATACAGAAAAAAGCCCAGAATTAAATATTTAAGTAGCTTTTAATTCACATTATCTTGCCACAGATGAATTTTGCACAACCCATCAGCTGCTAACATGATGAATAATTAAAGTGGCTGCAGGTCATCTAAAGCAGAATTTGGATCTTTTAATGTCTTCCTATGGTTTGCTTCATGAGCCTGGGAGTAAAAGGCTAACTCAGCCATGGCTCACTGGAGCATGATTCATAGAGGAGTTCAGCTCACTGAAATGAAAAAAAACCCCCAGAAAATAAATTAAAGAAAAAAAATTAAAAACCCCACACTATATAAAAAATCTTTGAATATGCTCTCAGAAGTGTTCAAGATCCAACAGATGATCCTTTATGAATTTTCCTAGCACAGTATATCATGTTAGTAATCCGAGCATTTGATTTCCTGGCCTTCTCCTGTCTGTAGCAGGGATAGTAGAAGAGCATCTGTCCATGTCTCAGCTATTCCAGAGCCTGCCAAAAATCTTTGTAACTGAAACTGAGGTGCTATGCCATAGGCTGAAGCAAACACTATTCACCTAGGTGGGGATTTATGGCATCCAGTCAGTCACTATATGTGATGTGTCACAAGGATTGCAACCTGCTGCAGAGACCAGCAGCTGGGAACAGTGACATTAGAGATCTGTGGTAATGAAAAAGCGAACTTGGTACTAGTATTCATGTGGCTGTTATTTTGGATGCATTTCACAGTCTAGCTGCCCTAACCTGAGTAGGAGAGGAGTGATTCACATGTAGGAAAAGTCAACAAATACTCCAACAAATAATAACTTATCCGACATCTCTAGGGCTTTTTTCTTTTAATAAATTCAGACCTGCCATAAGTACTAACAAACATATTCCTTATGATAAAAGAAACCAAAACAAAACCACACGAATTAGTGACAAAGTACAATCCTCAGAGCCAGATCTTGAGAAGCACAAAATTCACATATTAAGAGTAAAGTCTTTAGCACACCTTACCATCATCACACCACCTACAATGCCATTGCTACCACGCAAATAACGTCATTACTATCTGCTACCAATAAATTCCAGTACGCAAAACATAAGGACATTTTTCGCTCCAGCCTTTCAGGAATAAACTTGGCAGAAAGTTCATACATTCATGTATTCATGAGTTGCTGCAGCTAGCTGTTTCAAAATAAAGCAAACTACTAAGTATAAGCAGGTAGAAAAAGCAGAACATGTGCTGCAGCTTCAATGTTGCCTCGTATCTCACTCCACCTCACAAACAGACCCTCCAGCCAACAGCTTGTTTGTATGGTGTCAGGAAGTCCTGATCTCCATCATGAAACTGCTTCAAAATTGTATGTACTTTTGAAAACCTTTTTAATGACATTACTGTTCTTGTTGCTGCTGAAAATTTTGCAGTCATATGATTTATAGTCCAACAACATAGCATTCGTAATTTCCCATATTTTATCTTTCTGTGACTTATTAAGCTTTTTCTATACAAAACATAACCATGCCAATTGGAAGGGTGGTCTTTTGCTTTCATAACTAGACGCATAACATCAATTATGAAAGATGTTTGCACAGTATAAGGACAGACAAGAAAAATAAAGGTTATCCTCCCTTCCTGTATGAAAATCAATAGCACATAAGCACAGCTAACAAACACAGAATCACTTGTGTAAGTGTTACACCTCTTCACTGGTACTTTAAGCAGGTACACTTTTCCATGAAGTCAAGGGCTTGAGGATGAAGCCAGCCTCTGAGCTGGGCTGTATCCGCTGCCTCCCAGATGCAAGGTTGCAGAGCACACCTTTGCAGATGACAGCAGGAGGCTGTATCCAGGCCCTGAAAATTCCTGGTAAAGGCTGGGTGCACTCTCACCCTGTCATGATAGAGCACAAAACAATCTGGCTGAAAGGCTTGGGGAAGAAGCTATTGGGAAAGTAAAGTGAGAAGGAGTGAGAAATGGGAGAAATCAGACTGGGAAGAGGAGGAGACAGCTAGACAACTCATACAGGGAGGAGTGGTTGGTAGGTCAAGAGGAGGAATACAATGTTGTCAAACAAGTATTCAGAGCTGGCGTCCACCAGTTCAGTTCTTACTCAGAACAGTATTTGATGTCAAGCATGCACAGACAAGCATTGCCAATCAAATGCTCAGATACTGCCCTTTAGGGATGATCGAGAAAAAACAAAACCATTAAATAGAAAATAAAAAAGCCTCAGTACATAAATCAGGGTGCCATACATGTTTAATTGGAGTGTAAACAAACCCTACACTATCCTTGATTATTCATTAATTAGAAGTCTTATTTCAGAAGTAGTTGGAAACACACTGGAAATCTCTTGCTGAGCATTTTTAATATTGTATGTATTGCCAAAGCACTGAGGATTTCCACTGCACTGCACCGGTCTCTTTGGATCCACGCATGTAGAAATGGCTCACACTCTAAGGTGTTTACAAGTGAAAGAAAAACAGGAGACAACAGATGGAACCAGCAGCTAGAGGACTGGGAGAAACCAAGGGAGCTCTGACAGGCACACTAGTCAGACTCTTATCTGGGGCTCTCTTACTCCATATCTTTTGCCAGTAACAAAAAAAAAAAAAAAAAATCTCACCAAAGTGACAAGTGAACCAAAGAAGTAACTCTAGGAAAAGAGCTACATGTTCTCATTTAGATAACTTCCACAAAGTAGAAGACCCTGAAGAGCCACAAGTGCTGTCCAAGAGCCACCCTTTTGGATGAAGACCCCTGAAACAGAAAATAGCAGCCGAAATCAAAAAAGTCAGGGTCTCTACAACTCTAGTTTCCTAAATGCAAATCATTTTACTTGTCAATGGGAGTTATCCAGCAAGCATATTGCAACCATGCAAAAAGACATGGACCTCATTTAGAGTAATATCTCCAAGGACACCTCTAGGGGCTGACCCACCAGGGTTGCCACCCTGCTGTCAGGGAGATCTAGCCAGGCCAGTGCCAGAGACACACTTGCCACTAAGCCAAGGGGATGATACATTACAATGTTTGAGTCCTCAGCACCCATTGTGGGAGGAAGACACATGGTGGCAGGGATAGAAGCTCAGGTGCAGCAGAGGCTGGACCCTTCCTAAGCAAGGAGAGCACATGCCATGGCCTCCTCCCACCAGAGTCTCTGCAAGGAAAGCACTTGTGGAGGAAAGGATGCTATTCTTGCGTAGGTGATAGTGCCAGGGATCTCAGAGCCCCCTCACACAGTGAGGAGCTGCTTCAGCCTGGAGCAGGACTGCAGGACCTACAGTGACAAGGGTAGAGTAACATTACTGTCTATGTGCATAACTGGTGTTCATCCAGTAAACTTTTTTAACGTGGTCTGTAGTTGATTGAAGTCAAAGAAGCAAGGGTAAGAAAGATAAGCATTGGCCCAAAATACATGTGCAATGGTGCAATAGTCTTTGTTCCATTGGACAGTTTAATGCCTAAACAGAAGAAAAACCTGCTTCTGCTGTTTACATTTTTCACATCAGGTAAGCATCTGGATAGTTTTCAAACACAAAGTATTATTTATTGTGTGCTAGGCACATACAAGCATACACATCCAGAGACAGTAGCATGAACGTAATACTTCTTCAATTTTGAAGCTTTTGTGCCCTACTCAGTGTTTCTCATTCATTGCTTAAAACGTGTGCCCTGCACCTGCACATTGAAGAAAAAGACCTGGTGGTGGTATTTGAGGAAAGAACTAATGAGGCTGAATGAAAACCTCCTGCTGAGCACCCATAAGGATTTCTCATTGTTTCTAGCTAGCAGCAGTTACAGATGTTTTCCTACTACAGCTCCATTTAAATTTCATATGCACCAGTATAAAAGAGCAGACTGAAGAATAAAACTGCTGGACTAAAAAACATGTGCCTTGTAGTAATTAAGCAATAATTATACCAATTGTACTTTAATATTCTATTTCTTCCTTCAAAGCCGAATTACTAGAAACTGTGTCTGGATGGCACAGTGTTACGCCAGGATGAGGACAAGGCTGAGGTATGTAATGGTACTTAATGCCTTCTTTGCCTCAGTCCTTAACAGTAAGGAAAGTAGTTCCCTCTGTATACATTCCCAGGAGCTAGAGGAGCAGAACAAAGTTCCCATGATCCAAGAGGAGGTGGTTAGAGACTTGCTTGGCCAATTAGACATGCACAAGTCTATGGGGCTGGATGGGATCCATTCAAGAGTATTGAGGGGGATGGCTGACATGCTTACCAAACCCATTTCCATCATCTCCCACCAGTCCTGGCTGACTGGAGAAGTTCCACTCAGCTGGAGGCTGGCTGATATACCCATTTACAAGAAGGGTCAAAGGGAGGATCCAGAAAACTACAGGCCTGTCAGTCTGACCTGAGTGCCAGGGAAAGTCATGGAGCAGGTGATCTTGAGTGCTATCATGAAGCACATGAAAGAGAACCAGGTGATCAAGCCCAGTCAACACAGGTTTACAAAAGGCAGGTCTTGCCAAACTAACCTGATCACCTTCTATGACAAAGTGACTCGGCTGCTGGATAAGGGAAAGGCTGTGGATGTGGTCTTCCTGGACTTCAGCAAAGCCTTTGACACAGTTTCTCACAGCATTCTGCTCAGGAAACTGTCAGCCTCTGGCCTGGACAGGCGCACACTCTCCTAAGTGGAAAACTGGTTGGCTGGCTGAGCCCAGAGAGTGGTGGGAAATGGTGTTAAATCCAGCTGGAGGCCAGTGACAAGTNGACATGGGGGTGTTGGTTGACAGCTGACTGAACATGAGCCAGCAGTGTGCCCAGGTGGCCAAGAAGGCCAATGGCATCTTGGCTTGTGTCAGAAACTGCATGGCCAGCAGATCCAGGGAGGTTATTCTCCCTCTGTACTCAACACAGGTGAGACCGCTCCTTGAATCCTGTGTTCAGTTCTGGGCCCCTCACCACAGGAAGGATATTGAGGCTCTGGAGCAAGTCCAGAGAAGAGCAACAAAGCTGGTGAAGGGGCTGGAGAACATGACTTACGAGGAGTGACTGAGAGAGCTGGGGTTGTTTAGCCTGGAGAAAAGGAGGCTGAGGGGTGACCTCATTGCTCTCTACAAATACCTGAAGGGAGGTTGTGGAGTGGAGGGTACTGGCCTCTTCTCCCAAGTGACAGGGGACAGGACAAGAGGGAATGGCCTCAAGCTCCACCAGGGGAGGTTCAGACTGGATATCAGGAAAAAAAATTTCACAGAAAGGGTCATTGGGCTAGAACTGGTTGCCCAGGGAGGGGGTGGAGTCACCTTCCCTGGAGGTATTTAAAAGATGGCCAGACAGCAGGGGATACAGGATCACACACTCTTCAAGTTATACACAGCAGTAATTTCTGTTGTTGAGGTACAAGTCACAGGAACATAAAACCTGCAGTTTGGGGTCAGATTCATGTAATCTAATATCATTTCCAGAACTGCTCTTAAATTTCACTCACCATTTTTGCCTTTCAACTTTGCAGGAAAAGGTGGCTCGATATAGCTATGAACTGCATTAAAAAGAATTTCCTTTGATGTTTTAAATCCATTCCTAGCAATTTAGTTCTAGGTTTTGGCTTATGAAATGTTGTAATTGCTCCTTATTCATCTTCTTCAAAAAGGTCATTATTTTAACAGCACTCCACTACGGTCTCTTCAGTTATTCCTGAGAGAGAGAACATGAAATTTATTTAGAATTCCTGAAAACAAATGGAGTCAAGTATATTAGCTTCAATTCCAGGTTACTGCTATTTTTCAGCTGTTAGAATTCACAGAATGACACAGATAAATAAGTACATCCACATCATTTCTCATTTTAACAGATCATTTCATGATCTGGGGAACCAGAACAGCAAGCAATACTCAAGATACAGATGCAACACCAACATATTCAGCGTCGTAGTATATGGAAATCATGTTGAGTTGCCTGCACACTATGAGCCAACGCAATACCATTCCCACTCATTGTTAGAAGGAATACATAGTGGTAAAACTGCATGGTCTATGTTGTATAAATAGCACCTAGTGACAAAAACCAGTCTGTCAGTTTACCTACTCAACTCTTCTGCAGCATTGTTAATACCATTAAAAATAAAGCATTTTGCAGAAAAATGTCAAGTTGGATAAACCTGTTTCAATTCAACTACTGTGCTACATGCTGTCTTAAGTGTTTTTTCTACCAAAAAACTTTTCTATCCTGCTTTTTATCTAATATTATGGTAGAATTGCTATTACTCTCAGTAGACAGTGGATTACACTCTTTTAGGAACACAGATTTTCTGAGGAAAGCACTTTTCCTGAGAAACTAATCTTGGAAAATGCTTCAGACTCTTCTTGCTGACTGTCCTTAATCCAATAATGTTGCAACGGTTTTGAGTGACACAGGCACTACTCCTGTGAATGATTTCTGCCAGGCCATTCTGAGACAAGAGGAATGGTCAAGGTTATTTTTAAAGCACCAGAAGTAACTTAATCACAGCAACATAATTGCTAATCGAGAATGCAGTTTGCTATTAATGATACTGATAGCTTGTAAAGGGAAAAGTAAATTTCACCTGATTATTTATAGAGTTCTGTTGCTTGTAATGGAGCAAGCATGTTATTGCAGATTTACAAGGTATCAGATTGGTTCATAATTAGCACATTACTCGTACGCATTGTAGAATCTCTCCAGATAAAGAGCCAAGCATCAATGTTGCAAGTTTCTAATACTCCAGGTAAGCCTATGATCAGTATTCTCTTTCCAACGGTTTAAAGATTAGAACACCCTCTGATCCAGCTGGCACCTCTAAGGTCAGTAGGGGTTTGACCTTCTCATAAACCCCAGAAACCATCTTATAAAGAAAGCAAAGATGATAAACTGAATTACAAACCTGTCCAAGTAGCACTTCTTCACTGTATCATTTCACTCATTCTCACAGAGAATCCTGATTCCTGTTCAACTACTTGAGTGACTGTTAACAGCTGACAGGAGGGTAGAGGTTGCTTTTATTTCTACTGCTCTCTTCCAGCCTCAGGCTATTCCTCAGCAGAAGAAGCTAAGCAAGTGAAAGCAGAGATAAATGCTACTTGAACTGTGCCTGTATGATACATGTTACCTTGGAAAGATATCTAACTGGAGTATTAAAATGACACTTCTTGTGCCTAAGGGCTCCATTATCTTTGTCTTCAATAACACAGATACATAAAGAAGGAAAATGCTAATGAAGAATGATGACTATAGAAGAGTCTGAACTTTGCCACTTTATACAAGCTCCACAACTGATAGAGTATGTGTGATTTCATCAGCTGATTGCTGTAGCCCCTGGTTTGCATGTAGTCCTCCCAGGGACTCAAAGGCATTTACATCTATGTGCACACCAGGGTGGGAGCACCGCTCTGGGTGTCATCCTCCCTGGGGCAACACTGGCTTCACCCATTCTAATCTTCAGCCTCTTGTTTCCATCTTGCGCTGTTTGTTTTGGCACAACTGTTTCTCCCCAAGCAACCCTGCAGGGCTACATAGAAAATTATACGAGTGAAGTGATCTATGTTAAAAAAACAATCAGGAAAAAATATAAAAACATTTACCATGTGTTTGAGAAGCAGTTGTTTCAGTGATATGGGCAGCCTCAGGTGGGCAGGCACAGGGACTGAACCTGTCAGCACTATGAGAAATGGCATGGGGCATCACACACAGCGCTGGTGGTTCAGATTAGATGGTGATCTCAGGGTAGTTCTCAGCAGGTGGATGTTGTGATTGCCATTTACATGGATATACCTAGGAGGCTGAGACAGCTTTTCCTCTAAAGATAAACAGGAAAAAATGTAAAACCCAAGCAGTGACACGCAGGCACTGTGCTGTCCCTCGTGAGTAGTTACTTCTGTTTACTGACTGCAATTTGGTTCTTTTTAGGTGGAGATTTATTTAACAGATGAAGGGTGGCAAACTGTTTAAGATGCTGAAATTCTACCTGCACCATCTGAAGAAGATAATGGAAGTAAAATAAGCCAGGTATGTACTTGTATTTGAAGTCAGGTTTGAAATTATAGTCTATAACAGAGCTTAAGCTTTTCATTATTGTGGCTTAAAAGTGATAAGTGAAGCCAGGTCAAGCACTAAATATTAATTTGTGAATGAGAAATGGAGAAATAGAAAACCTTATCACTGCTTAGAGAAACACTGGCCCTGAGGCTCTGTTTTCTGGGCTACCCACTCCTCCTGAAAATCACACAGTGCCTTCAGCTCACATGGAAATCAATCAGTTCTGTTTTAAACACAAATCTTGGGCCTGCTTATGCCTTCATTAAGCCACCATGAAATAGCTATTCCTAGATAACAGCAGCTGTGGCTATTTTATACTGGAAAGCAGTTGGGATATTTCAGTTAAACTGGAACCAGGAACTCTAGAAAAAAGTCCACACATGGTGTTAATATGAAGAGAATTAATCAGAGCAATACCATTCACAACTCGTGGTATTTCTTATATGTTTATAGAGTTTAGGTCAAGTTAAAACAGGGCTCAGTGCTGGGTCCAGCCCTGTTCAATGTCTTCATCAATGACCTGGATGAAGGCATTGACTGCATCCTTAGTAAGTTTGCAGATGACACTAAGCTGGGTGGAAGTGTCGATCTGCTGGAGGGTAGGAAGGCCCTGCAAAGGGATCTGGACAGACTGGACCGCTGTGCTGAGTCCAACGGCATGAGGTTTAACACAGCCAAATGCCGAGTCCTGCACCTGGGGCACAACAACCCTATGCAGAGCTACAGACTGGGTGAGGTCTGTTTGGAGAGCTGCCAGGAGGAGAGGGACCTGGGGGTGTTGGTCGACAGCCGGCTGAACATGAGCCAGCAGTGTGCCCAGGTGGCCAAGAAGGCCAATGGCATCCTGGCTTGTATCAGAAACGGTGTGACCAGCAGGTCCAGGGAGGTTATTCTCCCTCTGTACTCGGCACTGGTGAGACCGCTCCTTGAATACTGTGTCCAGTTCTGGGCCCCTCAGCACAAGAAGGATGTTGACGCTCTGGAGAGTGTCCAGAGAAGAGCAACAAAACTGGTGAAGGGGCTCGAGAACAGGCCTTATGAGGAGCGGCTGAGAGAGCTGGGGCTGTTTAGCCTGGAGAAGAGGAGGCTGAGGGGAGACCTCATTGCTCTCTACAAATACCTGAAGGGAGGTTGTAGAGAGGAGGGAGCTGGCCTCTTCTCCCAGGTGTCAGGGGACAGGACAAGGGGGAATGGCCTCAAGCTCCGCCAGGGGAGGTTTAGGTTAGAGATTAGGAGGAAGTTTTTTACGGAAAGGGTCATTAGGCATTGGAATATGCTGCCCAGGGAGGTGGTTGATTCGCCTTCCCTGGAGGTGTTTAAGTTACGGGTGGACGAGGTCCTGAGGGACATGGTTTAGTGTTCTGTGGGAGTGGTTGGACTCAATGATCCAGTGGGTCTCTTCCAACCCGGTGATTCTGTGATTCTGTGATTCTGTGAAAATGTTCATCACAGGCTGACAAGGCATGTTTTGGCCTTTATTCTCTGAAACACAAAACATGCTTAAGAATCCATCATGAGCAGTGATCCTAACCACTAGCTTCAGCTGGTCAAATTATTGTCATCTAGAAGTTACTGTTTGGCCAATAGGATGGGCTATTTCTGTTGTTGTTGAGGGAGTAGGGGGACACTCCAATTCCCTAATTGTAAACTCACACAATGGTTCCATATTTAGCAATGATTCATTTCTCTGTGATTTAAGTATATCCTACTAGCATATGTGCTTGCTGGGGAATAATCATACAAATCTAGCAGTTTTATTTGTCTACATTAATATAAATAAAATTAAATACCCTAACTTACAATTAAAATTTAAGCAGCAACAATGAAACAAAGGGAAAACCAGCCTCAGTGTTATGTGAATAATTGTCATTCCTCTCTTCATCTTTCTGAGAATATACCCACAGTTTTCTCCAAAAAATTGATCAAATAAATATGTCTTTCACTGTGCCTAGAGAATCAGTGCATCTAGACCAAGCCAGGGAGCACACTGCAGAGATTTCAAGTCTCCACAAAGAGTGTACACTGACAGCAGTGCCTCTCTTTATCTGACTAAGAATAGCCTGCTTAAACGCTTCTGCTTAGTCAAAACTGTTGAGAGGCAGTCCCTCGGGCATAAAGCCAGGGCTTTTCCCAGTGACAGATACATTCCATCTTCATCCTTATTAATGGAACATTTATAAATGATTTTGTTTACCCCTCCTACAAGGAAAAACAAAAGTCTAAACTTTTCTTTCTGTATGACAAACAAGCCAGTACTTCTTAACGAGCATTAATCACACAGCGGGAAACATTGAGAGTCAACTTGACTTTCTATTTAATTACAATTCAATTTCTGCTTTCGATTCAAATGTACTGTTTCTTCTGAAGACCACACAGAGCAATAATACACACAATTAGTGAAGATTCTTCTCTGGAAAGGGGAATGTACACTTGTGTGAGAGTACATACTGTGCAGATGAAAAATAATAAGCCCAATGGAAAAGTCAGGACATAGTTCCAAGCTGTATTTTCTGTGGCAGGAAAGCTGATTTAAGAGGTTCCTGCTTTTTATTTTTGCACCACGACAGTCCACTGCCTCTGCATTTGTGCCAATGTGACTTTCTTGGGTTTGGTCTGTAAACTGGATTAGAGTAAAAATCTGAGGAAAAAATCCCCATCACCTCTAATCAACTGTGAAAAATGTTATAAATACAAGGATTCCATCATGCAGAGGCTGTGGAACCACACTGTGCATCAGCTATTAACTCAGAGAAACAGGCTCAGTTTGTACCTGCTCCTCAGAGCTCAGTTACTGATCACATGATGCTGAGAACATGGATAAGACGTTAAAGGAAGCATTGAATGGACCACCCACACTTAAAATTTAGCCGCATGTGGAATAGGACTGAAGCCATTTCTAGAAGTTGCCCTTCCAGGCTAACACAATATAGTCAAACCAAAATAATCAACCTTTACTGAGAAGACAACATGCCTTTGAACTGAACTGGAGTGATCTTTGTTTCAACTCTCTCTTTACGTGGTGATCTATTTTCTGTTAATATTGATCCTGAGAAGACTTGGAATTAATAACTTGCCTAGGAATAGGAGTTATGTATTATCTACACTTGAAAGTTCAGTTGGATTAACATATAATTATAGAAACTATTCTGGAGTAACTCTTGAGTTATAACTCCAAAGAGAGTTCCTTTCTGTTGCTGTTTAGTTTCATACATTTTCAACAACTGCTCTACATGAAAACTAACCCTCCTGTTTTGCACCTTTGTTTTTATTTTCTCATAACCATTATAGTTCAGAGCATCATTACTTTTAAAAAAAAATATTATTCTCAGCCTGAATCAATGGAGCTCTACTAGCTAAAGCAATAGCATAAATATCAGTAGACCAGCAGAGAATTGATTTATATCTACACTAGCAATGAAGACGTCTGGCATCATCAGCTGCTGGTCCAGTAGAAGACTTTATCAGCACACTTGTAATGCTTTGTCCTTTTAACTAAAAACATGGCTTGTGGCTCTTCCAGAGGCCTGAACCCACGCTATGCTTTGTAATCTCTCTGTGTGACAAAGTTTTAGGGGCTTAGCCTGGTGCAAAATAAACTCCAGCTGATGCTCAAAG
This sequence comes from Piaya cayana, assembly GCA_013389865.1. NCBI lineage: Eukaryota > Metazoa > Chordata > Aves > Cuculiformes > Coccyzidae > Piaya > Piaya cayana. The sequence goes on from WAAB01018817.1 coordinate 107,800, forward strand.
ACAGACCTGTATTCCACTATAAGGATGAAACATTTCTACAGCTTTACGTTTTTTTTCACAAAAAATGGATGACAGATATTCCCTCCTCAGGTGAAAGCCTTTGTGGGGTTTCTCAGGCTAAATGATATTCAATGGCTGAATCCTTATGAAGTCCCAGTTTTAGAGGTGATAGTGGAAATGGGAACAAGGTTGTCCCTCTCAAGCAATCACGATCTTAACAACTTAGTTATAGTAAATTTAGGGTATCTTTTTTGAAGCTGTTATCCAAGTGTTTTTTAATAATCATTAAGGCAGAATCTGCCTTCATATTCTGTCAAGCTCTAACAATCCTCAGTTTTGACAGTAAAATATCAATACTAATCTCAGACTGTGAATTGATGCTATAGAGGCTTTGGTGATTTATGAGTTTCCATAACGCTTTTGCACTGTCTGCACAGGTGATAGACATAGCTTGCAACCATAAACCCTCAGGTTAAGTTTCTAGCTGTGTCACTAAAGCAGTTTTAGAAAACCTTAATTTACTTATTTATGTTTAGTCTACACAGACCATAACAGCAGCCGGTTCACGTGTTCCTGGCAAGAAGCACCATTGCCTGTGTGCTGCTTACTGTGAAACAGTGATGTGGAGGCTACTGGTGAACCTCAGCATGAGGGAAACTTGGAAGTCAGCTCTATGCCTTAGCCCACAGCCACTTATGTCTTTCCAAAGAAAACTCAGGTGCTCAGGCTAGGTGGGAACTATGATGCTTCCCAGCCAGACATCCCCTCCAGAGGCTCAGTGGGCCAGCAGCAGGGAGTACAGCAACTCTTCACTGTTCTTGCATTGTGCCTTCTGGCTTTCCACGTGACTGGTTGGAACAGAAGCTCATTCCATAAATTCAGACCCTTTCTTAGCTCTACACTAAAATTCCTTGTAGACACATCTCTGAATGACCTGAAGAGTCTATTAAAATAACTGGTCTTTGTTATTTAAAATGACTTTACATTCAATAATATGTTAACTTGTCACTGAAATCAATTAAAATTAATTAAAGCCACTTTAATTCTGGATTAGAATACCTATACTGGCTTAATTTAGTAAACTAGAGCCACTTTAAATTTATGTATTCTGCTAATATGTATTCATTTCCTGAACATGTTTATATAAATAGAACTGAAAGCACAATTCTAACTGGTAGGCACCCAATCAACAATTACAAAAAGTTTTTTTTTTTAACCAGGACACTAATTCTGTTTCATATCATCCCCCTTTTTCAACAGCTAGACTTTCGGAGTAAAAAAAAGGAACATTTCCGTGAAAAAAACCGTATGCAACCCTCACTCCAGGAGACAGCCTTTACCATAAGGTGTAACAAGTATGATTTTCTTACAAAGTGGAACAGCTGTATAAAACTGCTGCATTATAAGTAAGATAAAAGAAAATAAAGCATATGGAAAAAGATTAGTGGCAAAAATAATTTAAACAATTAATTTCTTTTTTTTTTCTCTGTTCACAAGGCCCCAGTGCTATAAGGAATTATAGAATAGGGAAAGCTGAATAACGCTTAGCAATGCTTACTAGTTGGGGCAGCCAGCCTCCATCCTTCATACACATCCCCTCACAAACATCACTACCTTAGCAAAATTACAGAGTGGGCAGAGCTCAGCCATTTCACCAGGAAATATCTCCAGAGGGGAGTACAGATTAAGCCAAGGAAGACTTCATATATGAAATTACCTGAGCAACAGAAGAAAGTTGTGCTCTGCTTTGCAGTTGACTCTGAATAATCATTAGAGTTGAGACTAACCACAGACTCAGCAAGGAACAAGAGAAAAGACAGCTGTTAGATTAAAAACAATGTTGAGAAAAACATCATCCTAGGTTTGCAGAAGCTTTAAGAAATGCTTTTGTAAAACCTTGCCCAAATTCAGTCTCCTAAGTGGCCAAAGCTGCCTAAAAAGCAACCTAAAAAGCAACCTGATTAAAGCATCCTACTTAATACAACAGCTGTTTTTAAGGGCTGAATAGCTGGGGGCTGGACTTCCCCCATGACTAGAACACACAGCGATGAGGAAGGAGCTATTTGAGGGGGAGCCATCAAGTGACCCCACCTGGCTAGTTCTCAGATGCTGCCGAGAGACCCAAAGCATCGGGTTTGACAGTCTCTGTATAACCAGAACCCCAGAGGGTCTGTGGTTTTGCACATACTTAAAGACCCCTGGTAGCTCTGCAACCCTACAACTTACCCAGTCTCATGCAGCGTCTGGAGGGCAGAAGTAGCTAACAAACCTCAGACACCTGAACTTGTTCCTCTTCCCACTTGTTTAAGGTCCTCATTTTGAACCTCTTACTTACACATCTAGGTACAGCTGAATTTATACTATTATTTGTATTAGGTTATAACAAAAACTCCTACAGTTTGATTTCTGAAACAATTTGTGTTTATGTATAGAGATATGATATACGTTGCATTTTTCTTATGCATATGCAGATTCACAAGCGATGATACTTAACATTGCTATGTTTATTGCACAGTAGATTTAGAAGCCTAAAATAAGAGAGGGGTTTGATGTTTTTAGGGGCATATGAAAAAAATGATAAAGTTTTTTCCTAAGTCAAGCTTTTTTAATAGTTAAGGCACTCTTATATTTTGTTGCTGTGTGTCTGCACTGAAACATTATGTATCCCTCCAAGTACATCATTCCCAGGACATCAAAACCAGAAAAAGCATGTAAATTATTAATGGTTTATGTCAGTTATATATCATGTTGAAAATAGTTGTAACTCATTAAGTGAATACAGTGAGTAAAAGGGAAATTGGTCATTCCTGGGAGTGAATGACTGCTTGGGAGGGAGGAAGCTTCCCAAGGTTAGAGCAAGACAGTTAGAAGAAGCAAGTAGAAGTAAGAAATCTTGGGAACTGGAAAGCTGCGGCATAATTGGGAATAGCAGATACATAGGCCCCTGAAATGAAGGAAAAAAAAATTTTGGAGAGCCAAAGGACAGTGTGTAGCATTTGTTGTAATTCAGGAAGCTGGTGAAAGGTTATTAGAGTGGGGGTGAAGCTGGAAAAGAGGACCCAAGCCATATGGACTGAGCGAGCAGAGTTAGGTGTGTGCGCAAATCTTTCAAAATCTGTTTTCAGTTGGAGATTTCTGCAGTTATAATATTTGCCTTAACATCCACTTTTGTGAAACCAACTTTTGAATTTAAATCATCTTTTGTGCTTCTTGAGGACCTTTGAAGAAAAGTCATAGAGGTGCTTTGAATCTGTAGCTGACTTGTAATCCCCTCAAGTAGAAAAGACTAGCTGCTGGGTGATCAACTCAGAACATCTGCCATTTTTGGTCCTTATAGGGATCTGGTGTTCTCTTCCAAAGCACACAACATGCAGCCCCTCCCTCCCCTGAGGGCAGAGAAGCAAGACAGTGATAGATTTTCCTTTTTCATCCTCCCACCTGGATGCAAGGAAGAGGAAGAAAGGGAACTCACCCAATTTGATTTCCCCAACTCACAGCTATTCACAAATAAATACATTTTGTAGCGCAGCATGAAAGTAGCTGCAGGTGGAAGTGTATTAAGTGGATGGAACTACATGTTTGAGTTAACTAGCCATTGAAATTAAGAAACCTAACTATAAAAGACCTATGTGAAAGGAAGTGAAAAATCTTTAGTTTCTAAGGGTTGATTCTTCATGACTTAATGTGATGCAGGGAGACATAAGACAGCAGCATTCAGATCTTCTGCAAGCCTCATTTGATCCCCAAGGACACCCTTTTCATGTTCCTCTGTACACCATCTTTCTAGGTTGAACTCTGAAGCTTCACTGATCATTTCTCTGCAAAATCTGAATAGATTTATAGTCCTGACAAGAACTGTTGTATTGACTAACATCTACTTCCATTAGTTAAAAATCATTTCCCACTGAAATTAAACTGGTGTGAGTGTGAACTTGTGAAAACAAAAATAAGGGTGTGTGCATATGAGAGGTCCAACAATAAAAATGAGGCTGTGCTTGTAACTCTTTTTATTACACAGATTAAGAAAATCAACTATGATCACCTTCAAAATAGTCCCTTTCTGAATTGACACACAACTGTATATGATGCCACCAATGTTCAAAGCAATTCTGCAAATCTTTTTTCTGAAAAGCTGTTGAGAATCTCCATTGTTTTTGGTTTCACATCTACTGACAAAAAATGGGTTCCTTTGAGCACTGACGATCTCTGGGAAGACGGAGCCAGGTCTGGTGAATAGGTTGGGTGCTCAAGCACAGTGATGTTATTAGTTAAAAGCTACTCCACAAAGTGTTGGAAGCTGACACATTGTCTTGATGTTAACTTGCTCTTCACTCTTGTACACTGATGTTTCCTGACTGAGGATAAGAAAATGTCTATGTTTGAACATGCATCCACTCATTCTGAGCAAAGTGAGTTGAGTCTTGTCTCACTGTGATGGGTTAGAACACATGCTATAAGCATCTCTGAGTTTCCCCTCCCATTCTCAGTTCCAGAGCTATGGGGTTAGTCTCAGTGTTTTTTTGTGTTGGACCTTGTACTGCATATATTCTTAACCTTCAAACATGGAAGTGTGAGTTATACCTATACACTAGGTTTGTGGTATCTGTTGTTTTTTTAACAATGTACACCTAAATTCTCTTCCTTCTTAACAAAAAAAAAAATACCAGTGTGCAGTATTAAGGGCTGCTCTGGTATGTTTCCACAGAGCTGTGTGTTCTTAGGAAACAGCAGTCATTTAGGAAAGACTTGTCCAATGTGACTAGGTACATGCCAGGGCACTGACGTGTGCCAACACACACTCCAGATTTTAATAGTAGACTACAGGGATGTTCTTTCTGAATTATGGAAGCAGTTGCTGCAGAAAATGTGCTACTATGGTCTGACATATTCTACAGCTACAGACATGAGAGAGGTCAGCAAAAGCTGAGCTCTGCATAGGTAATCAGAGGTTCTCCTGCCTTGATCCTTGGTCCCCTGTGTGGCAAAGGGCAGTTAAATTTAGCATAATACAACAGGGTTTTTTCCTTTATCAGCTAGCTATTAATAAACGAATGCTCCAGTATAGAAGGAACTCTCAGAATTCAATGGTGTTTCTTTTTTATAGTCTATAGATTTTATGGTCTACTTTGTATTTCTAAGTGGCTTTTTCTAGTACTAAAATGGACCTAAACCATTTTCTTCACATAAAATCAATAGCAGAAGTATTTCAAGTCTCTCTGTTAAATATTTAAGCATCAACAAATAATTTCACTACGCTCCCTTCTGATCTGCAGATATTGCTCTCAATACAGATTAAAATAAAACCAATTTAAGCTGCGTAGTGAAGTCAAAATAAATAGCTCTTAGAACAACTTATTAGAAAAATAAATCTTTTAGCTCATTTTTTATCATATGATCTTAAACAAAATTTAAGCTAAAATACAGTGCTTCTATTTACTCTCCTTTACACCTCAGGTACATTGTTGTGAGATTCTAATCAAGCATACTTAAGACATCCAGCCTCATTAGAATAATGCTTTCAAACATAATGTGCAAAGTGGTAATTCTTAACTTGCAGTGCTTCTGCCAGTTTTAAGACCCCCAATTTTCTGAAAGTTAAAGCTCATTGCATGCTGAACAAGGGCCTTAATGCCGTCACCATAGAGATGACACTTGGCAACCCTCATTTATGTCTCCTTGATTGCACTACATAAATGCATTCTATAGACAAATGCTTTTTGTTTCTTGAGGGCGATTTCTGTAGATGTTTGAAAAAATGTCTTTGTAGAGAAATAAATATTATTTTGTAGTACAGTGAATTTTTCAGGATAAAGAATACAGTAACCCTTCAGAGGGAATAAAGACAACAAACATCTTGAATAAATGCAAAGGAAATTCCTTAGATAAAATGACACAGACAGAACAGACACTCTCTTTGTCTTCATCCAAAAGGATGAAAGAAGCTGTTATTTGTATTTGGCCAATGAACTTGAAAACACAGCAGAGAAAATATTTTGGTTAAAACAAAACAAAAAAAATCTTTCTAGAACTGGAAAACCAAACCCACTTATTTTTCTTTCAAAATAGGAAAAAAACCCCCACATTCTGAAACTCTTTCTACAGTATTTTTTTTCCTAGTAGAAAGTTTTGCAAAATTGAGCTCAAATTCATGAATATCATTGGCTGCTTTCCAGTAAATAATTACAAAAATAACCACCCAGTCCTATTTTGTAATAACTAGAAAGTGAAAATCAATACAGAGCAGAAGGGCTATGCACTTCCATCCTTGAAGCTTGCTGCCTTTACTCCTACGCAGTTTCACCACAAGAAATCCTAGCCCCCACCCCCCATAGAGCAATCATGGCAGGGAAGAAATTTCTCTGGTCGGTGAAGTGCCATGCACACTCACAGTTCTGCATAAGTGGTTACTAAGAGCAAGGAAAAATTACTTATAGTAGAAGTCATGCTTTATTTTAATATGAGAAGGCACTTGAGCACAAAATTCATGTCTCTGGAGTGACCATGTTTAAGCCTGACCATGTCGTTCAGCGCGGGACGTTTCTGCCAGTCAGCAATGGGAGAGAGAGTCAGTTTGCTGTGTGTAACTGCAGCTGGCTTCCCCAGCCCTACTCCTGACAAATCCCACACACTAAATCCAAGGAGCAGCATTCCCTAAGTAACTCAGCAAAACCACTGTTCTGCTTCTTTTTTCTGACTTTTACTCTAGTTTATTCTTTCTTAATTGTGCCTGTTTCCACATCAACTAGGGCTAGAAAAAAAAATCCCAAATCCCTTAAAATACCAATTTAATTAACCCTATATTAAATGGTAACATTCTGCAGTAATCAAACCCCTCCTAACACAGAAAGCTTTGCACTGTGACCCATGAGCCAAACCCAACCCAGAGGACAACTCCACCCATCCTGCCAACCCTAATGGTCATGGCAGGGGAAGAGGGGCTGAAGGCAGATCATCTGCTCTTCCCAATCACCTGTATTTGAAGCAAGCAGCTGCTGGTTCAGCTAATGGACCATCAGTATCCACACTGCTATGTGCCAATCACTGTGATATCTGGGCTACATGTGCTTAGTAGTCACTGATTCCCAAAGCTGATTATCCAATTACTCTGTCACATTGGCCTTGACTTCACACTTGGCCCAAATCCCCCAGTCCCTGATGTTACTTGGACTTTCTAGAAATAGCTGGGCTGCCTGTCCCAACAAGGAAATGCAAGTGCAGGGTAGGTGGTGCCAGGGATTTGTGGGTTTGACCCTGAAAGTAGTATGGATCCAACTGACTTGAGGTACTTGACTCTGTGAACTTCAGCCTGAACACACACAGCTGGAACAGGGGTGTAAATACACTCAGTGGAGCTCCATTTCTCAAGCTGTATGAGGCAAAAGTGACCTAGGATCTTAAACTTCCACAAAACAGGAATCAATTCCCTTTTGTGCAAATGGTACAGTGGAGTTAAATCCAATTAAAGTTTTTAGTTGCTGCTGCTCCTTTTACTAAAGTTTGTACACGGAACTGCTTTCATCTGCTAGAGCAAACCACAGGAAAACTTCAGTTTATCTTCAATTTATCTTCTCTGACATCTCTGAGAAACAGAGATGCTCTCCTTATCTCTCAACATTGCCTTATCAAGGGAAAACAAACAACTCAAAAAATGCATCTTCCAGAAAATGCCATGATGGATGTCCCCATGCAGGCAGCCTTGCTGTTGCCCGTGACATCAGTTGAGACAGCCTGGGGACTGCTGGGGGGGAAGTCATCTATAGCCCGCCCTGGCCCAGCCTGCAGTGCCCAAAATAGGAAAGAGGAGGGTCTGCATCCCCTTCTGCACTGCGGTTTGCTGTGACAGCCACAGGAGTGCTGGCAAATCCCTTCCCATCTGAGCAAAGGGATAAATCTACATGCCTGAGCCCACATCAGCATATACCCAGCTGCCTCCTCAAAATGTCTCTAGCTGGGCTATGACACCTGCATCGGGGAAATGCAATTTGCCCCTGGAGCAGTTATTCCTCAATACTCAGACTCACTAGTACTGCAGCTGTGGCACTGGTTCACACATAAAATGAGATCTCTTTTCAGCATTCAGCTGGGATCAGAGATGCTTATTTTTTTTCAAGTAGATGTCTAAATTCTTCTGCAGTGGAGCAAGGCCACAAGACAGACCGTTGTTTTAGCAGTCCTAAGGAAAACAAAGGGAAAGAGGAAAATAGGATAACAAGGGTGAAGGGAAGGACAGTTATGAGTAGGGAGATGAAATGGAGGACATGGGCCAGTTCAAAACTTTTGTCCAGTTTTGTCTGAGTAGAGTTTAGAAAAGTTATGAGCTACAAGTTCGACGTTTCTTGAATTCTGTGTGTTAAGAAAAAAGAAAGTGCCTAAGCAATTGTCACTACTTTGTCTGTCTGACATTTTTACTGTTTGCTCACAGAGAACCTGAATAATCACACAAAGCAAACAAGACCAAGAAGCAGAGAAGTCACGGAGAATCACTAAACCACCTCATTCTCTTGAGCTTCAGAGGAGCTCTGATTCAGCTAGTTATACTTGTCCTTTTCCCAACATATGGTCAGGTCTTGTCCACAAATAATCATGGTAGAAATTCAGATAAAGAGAACTTGGAGTGTAGGCGTTGCTGGCAAACCAATACCATACACTTGGCTGTGTTTCTTCTCTCCCCAAGACAAACATGATACACTTGGTTATTTCACTCAAGCTGGTTAAGTTTTAAATCCAGCTTCTTGCTAAAGATTGAACCTTGACTCACTTGCAGTGATATTTGCTATCCTGGTGGCACTTGTGTCCTGTGATCTCAGAGGTACGGTCTGTCATGGACTTAGGGTTTTATCCCTTTTCTGTTTTCCATTTGTGACCTTTAGCTGCATTTTAAATAATCCTTCACCTTTCCAACAGATTTTTAAAAATCTGCAGAAACACATTTCTAAGTGACACCTTATAACATCTTTAGATAATTATTTTCAAAATTTTAAAGGAGTCAAACTGCTGCCAAGCTCATTGTCTTTGCAACCCTTGGACATTGTGGAAGCAAGTAACTACTGTTATTTTTCAAATTCTCTGCTTCCATTGTCATACCTCCACCTATGTCTTCAAGATGGAAATGGACCTAGTCTTCCTTTCCAGTGCTGTTGGAGAGGTGGATGTATACTTTGAGGCCAATCTTGTACCATATTCTGTTTCTGTTTCTCTTTGATAGAGAGTAATGATTCAACAGGCTGCTGAAGATAGAGGAACACATTGGTACCAAAGTTCATGGTAACTACTTATTCCTTTTTAAAAATTTGCACTAATTAGTGGCCTATGAGAACGTTCTCTGAGAATTCATGGGATTGGCAAATTATTGGCACACTTGTCTTTGAAGTTTGACAGATCTAGTGAAAAATCTACTGCTGGCACCCAGTACTGAAGAAAACCATTGAGAATAAAGTATTTAGCTGACATTTTGTCATAAATCAATAGCAGTATTGCAGAGCTAATCTACAATACATTTCAAGCAGCTAGAATAACTTTCTGGGGAATATTTAATTCCCTTTGAAGAGAGAGCCCTGTTTCAAAGAACTCTAGTTTTCAGTGAGAATTAATTTTCCAGTTACTTCGATTAAAGAAATTAAAGATTCCTTTCTTGAAAGAAATTGGAGACTGACAGTAGAAAAAAATTTATGAGACTGGCAGAACTCCTCCAGCAGAAACATGCATGTGAAAAGAACTTACACTATGTCAGCATATATAAGACTTCAAAAGGTTCACCACAATCAGGAGCTTTGACTGGTGAGGCATTCATAATGGAAACCTAGATAAACACAGAAAAGTACATTTATGGAGAAGGATCACCCAAGGAGTTTTGTTGTACTTCCTCTCCTTCCCCCAAGAATAACCCACTGGGAAATACATTACATTAGTGAGCACAAAGCAATGACCTCCACTGGAAAAAGGGAAACTAGGACTTGCCAGAGAAGCAGCAGATGATGACTGAAGTGCATTCACAGCCACAGCAGTTCTCAAGATGGGTCCACCTGCTCCCAGTGCTGTATAAACCTGTCCTGTCCCTGCCCAGCAGACTTAACTGCAGCTTTTCATTGCCTCAGATGTGCTGCAAGAGAGCAAGGCCATGTGCACAGACACGGACTTGGCTCTGCTCAGCCTCTTCCTCCCTCCCCTTTGTCTCACCTGCATACACTATAAATGGGAGCTGCTGCCCTCAGGACACAACTTCCTCGCACTTTGTGCCATAGTACGAGGAGTTATCACAGCCCATTAGGCTGTTTCTGTTCTTCTCTTGCAGTGATGCGGTGCTTCTCTTGAGTGGCAGTGGTGCTACCACAGCTGCTGGAGGCTCAAGTGGGTGCAAAACCCAGAGAATGCCTGAGCTTGCTGAGGCTGAACTCTGTGTTTCTGGTAGTAGCAGCAGAACCAGGAACATATGGGCCAGCTGGTCTTAAAAAGCTATAATTACCCTCTAAACTATGGCAGGAGTGTGCTTCCTAGGGTGCTGGGAGTAGGAAATCATTATGAACTTATTGCTTATTTTGGTTATTCCAGTAGTGTGTTATTAAGACTCTTGTAGCCTGGTGACAAGCTAAAACACAGAAAATGCTTCCACAAAGTCTGTGATCCCATGGTGTCTTCAGCATTGTCATTTTTGTAAAGCATTCATAAAATGTGCACCTTATTAAGTGCTTGGAAAGTAATCCTAGTTTAAATTTAATGTAGAACAAAGAAACAACAATTTGCTGTTGGGAGATGTTTCCCTTGCTTTTCACCATAAGAAGGTGGATAGGAAAACAAAGTCACCCAAGCTGGAACCAAATAAATTGAATGTATTCAATTAGCTAATGGAGTGTCTCTCAAAAGGTTGCACTACTAGAAAATTTAATTAGTTCTTCCTAATATACTGAAATTTGTTAAGTCATTAGCATTTTTTTTAAGAAACCGAAATATTCAAAGGGTTTTTTTCACCATAGGCTTTTCCCTTTCCCTGCTGTACCTTTCAGTCTTGATTCTCTTCAGTCCTACATTCAGTGCTAATTTGTGGAAAACATTTCTAAGACAAATAACTTTGGTGCAATTCATGAGTACAAGGAACATATTTCAGATTTTTCTAACTGAACATGATGTTCCCAGAGATCAGTTTCGCGAGCTGTTATATGATTTAGTGCAACTAGTTACAAAAAGACTCCACTCAAGCATGTCAACTTATGACTTCTTAGGCCTTTTTGCAGAAAAACAATGGAAAATGGAAGTATTTTGAATTTTCAGTCTTGCCCTTGCAATGTTGTTCTGGATAAGCTCCATCCAACTTACATTAGCTTAATTTGCAGCAGTATGGTGTTTGCTGGGGACAGCTACAGAGTCACCAGATGTACACCACCCCTGACAATACTCAGTAAACCTCTTTAGAGAGTGCACTCCTTACTCTTTGCAAGCATATCTAATTTCACCTGAATTGTGAGGTAGCACATCCAAAATGCCCTTCAGCCCAGCTAAAATGGTGGTTGGAGGAAGAAGTAGTGTTTGGTCCTGCCTTTGCTTCTTGGTGGAGAGGAACCAATTTGTCTCATGGAAAAACCCAAAGTTTTCATATCGATGACTTTATCTCTTCACTAATAGAAAGGTTGTTTTCACAAAAAAAAACCCCCAAACACCCAAACAAACAAAACCCCCCCTATTTCAGTTGTGATATACCTGTAGAAGACAGCTTAACAGCAGGAAGCTCCAGGAAAGACCCTGATGAGTGGGATCAGGGTTGAAAAAGAGCAAGCTGGAGACATAAAGGCACTTTTGACTCAAAAATGTTTCTTTCCTAGACAAGTAAAAATTCAGGTACATATTGAGCTCCATTATCTTGATATTCGTGTGCTTAAAATAATTTGCTTTGCTGGAAGAGATCTGGCATGCCTTTTTTTAAGTAAATTATTTTTATCTGCTTCTAGTCTAATAGAGACTTGAATATTTTGAGAACTCAGAGGTGTCATTGCTATGGTAACTAACCTTGTGTCTTTAGGTCAGACTTGCTATCTCCGATTTGCAGTCTATATCTAATCTTAATAAATAAATAAACAAAAACCACAGCTGTATTTGCTGTTTCAGTCCCACTCTCTGTCTCACTTCTTTTGCCAAAAGCAGAGTCCCATAGCCTTTACAAGGAAGAGAGGATGTAATATCAGCAGTCCAATGCCAGTTTACTGTTTCAAATGACAATTAAAAGTGAGGAGATTTACACTGAAAATATGATGAATTGACACAGGAGCATCAGCAGGCAAACTGACCTCATCCTGGGGTGGACATCCCTGTAAGGAAACCCGGCCTCATAGAGCTGTGTCCTTATTTCTGTATTGCTCGCGTGACTTAGCCAAAATGCTCACTATACTCTGAAATATTAAATAACTCTTTTCCAATCTGTAGACTGATACTGGGAAGATTTACTGTCACATGGACAAGGAGAACTGCTGTCACAGGAGTGACTGAACTGGTATCATCTCACTAAAACAGATCGACTCCATCTTGTGTAGGGACACCTGCCTTACTGGGAGACTTGGGGGTTTCCCTCTCCCTGCCAACCTTTCTCCTTCTGCATAACCTCAGCTACCTTCATCTTAAAGCTTATCCAAACTTGGACAGCAACATTCCCAGCATGATACAAGGGAGTTAAACATCGTTATAGGAAAACTGATACTTGACACACCTCAGTTCCTTTTTAGGACTGGTGGAGCTATAAGGTGTTTGCATTTCTTTGGTTTGAATTTTCTCATTCACTTTATATATTGGGAGAGAAAATTTTTTCCAAGGTAGCTCAAGGACCAGTGCATGGCTGTGTTTCATGACCTTCAAAGACTTTTCTGTGTAATTCAAAGTCACAGAGAATTCACATTCAGAACTTTTTTAAGTTGCTGGAATTTTACTCTTCTTATAGGAAATTCCTTTCTCTTTTTTTTTTAAACAATAAGTTGTTTCTTTCACTGACATAAGGATTGTTTCCTCAAAAGGATTACTTCAGTTGTGATATACTCACACTTTTCCTCAGAAATGGGAGGCATGCAGTAAAAAACAGCAAAAATGGTAAATCTACTAAGGTGGCAGTCATTGTCAGAAATATGAAATACTTTACTTCAAAATTCTAAACACATACCTGCTTCATACATTGCTTTCTATTTTAGTACATATAACCTATATATCTTAGCACAGGACAAATTTCCCTTGACCAGGTGGCCTTGCCATTCATAACTGTAGCGCAAGTTCTGTCTACATTCATCTTTGCTCTTGTTTGCTCATTACGGTTGTAATTCATTGATTAATTCCCCTCCCCGCTTTGGAGGATGATACCAATCTCTTCTATTGGTTCAGAGTTATAATTTTTTTGTTTTATCCCTTTCCCCCAGGTTATGTTTGCATTCCTATTAAACTGCTGCATCTCCCTTTTCTGGATTTCTTTCCCAATATAAATGAAATCACTATCTCACCACAGTCCCTTTTTACCCAAGCAAAATATTAAATATATAAGATCATAGGCAAGCACTTAAACCTTTGGAGAAGCAGGATTATACAATGGTGGAAAATGAGAAGAAGGCATTTTTAAAAGTTGAAGGGAATTCAGCTTTATTAAACAGGGAAAATCCCCCAAGGTTCATTCATGTAATGGATGGTAGTGACACATGCTCTGCTTTCTGGGGTAAGTATTATACCATAATACCATTCCATAAAGGAATGCAACATGAACCAATAGTTAAACTAGAACAGATGTTGCTGGAAATATTTTAAAGATGTTTACTTTACATTATTAGTGATCAAATATGCAATGTTCTTGGGCATGTCATCCTCATGACTTCCCACAAGACATAATATTTTCCATGTTGGAAAAAGCAAATAACCAAGTTGCAGGCAGCTTTTAGTAACTGAGAGATTTTGGACTGCTGATGTAGCTGCCTAAATATCCACTAGCACCACCATCTCTCAGCCCAGCCACTTCCCAGGGCTCATTCCCCTTATTCCCTCCATACATTAAAAATCCTTCCCCTGTCTCCAGTTACCCTCTGCTAGCCCAGCATTGGTGCTTTCCCCAAGGAGCTTTCCAATGAGGAACTTCCATCCTCAACTCCCTGGAACAAGATGTTCCTTCCTATAGGGCTACCACTCAGAATAACCTGTTTCTTCCTATAATTTGCTGGGTGAATCTCTCTGGCCTTGATTTAAGAAGAGAAAAGGGATTTTTCTGATCAGGGTGTGAAAGAAACAAAACCAGAGTTTTCTTTCACAAAGATCACAAATGTTTCAGCTATTGCAGTAAAAATTCTGTAATCTTCTCTGAGGATATGCTTGAGGCATTTAAAAAAATATTTTAAAAATCACTGTAGTTAATAAGCCCCTGTAAAGTTAAAGCAGATTTAAGACTGCCTACACTCAAAGTTGCATTAATATAATCCCCTTGAACTAATAAGGTATGAGTTACTTATGGAATGTACCCAAATCCTCTGTTGTAGATTGAAAAAGACTGCTCAGCTACAAAGTAAGGGAAGTGTGACTTTTTCCTTCTTTTTTTCTCTCTCTCACCTCCTCTTCTTTCAGAATCAAAGCAGAACCTATGCACTAAAGCAGGGACAGCACCTTTCCCCCCCTACACGCCCTTTTCTTCCTCGCCTACTGGACACAAGCATTGTTCCAGTTGCCCCCAGCAGCCTGTGGCTTCCATGCCCTTCCCCCTAATTCCCCTGAATAATTGCAGCCACGTCCCCCTGGGGAGGCTGGATCAAATGCCTTTTTTATTAAAAAAAAGAAAACCCATAACATACTTGCAGCCAAAAAGTAACACTGTCCTCTTCCTCCTTTTATCACTATGTAGCCCCATGACGTTGAACACTTCTTTAGTTTCTTAGCTTCCATCTACTCTCTTTTTCTGGTTCCTTACTCACCCCTCAATCACTTCCAGCTCCTGGGGCTCTGAGGCAAGAGTCACAGACTGCAGAGGATGTGTGGCAGGAGGTCACTGCCCAGGGCTGCAGCCACAGTGAGGAGAAGGTCAGGGGATGTGGCTGGGCCTTGTGCTCCAAGTTTGACATATGAGTGGGTTACCCTCAGTGACAGCAGTAGATTTTGTCACCTTGGTTCTTGAGTCTCTTTCCTCTCTTTCCTCCTGCTTTCGTTCCATTTAGCATGAAACTAGAGTAGCCAGAAAGATGTCTGCTGCCTTTTCCCAACTACTACTCTTACACACCTATCTTTTACGAGGGTTGAACTTTTTTGCCTTATTGTTGCTTTTCTATAATTTACAGAATGTTTCCTTGCCCTGAGGACTCTTCTATGTATGTTTGCTATGTTATGGTCATATATTATTTTTCTTATCAGCCTGAGGGCACGGAAATTGATACAGCTCTTATGCCACTGTAATTCCATTGACTTCAGAGAAACTACTTCCCATTAGAGTAAGTGAAATCAGAATGTATAAATATGCCACGTGCCGGTTCTCTGCTATTCACAGTTAATGCTGTAAAGCCCACTGGAGTAGTTAGACAAAAATAGAGATTGACTGTTGCTTTACTCCTGTTCAGTGCTGTTCCTGAGCATGTGACAGGATAAACTCCTTGTTCAGATGAATCTAAGGAGTGAGGGAAGAAAATAAACTCTTACGCATATACCACTTTCTTTCTCAGATCTCACTGGCACCTGCCTGTCTTGCATTGCAGAAGACCAGATGTGACAAACAGGTTGCTGGATGGCTAGTGCAGGGCATCCTCTTCCTCACTGAGAATCAGAACTGCTCTGACACAGTGGAGAAGAGCCACCAACAGAATAATTATCTGCTATCTATTTTTGCTATCAATTTGGAAATCCTCTTTATATTTTCTGTAACTCTGTTGGGAATCAAAGCACTCAAGCCATTCAGTCATCCACAGAAGGTTTTCATTCTTATAAATGGGAAAACCCTGAAATCCAGAGATCTTAAATTAAATTTGTCCTTGGCCATAGATGTGCTGAAGTCAGAAAGAGTTCCCTGTCCCAGATTGCCACTTGAATGCATTTAACCACAAGACCAACATTTTTCTTTATTACACCTTAGTGTTTAACTTTGATGCAAACATAAGGCGGCAACAAAACAAAAGAAAGAAAACCTCAGGCCTGATGCACCATGAATCAGATGAACTGCATCCAGCCATCACATGGTCATTCCAGGAAATGCTGGCAGTTGCCTCCCTATGCAGAAGTCAACTACAACTACATACCATAGCGTACTCCCTGTATAGGCTGTGAGTTATTCTGGAAGAAGAGAAAGAATCTGTCAAAGCCAGACACATTCTGGAGACACATTCTCATAAACAACGCAGGAACCATCAACCCAAGCTCTGTCCTAAGTGCTTCTCAAGTCACAAATGACTGGGTCTATCTGGCCTTCAGTTTCTGTCCATTGATATACCAATTTTTTTATCCAAACGTTACTAATGACAGTCATTCTCTTCCCAAAGTTAATGTATTTTCCCCCATATCTTCTTTTTAGCCAAAAAGGAATAATGAATATCTCAATAATTAACATCTCACAGTTGTTTGTACTGTAGGGTTCATGTACTTTCTCAGCAGCTTCTGTCTCCAAGGATGCAATGAAGGCTAGTGAAGAGGCATGGTGGTGTTCTTATAAGCTTTGCCTCTATACTTACCTATATCTATTGAAATAAACAGCAGCAAAATGATTCAAAGCATGAATATGTTCAGATATGAAGGTAACAAGGTAATAGTTCCAGCTCACAGCAGACATGTCTCACTGTACACTCTGGTTTTCCTGACTTCACAATGTCAGCTGCACACTGATTCAAATCTTGAAGGTTTTGGGGTTTTTTATGTACAAGACTTAGAATATATTTTTGTTTTAAGCAATGAACTACAAATATTATTTTATTGTCTGTGCCTTCTGCTAATACATTCTCAGTGATGAATCCGTCTTCCACTTTTCTCTAAAGTAAACAGATTTCCCCTACACTTTTCACTCCCCTCCTCAAAGTTAGAAAATGTCAGGAATTAGAATTGCTGACACTGTGCTTGCTGCAGGACTACTGAGAAGTGGGGCTTTGGCATAAGCAGAAATTTGACCTGCAATTTTCTCAGCCTTCAGCTGAGGGGAAAAGGATGTTGTCTCTTTCATAAACGGGTTCCACAAAATCCACATATAACCTGTTCTCAGCTGTTGCTGGTTTATAATTTGAGTTAAAACTACAAGAAAATGAATAAGGATTTATTTGGTTTGACTAAATGTTTCTAGTTTTGTCTAAGAAAAAAAAATCCATTAAAACATTGCAGCCCAAGTTTCTCTCATTTCTCGTGTCACTAACTCATGATGTCAGGCTACCCCATGGCAAAACTGTGGAAGGTGAGATCTTGCACCAATTTGCACAGGCTACAACAAATCATTTTGAAGATTTGCAGAAAAGAATAGAGTCAAAACCAGCTCAGTCCCTTTGTTCCCACTGTAGTTTTCTTTGTTGCAAAAGGCAGATCAATTTCATATAATCACAACAGCAAGCAGTTATAACAGAATACATTAAAAACACATTTGTTCAATAAAAGAATGCCATTTCCCAAAAGGTCATGCTTTCAGTTTTGAGGAGGCTGCTAGTCAAAAGCAAAATGCCAATGTATCATATCACAAAGCATTGACTTGTCTATTCCCTAGCCACCTTAGCTATGAAAATGAGACAAATAGTATTTACCTGCCTTCTCAGATGCTGAAATACTTGGTCATAAATTGAAAATATGCACTACTGAGTATTTAAAGTGTGACACATGAAATAAGAAATGCAGTTCCATGAAGTGGATAACATATGGGAAATGCTCTGTTATGAGTCTCACTGGGAAAAACAATAATCTTGAAAAAAACAATAAATACCTGTTATAGTACTTTATATAATTGTGTACAACATTCCGTTTTATTTATTTAGAAGACAGCTGCTTGATGCTAAACCTTAAATATTAAGACAAACTGTCATTTCAGGGAGTTTCTCCTCTCCACCTAAATGACTGCATTGACAGTAGTCTGTTTCCAGCAAAGGTATTAAGGACGCTGCCATAGATATATACCATTTCTGCATTCTCTCATCTACAGTGCTATTTCCTATAATTTTAGTCTGCATCCTGTAAAGTTTCCAACATCTTGGAAAGGTGATTTTTATGCTAGGCTAAAATTCATTTTTAACTCAGGTGTAAATTTATTGCAGCATTTAATTTGCAACCTAGAGTCTAGCTCTTCGCCCGTTTGTCTCTTGAGCACTTAGTTAATGAAGGAGGAGAATTTTACTGATTATATTGGCTAAATTTTTGAATTTTTAAAATGTTGCCCAAGCAAAAAGATCAGTCTAGATAGACGAGGAGAAGTTACTGCCTATGATATTATGGTGTTGGAATTTTTTTGTACTAAGTGATATTTTAAAGTAAGTCAGGTTTATGTATGTCAAGTTTTAGAGGCAGCAGCACCTGTAATTATGATTCTTTTTTAAGGAACTACTTTTTGGTGATTTACATCTTTTTCAAAGAAGCCATTAAATTCAAATGGCTGATGGTAGGTGGATGGTCTCAGTTTTTAAAAGATTCAGCTATAATGTATTGCCTTTATCTCAGAATTTTGGGAACAGATAAGTACATTGCTTTCCCCTTATTATAAAAAACAAGTAATGTAAATAGGGTTTGTTAGCTCTCACACCTAGTAATTCCATAACAGGACACTTGAAATTCCTCAAGTTTACTATCATGATGAGGTTATGCTTTTGTAGTTTCCACTTGAGCAAGCCCAACAGCTTGGGGCAAGCAATTGATCATTCTCAGAAGCAATTTATGAGAATTTGTCACCTACTTTCAGCAAATAACCCCAGTACCACATGTTCCATGTCCTTTGAAGGGGGAAAAGACAGTACAGGTCTAAAATGAAATTATAAGAAAATAATAAGAAGTGAGAGAAGGTGACTGCGAAGATGGAAAAAGATGGAAGCACAGAAAAGCCCGAAACAAAAACAAGCCAGGAGAAGACAAAAGCAGAAGCTGGAGAGGTAGAGATGGGGACGGATGAGGTCTTTAACCAGTCCTCTCTCATGCTTTGTATCAGAATTTGACAATGAACAGACAGCTCCTGAGCCTCAACATAACTCTGCTGTCTACCAAACAGCTACAAAACCCAGTGGGGGAAGAACATAATTTCTCATTCCTCGCACATCCTACCTTTAAACGTTGCCTTCTGTAATCTTGTTTGAATTACTTTTTTTTCAATGTAATAAAAATCCCTACTGCAGCAGTGTTAAAAGATCAGATTTGACTGCTGGGTTAAGCACAGAAGGAATGCAGATAATCAACAAAGTGTGGACAACCTGGAAATTCTGGTCCACTTACAGAATAACTGCTGTGTGGATGCAATTCTTCCTCCTATCAGTTACTTACAGGCTCTTTTTGCCTACATACATTTTAAACATCAATTATCCATGCAACTTATAAAAAAAAAAGTATGTTGCCTTACTCAAAGCAAGTTTTAAGAGAAAATTAGTGCTCTAAATGGCAAATGTTCAAACAAAAGTACTCGTTATAACTCTGTTATTGATAGGAGTTTTTAAATGGCATATGACACATCCAGACTGGTTCAGTAACAGAACAGGTTTAAGGCTGGATAGGAGTTGAAAATTTTGTTGATTTTATGGTTAAGGATAGCCAGATGGATAAGGATTTTATTATAGGTATTGGCAAGTTAATGCTGCCTGACACATGACGCATTGACTCAAAGTTGGAACATCAGATTTTCATCAACATTAAATTCAAGCAGTTCTTCTGAAGCTGCAGCCTGTACATGCCACCACAGCTCGTGTATTACCTACCCCCCAAAAAAGAAAACCCACATTGGGAATTATTCTATCTGAAGTGAAAAAGATGAGCAAATAGTGCTCATCGCAGCAGAAGAACCTGAATTCTTGAAAACTCATGGCATGGGTACATGCATGCCACTCTGCTCACCCACAAATCCTGTGTGCAGGCAGGTCACAGAGCACACTGCCCTATTCCCAGCACAGGGCCTGAAAAACTGAATTTCATCATGAGTCATATTTTACTTTCCAGTCCAGCCTCCAGACTGGGAAGAAGCACTGCACTGATCCCTGAACTTTGTACTGTAGATGAACTCCTAATACATACACGATTTGCTGAAGATACACATATCATATTCCTCAGTTAAATTCCCAATTTCCTAATTCAGGGATGAAAATGGTGTTGGCTTGTAATGCCTGAAATGACACCCGACTTGAGTAGTGTAGTGGTTTTGATTTTAGACCCTCCTTGGTAACCAGGTTGTAACTGAGGAAGTAGTCATCCTCCCAGTATTCCATGCGATTTTCCATGTAAACCAGGATATAAATAAGAAGGGGGAGAAGGCTCTTGCTCTCTTTCCTTTCCGGTGGACCCGGGAGCAGGTTCTCTGCTATTGGCTCTGCTTGTGTGGAGGAGTGAGGTCCAGTGAGGCCTTGTGGACCTTGAGAAGCAGAGAGTGCCGGTGGTCGCTTGGTGCAGTTCTGCTATCTCGAGGAGAGTAGCAAGATTTTATCTTGTTAGTTTTTTTATTGGCTACTCCTGGGGTTTTTATTGTGTATATTTTTGTACAGCTTTGGTCTGCTCATTTTGGCATTTCACTAGCTTTTCCCTTCTCCCTTTCCCTTGTGTTCATAGAGGGGGTGGGGGGAGGAAAGGCTGCAAACTGTAAGGTTTGAGCATTTGGCAGAAAGGTCGGATCCAAACCGTTTACAAGTAGTCTCCAGAAGAGTCATTTGTGTGACATTTATCTTTGTTTCTTCATTTGTAGAACAGACAAAGGGAGCCATTTACATTCCTGAAAGGTCTTGTCTCAGCAGTTTCCCTTTTGACACCGTACAGTAAGAGAAAGAGCTAACTAATCTATTTGTGGCCTTCAAATTGTACACCAGAAACTTTATAAGCACAGACAGGTGCCTGCCTAGGAAAGCTGGTCATCTAATTTTAGATATGCCAAGATGAACAGGAGGAAAAGATACTGTAGAGAGTGTACGGTTAGCAAAGAAAGAATTCTGGCCAGTAAGATAACAGGATAACTTGATCAGTGCACATCCATGCATCATTACATTTCATTAACGCAAAGGATGAAAACTTTACTGTTAATATCACATGATCTGCAGCAATTAAACATCTCCCTGGAGTTTCTTGTCTTATAACAGGAATTCTCCCTAAATTTGGCCCCTGTCTCTTAGTCTTGCATCAGATATTCTCCAATAGTACCATTTCATTTGCAGTAGTGGACAGCAACTATCTGAATCACCGCAGAAAGCGATACCTAAGCTGAGCCAACGGCAGCAATCAGTAAGAGGAGGGGCTCAGAAAAATGAACAGAAAGCTGCTGCACTTGAGCTACAGCAGAGGAGGTCAATGTTTTCCTGACTAATCAGGGATTTGGGTCAGAGGTCGTTGGAAATGAGGTAGGTTTTGGATGCTGCTTTCATTGAAACTGGGATCTGCTTGGCTTGTGGTGTTTCCCAGCACTCTGCAGCCCAGCTAGAAGCCATACGCAGCTATCAGCTCCGGGCTCATGACATCACTGTGGCACCAAGCACATTTTTCACATTCTAAGGCAGCACAAATACAGGCTGTTAGCTGAGGGAGTTTATTAAACAGCCAAAATGCTGGTTGCAGATACTTTACTCCTGCAGGTTAAGTTTTTTGTTTTGCTGAGTTGATCACATTTTTCAGTTGCAAAGAATTTATTAAAAAAAAGATCCAAACACATTGACATAACTATCAGTTAAACTTCTGGGTGAGAACACAAAAAACTACTTTTTAAAATGCATACATTGCCTTGCAAATCCTCTGGTTTTCTCAAGGGACTGAGGTTTCTGGTTGTAAATTTTACTCACCAGTAATGCAGCTGTCTTGTGAAATGTTCAGAAATCACAGAACACTGTTTGATAAAGGAAGGCATGTATTTAACTTCAGCAAGGCAAACCCCTGGGAATAGTGGGGTTTTGTACCACAACACAGGCAGCCTTGAGAAAGAGAAATGAATCAGCCACATGCTCTGCCCTGTAGCCTCATAGAAGCTATGCTGAGCCACAGACTGAGGGGCCAGCTTTTCACCTTACTATACCTCTGGGAAAGAATGACTATTGGTGAGGAATGTTGCAGGTTTCACAATCTCTGGGCAGGCAGAGATGGTACCTAGATCTGTCAAGTTAAAGGACTAAATCATTGCTTTGGTCGTGTGTCTCCAGCAGCCACCACCCGCTTGCCTGCAGCGGGGTTGCTGCCTCATTGCTCTCTACAACTACCTGAAAGGAGGTTGTGGAGAGGAGGGTGCTGGCCATTTCTTCCAAGTGACAGGGGACAGGACAAGAAGAAATGGCCTCAAGCTTCACTAGCGGAGGTTTAGGCTGGACATTAGGAAAAAAATTTTCCCAGAAAGGGTCATTGGGCACTGGAAGAGGCTACCCAGGGAGGGAATTGAGTCACCTTCCCTGGAGGTGTTTAAGGGACGGGTGCATGAGGTGCTGAGGGGCATGGTTTAGTGATTGATAGGAATGGTTGGACTCAATGATTCTATGATTCTGTGCTATGGGAGCACAGCGTTACCAATGCAAGAAAGGAGTATTTTTCTGGGGGCACAGATGGGGGAAACAAACACACAGCCACTTACAATGGGGCCACACTGCCCCTGGTTTGGTTTCAGACCTGAGGGAGAAAGGCCAAGCCCTGCAACCAGTGGTACAACACATGGGAGAAAACTGTATCCTGACATAGAGGCTGTGGTTGGGCATCCACTCCTCATAGGGACTGATTTAGAAGAGTCTTGTCTTCTGATTTCAAAGCCTGTGAAGTCTTGCTCATTATTGCTAGAGTGAGAAATGCATTGAGAACTAATCTTAAAGGTCTGCTTACATCTGCTTTGTATTGATCAGGTAGAAGTTGGCTGCTCAGCAAAACAGACCTGCCAGGTTCTTTAGGTTTGAGTGATTCCTGAAGTTGGCACAAATATCAGACCTGTACAAACAAAATGCTTTTAATTCAAAGTAATAGTATTTTGAAGTTCAGATGTGTAGTTGAGCACATTTACATATGATTTTAAATTGAATTTTTACTGCACCAGAAAGCATTGGGTGCCAGCAACTGTGAAATACAGAAGGCAGATCCATTTCTGTTCCTGGTTTTAAGGCAAGTTTTTAACAGTTTCAGCAAAGGAATCTGGCTATCAAATAAATTGCAGCAAGATTTGCTACATTACTGTATAACTGAAATAATACACTGCATAACATACGAATAGCACTATAGAGGTTACAAGTCCTGAGCTGGAAGGACAAGTGACCACAATGACAGAGGACAAGTTACACTGAAGTACGTTTGAACAACAATTCAGAAGTTCATAATATAATTTTGTCTAAAGTAATGAGATGACTGAGTCCCAGTTCCAGAGGGACTCCCATGTCATGAACGCAGCATAGCTTGAGTGGTTACTACTACTTTGGGGTTCCCTACTGGATTTTTTTATAGGACAGCTGCTGTGAAGCTTCAATCTCACATCAGCAAAAAGTTTTGAAAGACAAGGCAACATTTTTTTAATTCTCCGTTGGCAGCATACAGCCACTTTTCCACACACTAAACTGGAGTTTAAACGGAGACGTGGACTCCAGTCTTGTACCCAGTCATGACTCTTAGGGTCTTATCTAAGATGTCTGAACTGTGGAGTGTACTCTTAGCTATTAAGGTATGATTCGACCTTAATTTCCAAGCAGCCACTACCTAAATCCTTTGCATTCTTTGCATTATCCCACCTCTTTTTGGATTTTTCTAGCTGCCCCTTTTGATCCTACTTGAAGGAGCGAAGTGGGCAGTTCATTGTGTGCAAGAACACAAGGCCTGAAGGACAACAGCTGTAGCTCCAACAGAAGTTAGAAAACCTGTTATATGGCACTATAAAGCTGCCTTCTGAGTGCAAAAACTGCTTATCGGTTCATCTTAATTCTCCAATGACTTTGCCTTTACCCAGCCAGCAGGTCAGCTATTTTGCAGCTGTTGCTACTGCACCTAATTTATCAACAGCTTGCTCAAAGCACTGACAATTGTGGTCATAACTGACACAGGACCAGGACTGTAGGAAATGTGAACTACCCTATGCCCTTCTACAGCTTTCTCAACTATGACTGGATTGCTGGCTCCTGCTGGTGCCACCGCCAGCCCCACATCCCTGTCAATGCTCTGTAATGGTCAGGAAGCAAAGTCAAAAACTAGGATCAGAATTAATACATCCTGCACTCTTCTGGGAGTTACTCCTCTTGTTAGAATGTTATTAAAGTCAGACATAATGGCAGCTACCCTCACAGGGCCTTTAGTGCTGAGGAAGGGAACAATTAGGATATATTGCAACAGGTTACCTTAGACAGTCTCCAGTGGAATACAATCCAGGGCTGATATGACATGCTGTGAAGGATAATAAGGTCTGCAAGTCTAGGGAAGCAACATGAAACCAGCTTTTATGCTAACTGCAGTTGACAAAATGGAGAATTGGACTGGCATTGGTCCCACAAAACACACGTATTGGTACTAGAGCCAGCCATAGTTCTATTACTTCACCAGTCCTGCAACATGCAGCTTTCACATTACAACTAAGCTGAAGCAACAAGACAGGTGATGCTGGAAACAGGAGTCATGCTTCTCCCTCTCATCCTCCTCACCTGGCTAAGGATTCTCAAAGCATCAGTAGTAGCTCTCATTTGCCCCCTACTGCAAGCAGGTAGGTAAGGACAGATTTCCACCAGCAAACAAGTGATAAGCAAATCTCTTACTGAACTAATATGAAATCCACTGCCCAGGATTCCCATTTCATCACTGCTTTAAGTGGACTACTCGTGAAGGGGAAGAATTGTTGCATTTCTTCCCCTTGGCATGTGGGAAAAACACAGGCACCGCCTGGGTTTGGCACTTGCTGTCCTTCTCTTTAGAAACCAGTAGTGCCTCTCAACCACTTATTATTACAAGTGCCACTACTTAATCTCAAGTGGCAGAAGCAAATAATTTCATATCCTTTGTTTTAAGATATAGTTTATATGTTTGTCTAATTATCCAAAAGGTACCTTATCCCCAAGGGGACCTGCTGTCTCCAGCTTCCCAGCAGCAACCTCAAGGACTGCCATGGCAATTTATTCCCTTATGGAATGACAGTCATCATCTTTGGTCATGGTTGCTTTTCATCTTCCAATTTCCACTGCATAGAATAAAATAAGCAGCACCAAGACTAAACTGGGAATTCTTTAACAGTCACAGGTAGAGAGTCAAGTGGTATTTATGATCCAGAATTTTATTTTTTTGCTCATTCTTATTGCATTTCCTTCTGCCCCATCACACAAAGCCACAGCACCAGTTACAGTACTTCAGAGAAAAACCATGTTATATCACTATTTTCTTTACTAAAACAGACACAAAGATGCTGCATTCCCTCAGCAGAACACTCACTACAGATACCTGCATGTCAATGTATAAAAGCTGGCACATACGCTGTTTCTATGAAGCAGTAAGTTAACATCTTGTGTGCTCCACATGCTTGCCTGTAACACCTTCCCACTGCCTCAAACAAGAAACTCAGAGACAAGTTTGATATTTCACTTCTACCATTATTTTTCTGAAAGCTAGAGCTTCTCTCAAGTGGTTACTGACTCTTGCTATTTCTCACTGTGTTTCTTAGCACCTTGTCATGAGTTACTTTCCCCCACATCCTTCAAGCACTCCAAGCAAAAAATGAAGCTGCGTAACATCAAAGCAGAAAGTGTTTAGAAAAAATACATTTCTTTGGCAGCGTCCATGTGATGGATACTTTCAGTTAAGTCTCCACCCTTATAGGCACGATTGTAATTGTACACAGTAAGTTTTCAAGGCAGTGTATGAGAGAACATGTTTCTTTTTTCTTTCCCAAATGACAGATGTCAGCATGCCAGACACTACGTCTCTTGACTTTTTAAAGGAATTGCTGAGAATGGAAAAGGCAGGTGTGTGCATCCCGCCTCTGCCCCACCCCAGCAGAGCCTGGTCGGTAGAGCTGTCCAATAATGAAGGTGCTATTTTAGGACTCAGAAGATCAGGTACTAGCCTTTGCCGCAGCCTCCCTGCATACCTCTGGCCAATCACCTCATCAGTCTGTAATGAAGGGTGGTAATTACCAGAATGCTGAGAAAACAAACATAAGCTGCTTTTATGACGAGCCATACAAACAGTGCAAAAATTCCCAATCTGTCACCAGCCAGGCTAAATCAAGAATTAGGAGTAGTTAATCAGTGTGGTAAACTCAGTATGGTCTTGAGACTAAGATGCATTACAGAGGGACTAGAGACAGGTTTAGCGCATCCAGAGATGGTCTCAGTATCGCTTCATGCTGCTGTACTACACCGATGAGCTGTGTTATCAGGACAATCTATGCTATACTTCGCCACAGAGCACGTAGAACTAACTCAGGCAAATCCTCCACACTGTCAAGCTCACAGTCATGTTTCAACCTCAACTAAAATTCAACCCAGCCCAGCATCACAGCATAGAGGAAAAGGGCAGTGGTGTGCACCAAACACTGTCAAACTATTGGATGCGTTACAATTGCAGAGGCTAGTCCAATGCTGCCAAGGGACTTCGCCTCAGACCTCTAACAAGCTCACCTCTATGCAGAATTGTAGTTTCGTGGTTTTTAGCATAGTCTGCTTTTGTTAGGGGAAAATGCAACATTTAGCAATATGCAACAACCAGCAGCAAGATGACCTGCAGGTGCAGTTTGTTGCTCAGCAATTTCTAAGGGCTCCTCTTTTAAGCACTTTACATCCTGGGATACGACTGTTAGGTCTTCAACCAGACTAAGGTTTGAAATCTCCTCAGCACAAGTTGCACAGTCCAAACCAGCCTTCTCTGTGGCTGGCAGAGCAGTTGCTAGCTACAAAAATAGAGACACACAAAAAACTTCATATATTTAGAAGAAAAGCAGAAAATAGTAATTTAAAAACAAGCAAGAGGAGGAGGAAACAAGCTAGCTTTTCTGTAATGTTTAGTATGATTCCAGACATGAATTAGTTAAATTAGCTCCTTAGCAGCACCGTAGTTTAAAAATCACAATGTTCAGCAGCCTTTTGAAGATCAGAACAGTGTTCTTGAGTTATGAACTTCCTTGTCTATCAAAAGCATAAGCACTCACATTTGGGAAGCCACCAAGTCTTCTTCAGAACTTCTTTAACTCAAACATACAATAAAGCACTCCTCCTCCTCCTCCAACCACTCCCACTAGCCAACGAAATACCTATGACACTCAGAATTTATTTAGTAACGTTATAAATGGGTTTTGCATCTTTTGTTTTTGGTGTTTATTCACTGCTGAGCAACAGAAGAAGCGACTGCATTTTTGTGGGAAGAAACTGGCACACAGAAAACCAAAGGCAGCTGGCTACCTTTGGGGTGTATCCATAGCTTGGTGTAACACAAATGGTTTAAATACCAGAGGCCTGACAGACTCATCTGAAACATCAATGTCTAAGTCACATCCCTTTTTTTACTGCACTGACAGAGGATAATTCCTCATTAACTCTGGGGATCGCATCATGTAGGCATGTACAAGACTCTGTTCAACAAGCTTTTGGATTCAGTCACCCCTTCTGTGCTAGGGACATCAAACCCTGGTGAGAAGTATAATTATAGTAAACAGCAGGACAAAAGGAAAAAAAAAGTTTTTACTCAGCACTAACTCCATTTTTGCTGTGTCCCTCTCTGGTTGGTAGACTGCTCTGTATGTTCTCAAACAACAAGGACACAATGCAAGGAGCCAGGTTCATGGGGTGGCTCATGTTTCAAAGTCAAAAAGTTACACGTTCTAGGAAATCACAAATAGTTCAACAAAAAAAGCTCAATTTAAAACCTCCATATTTCTCAAAGCCGAAGTGAACACATTTAGGACTGTTGTCCATCTTAATGCTCACAAGACCTGTACAAATCTTAAAAAGAAAAATACGGCAATACAACACTGTAGAAAATGAAAAATGTGACATTTATGTGACAGTAATGCACAGAAGAGAGGGGAAAACTCCCCAGGCACATTTTGCCTAAGGAAGAGATGATGTAGCAAAATAAAGCTACAATAATTGAAGTTAAGGACCTAGTTGAAACCATTTTGTAATATACAGGGTTGGAATTCACTCCAAGGGAAAGGAAAACATTTTTTGTGAGCCAAATATCCCAGCGCTTGACCCCACAGCACTCTTATCGGTGAGTACAACCATTCCCTGGGAAGACATCAAGCAAACCCAAGTCTCACTTTATATTTCCACAGCCACAAACAAAAGACTGTAGGAGCAGAAGCTTGTTTTCTTAGCGAGAAACTCCTTCCTCAGGGGAAGCTGCTCCCTCCCAAACACCATTTTGTCAGACCAGAACAGAATCTCTCTTGTAGCTTCAAACAAAGGAAATCCAGTTTATGAGATTATATTTATTTTTAAGTACTTGACTGTCACTCCTAAGCACTTCAGCCTTGTGTTGACCTTTAGAATTTTGAGACAAGATACTACTCTACTTGTACAGCTTAAACTGTTTTAGCTTTGGGGATTGTGCCAGACAGACAACTGACTGCAACTATTATAAGAGTCATTTTCCAGCATGTGGATTACTAGCATGTGGCCACTTAAGCTTATTTTATACAGGATCAGAAGCCCTATACGTCAGAGTCTCATGGTTTGTCGCTCAGCTGTATGTCCTTTATGTCCAAAATACTGTTTATATGTTCATTTGTGCTTTCTTCAACCATATATGTGAAGAGAAGCAAAGAATGTGGTGCACAGATGATTAGCAGAAGGCTTTGCTATGCTATATGACTTTTTCATTCAGAGAGAAAAACCAGTAGAATTTTATCACAAGATAAAAGTTAAGTTACTTTACAATATAGTTCATGTTTACTTACTCCTGTTGTAGCCTTGAAGTCCTCATTACATATGACGGGAATCTCTTCATCAGTTCAATAATCCTCCTTGCCATTTATGTAAGAGGGCAAATGGTCCAATCAGTTGTTCATTGTTAATATTTGTACAGTTTCAAGTCACATTTTTTTTAACAAATCATGGAATTTGAATGCAGAGTTTGAGTTTTTCAAATCCAGGTATTTTCTGTTTTACAGGCATCAGTTTTAAAAGCTCACTGGCAGCCCTCTCAGCCATACCACATTAAGTACTTACTCATACAGGTCTCAACCCTTTCCCAGTGTTTGGCAATTTATACTGGTCAGCCTGTGCACCTGCCACTTGCTGACTTGCAACAGTCTCAGTCATATGAACTCTGAAAGAGATTGGCCAAGTGTCCTTTAGAAAAAATTTAAATCAGTTGACATGAGCAAAAGCTTAACTATGGTTTTTGAAAAGTAGTGAAGTCAGAAAAAAGGAGGCTCATGGAGTCTTACAAAGCCCGGGTAGAAGCCCAGGTTGCTGCCTCACACAAGAGGTTCCATCTCTTCCCTCACCCTTACACTTGCACTTAGTGGAGCCAAATTCAACTCATTAACCCAGCAGACAACCACCAGCAGTCTTTTTGCTGCAAGCATGCTGCACCTGGATATGAGTAATTCGATGAGGAACAGAGCAAGCTACATGATAGCAACTTGCAGATGAAGTCTGTATGACAGAAGGAAAGACCAAACAGGGTAATAGGGTCTTCCCCTTATTAAGGGGGTTTGCTGTTAAATCATTTCAATCCTTCTCGTGAAAGCAGAGACTTAGTAAGAGGGAAGCAACTACACAGTTTGGCAAGAGAGCTGGACTGTGGTTACAGCTCACCACAGCACCATCATTTGATGTACTTTTCACACAAAAACTTTCATTCACCTAAACATCCAATCTGGTTAACCTGTATAGGAGCTCACCATTTGTTCAGGAGCACCAATATAAGCACATGTTACATGAGTCATAGCAGGCAATGCAGACTTCTCCTTGCTTTCTAGTGTGTGCACTAGAAACATTTAACATCTTTGAACATGAGAAAAGAAATGCTTCAGAGTTGATAATTACTGCCGCCAGACCAGAAAGCCAGAAGCTGTATGCAGAGCACTACAAAGATTCCTTGATGACAAAGTAGCTGGGCTTTTGTTTTATTTGTAATCCTTGTTAGCCTGACCAACAAGCAAACCTAAAATATTTCAGTCTAGAGGTAAGAAGTGCTTACACCCTACAAATCAGATGACACCTCAGACCTCTTCAAAGATGTTCAGCATAATTACAGTTGATCATCTCTTTCCCATTTTTGTAAATAAGAACTTTCCAATAAGCAGTAGAATACTTAGTTTTCACACTTTAAGAGTTCTTGTTTATATAAATAAAATGGTGTAAATCTTCCAAATACACTAACTCTTCCTGCAACATGCACTTACTCCACTAATGGGTTATCAGATGTCCCTACACTTATACCTCAGCTACAAGAAGAACAGAAATTTGAGAACTAAGCTCTAAAAAAGAAAATACCAAATACCACTTACATTAATTTCAGAAAGTTTATTGCACCAAATGCCACAAAGAAATAGACCAAAATGATAGTTTACATAAACCACTATAAGAAAAAAAGCCATGTAGTTTGACACTGGTATTCAGTCATTCCAAAAAAAGCCTATGGTCTCCAAACATGCAATAGCAACACACTTTATTTCTACTATGGAAAAACTGCTATGTATGTCAAATTAGCCCACTTGACCTCATGATAAAAAAAAAAGTCTAAAATATATTTAACAGTTCAGACTCAATGTTGATTTGGGTCCTTTTAACTGAAGTAGAAGTCACACTTGAGGAGTAAGTGACCATTTTGTGTAAACATATATAACAGTTTGGTGTGTCCAAAAGGGTTTGACTTCAAGCGTAAAGATGCATATAGAAGGGAGTAGGGAGGATCAGTCTACAACTCTGGAGGATGCCATTTAAAGTCAGAATCTGAGAATCAGTGTCTATTACTTTCTTTTGAGCAGAAGAAAGTTGTATACACTAGTTCAGAGAGTACCTACTTAAAATATTTAGATCTGGGTATTGTTTGGGGTTAAAGAATGCATTTAGATTAAATACTACAATTTAGCAGATCATTCTTCCCCTCTGTATATAGAGGTTTAGCCTTGCCTGAAAAAAAGTATACGTTCTTTAAATTGCACTGTGTAAACTGCATTTATGTGGGATTTTGGAAAGACTGTGCACACCCACTTAACCAAGAAAGTGTGTATTTAAGTTTACAAAAACCTACATAATACTGATAAAACTAACTTTGGAATATTTGAAAATTAAGCTACATTATCAATTCTAAACAAATCTGTACATTCATATCATTTTTCATTCTATTAAAATAAAACCAGAAACATGCTCTAAAATTGTCTAAGAACACATTTGTAAATGCTTACTGCCCTGTCATGCCACACTAATTTACATAAACAGCAATATGCTACCAAAAACAAGTTAAAGACTTAAGAGTCAAAAAAGCCCTAGAAGGTGGAATCCTTTCAACTGAGGTAGTACATTTGGTAGAGAGGAAAACATGTATTTAACTTTCTTTAGTCTACAGCCTTTTAAAAGTAATAAACAGCTTTCATTTTGGATTTTCTTTCTCCCAAAACTGGAACTGTGAGAACAGGGTAGTTCATCACGTAATTTCTGAAGAGCAGCAAAACGTCAGAGAAAGCAGCAAGAACTATATTGTTTTAGCCTAAGCTGAAGAAAATCCAAGTGCTTTTGTCTATCAGCTCACACGCCACCCCTAGGTTAATTTGATGTCTTGTCTAAAGGATGATTTTTAAAAATTATTTATTTTTTAAAATAGTTGGTGTATTGAAATTGGGTGTTACAGATCAAGCTATTACTCTTGAAATCACTGAATGATGGTTGATCTTTGACATCCTTAGTACCCTCCATGACAACAAAAGCACACATTTATCACATGTCTTTGAAGAAGAGTCAGAATCTGTTCAGAAAAAACCCCAATACTTTAAGAGAACTGGAATTCGCTTAATGAACTCAACTACGATTTAAGAGTGACATGAAATAGACAAAGTACATAAGGATTTCTATATACACTTGGGCAAACAGTTAATCTTCCTACACGTTCTCCATCACAGGACTAGTTTAGAAATACATTACTTGCTCTATGCTTATTTCTTTGTCTTAACCTTGTGGAATAGAGAGCTAACAGCTTTATGCAGAGGTAAATTTACTTCCCAGTAGATAGAAGAATTCAGACCAAAGATATGAAAAATTTGCTTAACTATAAACAGTAGGAGAAAATCTGAACCACAGAAAGATTTTAGCCTTTTTAGGCAGAATACTAGGGACAAGTATGAAAATGTGATAAAAGAAACATCTGGAATGTTAGGTCAGAAACCCAGGATATAAAGGAACAACTTTAGAAGATTGCAACAGAATATTAAATATCCCTCTACTTGGATACAACCTCTCTCTACAGTAGGTCAGTCTACATTTTTCCCTCAAAAAGCAACACAAGGTTAATCAAGACCCCATCACATTTAAACAACTCAATATGCACATCTCAATGTTCCAAATCATTGAAGGTTTACTGTAGAAAAGTCCAAACATCAAGGGAGTAGGAAATAAAAACACTTTTATTAAAAGTGTCCCTTCAGTGTTAAAAATCTGTATTCACCAATGATGAGAACTCACAACCAGTGAGTGACCTGGAGTTTCTTATTAGAACTCACTATTCCCAAGCAACTGTGTTGCTAGCAATTTGCTTGCAAGCTGACAATTTCAGACACCTCAACCCTGCTGGCTCACAACAGAATGGTCCAACGCTGAGTTTTCCGTTTCCTTAAGAATGTTTGGTTTGATCCTTTGTTCTTTCAAGTCTGGTCCACAGTTTCACATCCAGCTTAACAGTGCTTTATGCAATAAAAGTAATTTCTTTTTTACATTCATGTTATCAATCACATGAAAACAGTAAAATACAAAATTTTAGTTTACTTTCTAGATACAAAGGAGACCAGTATCAACTAGTGGAGAAGTAGTGTCTGGTCTCAGAGTAGTTAACCTATTAAGGAAAGGCACCCGGATGATAGTTCAAGATTCCTGTAGAATCAAAAAGGGGAACTGCAAACATTCATAGAAACATCAAGTATTGGGGTTTGCCCTCTACATTTCATTTTACTTCAGACAATGTTCCTCTTTCATTCCTACTTAGTGGGACAAAAGTACCTGGAAAAAAGCAATACTCTTGTTAAAGGTTTGGTGGCAGGTTGTTTGTTGTCTTTCATTTCTCGGATAAGATTGTCTTCAGTTTGTGCCAACAGCTTGGTGTACGTGCGCACAGATACGCACTAATAGCACTGGTATCATGCAGAAGTTTGTCAAATTCATACTCCCTGGAGATAGTAATGCATGATGACACAAGACACAGGTTTAGTTCCCAAGACTACAGTCATACAGGAATTCAAAAATTACTGAAGTTGCATTAGCAACAAATGTAAACTTGTAGCAGAAATTCCATAAGGCTTTCCCACAAAATCCCTGTCTCATAAGTCCATTCTATTTCTAGGCATGGGCTCATTTGAATGCCTCCTCACTGAAACAGAAGCAGCCACAGCTCTCTTAAGCTCTTGTCCTTAAAGGGAAAAGTCACATCACCTCGTGCACAACTTCATTCCCCTACAACATTTGGCTGCTCAATCCAAGTTTCTTGTTCCAAGCCCATCCCTTCTACTATAGAAAATCATCCATATCCTCTGCAAGGAAATCATGTCCCATCTAAACCACTCGTGTATAGGAACACTATATACATAGTTTTACAACTCCTCCTCCTCCACAGTAGTGAAACAAACCACACCACACTCACAAGCATAGCATTACAAAATCCATTCTAACCCAGTTGTTCTTAACTGTTACTTCACGGTTTTGAGCAGCATTGTGGATGGCAGCTTCTGGTCTGCCACATAGTGTTAACTTTTGTCCTTTGAATAAAAATAAAATGCAAGGATGCAGTCACTTTAAGTTGAAGTGAGATTGTAAGAAAAACCTGAATGCCTTTTACGTTATGTAAACTGAAGTCCTCCGATAAAACATCTGGTTGAAATCAGAATCAGAAGGTGGTAGAATGTAAAGTCAACACTTGCTTTCCTCAGTGTTCCCCTTATACCAGTGTTTGGCAATTCTGTTCTTCATTCAACATTCCCACTTTATTTTACTTTACGGGAAAAACTATCCTGAGTTTTCAATTTATAAGAGTATTTGAGCAACATACGGGGAATGAGTACTTGCTATAGCAGCCAACAAAGGCAAGTCATTGGATTCAATCCTAGAAATTGAAAAAAAAAAAAAAANAAATATACAGACACCTTCACAAAAGAAGAGAAACAAAAACATGTTTTAAATTTACCTTAAAGAAATTGGAAGTGTCTTGCTATAACAGTGTGTTTAACTATTATTAATTGCTATTACTCATAACATGCTAGGAAAGGTAGGTAACAATGTTTAAAACCAAGGAGTATGCTATTTAAATTAAAAGACAGCAGTATCCTATTTTCTGGCATATAATCTTTTGTACTTTAAACAACCACTTATTTATTTGCTAAATAAGCCTTAGCTTGTAGCCTTACCAGTCAGCAGGCACTGATGCATCTAGCTTAAGAAAGCACTAAACATCATCATCATACAGTAGCACGTTCTTTCATAAAATGAGCAAGGCCTGAAATTACTGTTATGCAATAACAATACTAGCAATGTCTCTCAAATGTAATGCTCAGCTTCGAATCATTTCCAATGTAAAACTGCTCAGAGGCCATGATGTATGTGTATATTTATATGTATTTACACACATATGCACATATCCCAAGAACAATGACTATATCAGGGTTTCACTATTTACAGCTACATTTCTCAGTATTAAATCTTGAACAGTCTAGATAAAGATAAATTAAGTTTTACCTACAGTGAGTGCTAAAAATCATCATCTTGGGAATGTGTATTTACTTCTTCCCCATTTCCGCTCTTCTACTGTCAGCAGATGCATCCCTAAATGTTCATAGAATCATAAAATAACAAGGTTGGAAGAGACCCACTGGATCATCGAGTCCAACCGTTCCTATCAAATGTTCCTATGTTGTATGCCAATCAAGTACTATTATTAGAAGACAGCTTCCAAACAGGACATCTGTCTATTTTCTTACATCTGCTTTTTGAGAACCTCTCTTCCCTCAAGGTACACCTGCACAAGTTAACCTTCCAAAAATTCTCAAGTATTCACTGAGATGGAGTTTTCACTAAGGAGATGGAGACAGAAAGAACATATATGAATGTGTGGATAACCTCCTAATGACCAAAATGCAAACATTCTTCATTCTGATTATTTAAGAATGACAAGTGATCTGTTCTTGCTCTCAGACTGCGTCTCTTAATTTCCAGATGGCTCAGTAGAACCTACTTTTACACTTTAAGCACAAGAAAGAGTGCTAAATATGAAGAAAAAATCAAGTCCCTGTGGGAACAAGATGCCAACATTAGGATACTGAGAAGTTTTGCTATTCGTTAAGACAGATATCTGCAGTACTCACCCCAGTACAATTCCTAGTTCTTTAACATGCACTCTTGTATGTCCTCGCAGATATTCTGAAAGCATTTTGCTTTTGAGATACATCTCTTGTAGTCTATCCTCAAGATGCATTATACACTGTAAATACAGACCAAAAATGTCAGAACAGCTTTAGCAATTGCATGCAAATTTTACAGAAATGTAGCCATATCATTTTAGCTTCTAATCTTAGCTGGAACATGTTTAAGACTAGATCTCCACTCCAAAATTCTGAAGAGGCAGTTGGTTTGGCTACAGCTGTGCTAGCAACATTAAGAAGCTACACTACATTCTCAAAGAGGACTCTCTTCAAAGAACCAAGACATTCCTGCTTTCTTGGGCAAATTTGTTGCACAAACTGTACATCCATTTCCCACTCATGTCAGCCACAGTATTTCTGCTGACTTAAATAGTTATAACCAGGTTCAAAGACACTCAAGACATCTTACTGAGAATCAAACCAGAATACTTGGACCAAAGTGTCTTCGTTATAAGTCAATGTATTTTTTTTTTCTGAAATACTCAGTTGAAACAACAGTTCCTAAAATTAGCACTCTGCCATTCAAGAGACTAAGATTCAAGAAGTGGAAGATGTCTACCTTACCCATCATAAAATCAGAGCTCTTTTGCTTACTACTTTACTGGAGAAGCCAGATTACAAATCCTTTTTGGGTATTTGTTTTTATTAGTCCTAGGTACTTCTAGTTTAAAATTGCTTAAACATTTGATGCTATTTGCCAGACGGTAATAGTTCAAGTTGAAATACGAATTTAATCGCTCCTTTTCTTTAAGCAGTAGCATGCTAGAAATGCATGTTATTTTTAAATACAGTCATGTGGTACACGGTAATTTCTCACACACCAGCTGCAGGAATGTAGATGAACCTTAGCTTTGAAGAGAGAGGCATTTTTTGGTAAGAAAAGGTGAGC
The DNA here is from genome assembly GCA_013389865.1 of Piaya cayana. Taxonomy (NCBI): domain Eukaryota; kingdom Metazoa; phylum Chordata; class Aves; order Cuculiformes; family Coccyzidae; genus Piaya; species Piaya cayana. The sequence goes on from WAAB01018817.1 coordinate 144,300, forward strand.
AGGTAGGATGTCATATCAGGTATTTTGCTCTAGGACAAAAGGTACATTCCATTTGATATATTCCTTCTTTCCACAGAGATGACCACTTCAAAAACTTTAAATTAATTCAGCTCTCCAAACTCCAGGAGATGAAAGCAGGAAGCACATGCAGAACCTCACATTATCAAGTGTATAATCATCCAGCAGGCGCAGACAGCAATCAGAAACAGTAGCAGCAAATAGCTTCAGGCCAGGCCATCATCTTTTCAACTTGAATAAAAACCATAAGTGTTAGAAATGAGATCCTGTGAAACCAGCTTTCCTAATTAAAAAATAATGAGGAGAAAAGAGACTCCTGCTGATAAGTGGACTACCATGTATTTTTCTGATGGTCTGGAGCAAGACGAAGATTTTTTTTCTTTTTTTTAAATGATCCTCTGAGTTTATACCCTGTCTTAATTATGAGAGATAAAGAATCATTTAAAAAATCATGCTACATGGTAGAAGAATAAGACAACACCCAAATTGGAAAGGCAAAAGTTTTTGAGAGCAGTTTGTTTTCACTCAAATCATTATAATCATAATACATCAATTCTTGATGCAAAAGAAACATTCACAAAAAGCCTTGGAGCCCTTCTTCATAAAGTAGCAGTTCAATAAACTCAAATCCCTATACTCACTCATGCTGAATAATTATGAACTTGGTTTTTTTCCCCAGGCTGTGAAGAAGCAAGTAAGGAAGAATCCAACATTATTCTAAATGACAGGTTCTTTATATACTCCTTCTGAACGTGAGTAAAGAATCAAGAGAATTTTCCTCATAAGCTCAATGCATTAATCTATTTTGTTAAAAAGGTCTACTTTAAGTGAGGTACAAAAGTTTGGGTTTTTTTAGGTTAGCTTCCTCTGTGGCTTTTCGCATTGACTAAATGGGGAAAAAAAAGTCACTTCTAAAATTAGAAAAGTTGCTTAGAATTAGTTTAAAAGTGCAGGTAAGACTTTTGACATATCGCTGACATGCAGTAGTTACACTCATCTCTTCCCTATAACCCTGGCACGCTGCATAGCTCTCTGCAGCAGTGTGTTAAGTGCCACAAGATAGGTATCACCACTTGCTTTTCTTCTAGTCTCAAGCTGGGTTTTGTTTTTTGTTGTGCAACAAAAACTTATTCATCTGAACAGTAACTGCACTTTAAGAAACGTACACTCAAAGTTTTAAGCATACTGCATTATGTTCATCTCTGATGGATATTTAGTACAGTTTTTTGTAAAAATTTAAATCAACAGAACCACTACAATACAAAGTCACACTTCTCCCCCTAGAGTTTAGTGGAATGCTTGACTTCCATGCACCCATGTCTGTTTTAGCAGAAAGCTGTAAAATCCTCCAATACAAGGAACAAAGTATCTCTAAAGTGGATTACAGAAAATTTACAAACACTACTACCACTGTCACTTCACTGTTCCTTTTTGTAAGAAAAAGGAAATTAAAAAATCCTGAAGAAGATTCCACCTCCAAAATCCCACACGCAAAGTGCACAAATTACATACCAAGGCAACATTGAAAAGAACATTTCAGTTGAACTATTCAGTTTAAAAATGCCAGAATTTAAGGTGTTTCTGTGCAAGTGTTAGGATATTATTTTATCTAAAATTGCATTTTTTAAATGTCCAGAATCCACAGACATTGACAATGTACCCACATATTTTGCCTAACCCTTGACTTAGTGTAATCAATACCACTAATTTTATCCAGAATAGTACCAACTAATATTTCCAGCTGTTACTGTTTAGCTCTATACTCCCATCCGCTAGCACAGCCATTACACAGGCTTCCTACAAAGCTTCTCAAAGCTACCTGGGGAAGGGCAAACCAACTCTGTTTATTGAAAAAGAGGCGACTACTGGAAAAAACCACCCTATCTTTCCTCCTCAACAACTGTGCATTAATAATTGTATTACAATTATTGCTATCAGACTTGCAGGTAAGTTTTCTTGTAATCAGCAAAACCAGCATTACCAATTTGCTCAGACGAACTCCACTACTAATGAGACAGGAAAGGAATCTGTGGGGTATGCAATATCACAAAGTAACATTCCCTGCTGTGACCCACACATCCACAAGCATTTTCAGGTTTTGGTCTCCTCCCATCAAGCTTATAGAGACATTGGCAAAGCTACCCAAGACAGCAGCTGCTGACAGGGTTGGCTGAAATATGCATAAAACAGAAGGGTCAAGTAAACACACAAAGGCACAATTATCTGGGAGGAGAAATAAGAGGCATCCACTGTGTGGGGTTGGATAAAAAACCTAAGAATAGGAAGTTGTATGCTAGAAACAGGCTTGGGCAGGCAGAAGGTTCAGCAGAGTAGAGGTCTACATAAGAATCACAGAATCACCGGGTTGGAAGAGACCCACTGGATCATCAAGTCCAACCACTCCCACAAAACACTAAACCATGTCCCTCAGGACCTCGTCCACCCGTAACTTAAACACCTCCAGGGAAGGTGAATCAACCACCTCCCTGGGCAGCATATTCCAGTGCCTAATGACCCTTTCCGTAAAAAACTTCCTCCTAATCTCTAACCTAAACCTCCC